>CM033398.1:33176052-33731052 GCA_019426215.1 Buddleja alternifolia
GCCTGAAACCTCACTCGGCCGAATCCCTACTCCCGAGAGTGTGGAAGCAGATGTAGGCATGTGCGATTTACTTCCGGATGGAAATATGTAGGGGATGCCATGTGAAATTGGCAAGGGAAGTTGTGATCCTAAAGATGGACGGGAAGAGAGGATGGAGTGCTAACAATTTTGTTAGCCAAGTGAAAACTTTAATAATCCAATGAAGATCCTATCTTGGAATTGTCAAGGAGCCGGTAAGGCCACCTTTAGGAGAAGTTTAAGGGACATTGTGTCACTCCACAACCCCGACATTGTGTATATCCTCGAGACTAAAGTTGGAGAGGAGCAAGCGAGGCGTATTTCGACCTCTTTGGGCTTTTCGGGAGTTGGGCGAGCTCCTACGGATGGGAGAGAGTGAGGAGTGTGGAGTGTGGATGCTATGGAACATGAATGTCACTTGTGTTCAAATTATTAATTCTAATCCGCAAGCAATCCACGCCATTATCGGACCCGCCAATGGTGATTGTTGGATGTGCTCCGAATGTTATGCGAGCCCCGATAGGGATACTTGGGAGTTACTTTGGAGGGATTTGGAGACTAGAAACAATGAGGTTAGTATGCCTTGGTTTGTTACCGGGGACTTTAACGAAATCGTAGCTTCGCATGAAAAAATAGGGGGCGGCCTGTTAGTGTGGCTCGGTGTAATCGCTTTTTAGATATGTGGGATCATTGCAATCTTATAGACCTTGGTTTCAAAGGACCCAAATTTACTTGGATTTGCAGGAGAGGTGGAGTCACTTTTATGAAAGAGAAACTTGATAGGGCTCTTGCTAATCATGATTGGAGAGTACAGTTTCCGGAAGCGGTGGTTGTTCATCTTCCACGTACTTGCTTCGACCACCATCCGATCTTGACCTACGGTTTGGGGCTCCCATCATCTTTAAAATACAAAAAACCCTTCCTGTTTGAATTATCATGGACTACACACCCACTTTGTAAAAAGGCAATTAGTGATGTGTGGGAATCTAGTAGTAACCTTCAGGAAGCCCTCAAAAAGCTGCCTAAGGCCATGAGCACTTGGAATAGGGAAATTTTTGGAAACATTTTCTAGCGTAAGAAAAGGTTGATGGCAAGGTTGGAAGGGATTCAACAAAGTCTTGACCGCTATGATAGCCCCAGGTTGATTGTTCTTGAAAAACAGTTAAGTGAAGAATATAGTTTGGCTCTTAAATAAGAGGAAATCACATGGTACCAAAAATCACGCATTAATTGGTTGAAATTTGGGGACGGGAATACACGTTTCTTCCACACTTCAACTATAGTCAGAAGATGGAAAAACTCGATTAATATGCTTAGAGTGGAGAATGCTTGGCAGACAGACCAAGCGGTACTCAAGGATCACGTGCTTTATCACTTTGTCAAGACCTTTAGAGTCGAGGGCCCGTGGGAGAATAAGATGAAGCAATCTGCTCATCTTAAACCGATATAGAGGAAATTAGGAGAGTGGTGAACTCTATGAGTCCACACAAAGCTCCGGGGTCGGATGCGTGCCAAGCTTTTGTGTATAAAAAATATTGGGAAGTGGTTGGCTAATCGATTTGGGATATGGTGAAGTCAAACTTTAGAACTGGGTGTTTGGAGGAGGGTATTGGGGATTCATTTATGGTCCTTATTCCTAAAGTGGAGAATCCCGATACGGTTAACAAATTTTGTCCGATCTCCTTGTGTAATGTGACGTATAAAATTGTGACCAAATTGATTACTAGCCGCTTGAAATTTATGATGAGTGATTTGATCTCGCCCTTCCAAAATAGTTTTATACCGGGGAGAGGAACTCAAGATAATATCTTGATAATTCAAGAGTTGGTTCATTCCCTTAGAAAGTCGAAAAGTAAGAAAGGTGGCATGATTTTAAAAATAGACCTTGAAAAAGGCCTATGATAGAGTGAATTGGAACTTTCTAAGGCATACTTTAAATTTTTTCCGTTTCCTGTTTTCAATTACACGACTAATTATGGACTGTGTGTAGCTCTCGGCCCCAAATCATTTGGAACGGTGAGCCCCTTCCCCCTTTTCAACCGAATTGCGGCCTAAGGCAAGGGGATCCTTTTTCCCCATACCTTTTTGTCTTATGCATGGAAAGACTCGCGTTTATGATAGACGAAGCATGTTTTGACGGATCATGGCAACCTGTTTCTCTAAGTAGGGGTGGCCCTCAGATTTCTCATCTTTTCTTCGCGGATGACCTCATTCTCACGGCAAAAGGCACTGAGAAAAATGCTAAGGTTATTAAAAGCATTCTTGACACTTTTTGTTCCTCCTCAGGGCTTACGATTAACTTGGGTAAGTCAAAGGTTTTCTTCTCAAAATTTATACCGAGAAGTAATAGGAGGCAGATTGCTAGTTTGTTGAGTATGGAATGTACAAATGACTTGGGTAAATACCTCGGGGTCCCTATCGTTCATCGTAGGTCGAGTCCTCAACTTTACCGTCAACTCATTGACAAAGTACAGTCCTAACTATCGACGTGGAAAGCTAAACTTTTTAACATGGCTGGACGGATTACCCTGATAAAATCAGTTACAGCGGCATTACCATCCTATACAATGCAAACGGTGTGGCTTCCGACGTTGACTTGTGATCAATTGGATCGTTTAAACCGGACCTTCCTTTGGTCTACCGAGGGAAACAAGAAGAAAATGCATTTAGTGAATTGGAGGGATGTTACAAAGAATAAAAGAAATGGAGGTTTGGGCATTAGAGACACTAGAAATACCAATATCTCCTTACTGGGGAAAGTGGGTGGAATATTGTCAGAGGAAAGAATACTTTCTGGAGAGATGTAATGGTGAGCAAATATGTGAAAGGAAATGACATTCTTGATGTGGAGCTCAAACCGCAGAACTCGGCTCAGTGGAAAGGCATATTACGTAGCACTAAAGAGGTAGAAGGGTTGTTTCGTTGGAAAATTGGAGATGGAAAAGATATTTCATTTTGGTTCGATTGGTGGTGTGATGAGAACTATCTTTGTGATCTTATCGAATCAGATATTGAGGAGAGTGAAACTTGCATGGTGGTTGCGGATGTGCTTGACGAGACGGGGGGTGGAGTTTTGATCGAGTTAGGACTCCCCTACCAGCTTCAATCAAGGAAAAAATTTGCAAAGTGTTAGTTCCTTATAGTACGGAGGCGAAGGATAAGAGAATCTGGATGGGCTCTTTTTTCATAATTAATTCTGCGAGAATCATTTATTCTATAATTAATTATGCAAAAATTGAGCCAATCTCATCTTTAATAATACTCAAAAAATTTACAATAATGTGCTAAAAACATGGGTCTTTGTGACTAGCAAATATGTGAGGCAACAAAAACTCCATTAGTTTACAATTAGTAATTACATGGTCAAAATGTGTGACAAAAACGATTAAGGTTGATCAATTAACTACCATAATCATACATGGAAATTCTGTTTAATATTTATTCTCTTTTAACTATTCTTCCAGAAACACGTTTAGTTAGAGTACGAACAGGAGAAAATCCAGGGAAAGTTTTTAAAAATCCTTCGAAAAAATTTTATATGAAAAAACTCCTTGCAAGATTTTCCCTTCTGTGATATTCATTCTAGTCATTCAAATAACATTCAACCATTCAGTGTTAATAAATATTTTACTCAATTACCAGTGTGTTTCCAGATCGAGAATTAACAAATGTTTTTCTTTCGTAAAAACTTTTATTCATAATTTTTAAACCGGCAATTTGTACTAATTACTATTTTAATTTTAACATTTAACAAAATTTCTGCATTTTCTAAGAAATAATAAAAAATATTTTAAGTTAATTAAAATGCTAAGCTAAAAACTTATATTAAAAAGTAAATATCGTAATACATAATTTATTACTTTGAAAAATAAAGCTTTTTCTACAAAAATGAACAAATTGATTAGTTCATTCCTAACCTGAAAAACTAAGTGTTATTTAGACCAAAGAATAATTATTCTTAATAGTTGGGTTCTTACAAATGAAAAGTTGGTTATATCAAAAATATTTTTTCATGCATGAATGTTTTGGATATAAAAAATTATTTTAGTAATTTTTCCCAAAATTTAACAAACCAATAGATGTGTATGTTGTGCTTGATGTTAACAAAAGAAAGAAAAACAAAAAACAAGTGATAATTCTGTTTATGAAATAATAATTAATAAATAATAATTGGTTAAAAAAGTTCCATGACATTCGTTTTTCTTTTTCCGTCGGCTTGAGTGTGAGTATTCCAACAGGAAAAATATTGCATGTCTTCCTCCTTTTGGTAAAAATATCTTCCTTCCATATATTCCCAGTATCCGGACGGCCCGGCGAATTTCATGCTTTTTATCTTTTTTAAAGTCAAAGAACGCGACAAATGGAAGCACTATTTTGATTTAGTGTTTATAGGAGTCGCCTGCATGATTTTGATAAACATGCTATATAATATATATATATATATATATTAATAAAATGTTGACTAGATATTTGTCTACATGCTTTAATTTATATATGATTTGCAAAATTTCAGGTGACAGCACCTGAAATTGTTAACTTACTAATTCAAATTGATTTGTCATTATGCTATGTAAAGGTGATTATGACACTCGTAACATGATTGTCGGGTTAATTTGCAGTAAAATCACCACATTTTTCTTGATCATGTGGGCCTTTGTTTATTCTGATTGAAATAAGAAAAAAATTTGTCCGGGTTTTGACCCAAGATCAATGTATGCAAGTGTTATAATATTTGTCTTATGACTTCTCGGATCGAAAGGCATTTACCACCTCGTATTCTTAAAAAAATAGTATATTATCCAGAATGTTACGGGGAATAATATTGATACTCCATAAGTTACTATGGGAGCTTCAAATTTAAATTTTATATTTAAATATGAAAATATTGCCCATTGAATCAAAAACATTATGAAGTTTAAAATTGAATACAAAAATATTTTTATGCATCAAAACAAATTACTTTATTCTCTTTACTATTTTATTTCATCTTAAATAATAAACACAAAGTTAAAAAACTGAATAGTTGTAAAATTTTAATAGAATCCTAAAACAAAAGTATATGAAAGAAAAGTTTATAGCATCTCAACAATATAACACATGCATGTAGTATGTAAAATTCGAAAATGACGCAAATTAAAATCAAACTTGAAATGAAAATTACTTTGTTGTAATTGTATATAAACACAAACTATAAATTTCATAAAGTGTGTTATATTAGTCATATACAAATGCTCCAATAAGTTGCACAAAAATGGCAAAATAAATCGTTAGAAGTATATATAATTTCTCAACTTGTCTTTAAAGAGATAAGACACGTTTTGAATAGAAAAAGAATTGAAAATTTCATAGTATCGTCAACATATGCACTCACACAATCGACAATTTTAAGAAACGTATAAATGGACAAATAATAATAATAACAATAATGATGTTTTACATATGGTACATTCATGTTTTGAATTTACAATTTTTTGCTCGCATACAAATATGTCTCGTCTAATATTATGAAATATTCATAAACTAATTATTAGGAAAGAAATATTAAGAAAAATAAAAGGATTGGATTTGACTATTTAAAAACATATTTGTGTTCTATGAACAAATAATAATTATTGTTATTTGTATAGAGAAATAGATAAAAGTGGAGCTCCAATATCAATCTCGTATGTTATAACACAATGACTTAGTATTTATTTGGATGAGATCTCTTATTCCAAAACTCTATTTCATCTTCTATTCCACTAGTTAGATCTTTGACACGTGTCAGTGCTCTTAATGCCTGTTTGGGATTCTTATTTTTATAGACTTTCTAAATAATCAACCATTTTTCCCCATTACAACCATAATTACGTTTTTTTTAATCTTTCAATTTTAGTAAAATCTCATCCTCTTCTCATCAAGTGATAATCATTTGTTTTTGGGCATAGTTCTCAATTTTTTAATTGCAACATAGTTTCTGTCAATTAAGTTCAACAAAAACTTCAACCCGCTGCCCCAAAATCGTCTCTAAGGCAGCAAAATATCTTGAAGAAAAAGGTTTTGAGTGTGTGAGATGAAGAAAAATTAACCCACACTTTTATATATGTAAATGAAGAATAAGCAAAAAATTTTGTATTGTCTTCAATTATGAAGCGTAGTCCGCTTACGCAAATAAAATCCTTGGATAAAAACCCCAATTGCAGTTCTGCACCATGACTAGTGTGAAATTTATCACTTTAATTTTTATGCTTTAACATCTTTCCGTTGTTCTTATTTGATGAAAATTCAATATGGTTGTCTCGTGCAATACTTTAGATCTAACAATATATTCTTTCACAATTGGGCTTGAAAAAAGTATTCTCATTTTCTCTCTACGAGATTTGTTTAGGTTTTAATTTCTCTAAACTTCTTTTTGGTAAATTTTAATTTCACTAAACCAAATAAGTAGTAGTAAGACTTAAATATTTTTACAAGTGTCAAAAATTTGACTAGCGGAATAGAAATGAAATAGAGTTTGGAATAAAAGAATCCGGTATTTCTGTTTCCAAAAAATGGCAAATAAATCCGTTCACTTATTAAAAAAGGTAATATACCCTTACGCGCACATGATAAAATTTCTCTTCAGTATCATTCCTTTTGCTTTTTCATAATTATTTAAAAGCAACATCACTACACAGACATGCATATAATTATATAAATTTTTTTAATAATGTAATGTTATTTCAAACGTTGGGAAACATAATATATTTTTATTTCAAAAGTTTGGGAAACAAAATAATATAAAATATTGAAATAAAATAACTAACCAAATTTAAGAATTTATCTAGGCATACAATAAAACATATAAACATTATATTGCATAAGTTTAAATGAGCATCAGATTATATATTATTTATTACACTTATATATTGTTTTTATATGAGGATGTAAGTTTAACCTCTACGATTGAAGAACTTCTTCATATATATTTCTCATGTTATATATTCAAAATTATTAATTTACTAAACATACACGTGTGCACTAGCTACTTATATATACTTAAGGGACAATTAATAAAAGCATCCTAAAATAAAATTTTATATGCAATTTTTTTTTGAAAATATATATAATCCAAAACATATTCCACCAATTTTTTATCCGAAAGAACTCAATAATTAAGGATATATATATATATATATATTTATCAAATTACCCTTGTTCTTTTAGGTTAAGAACTAATTGGTTCTTTTAATATATAGCTTTATTTTTTTTATTTCTCAATTTGATAAATTGTCTAATAAGAAGTTTATGTTTTAATATGTTTTAAAATAAAAAGTTTATCTATGTTTTAAAGTTTAACATGTTAATTAACCTAAGAATACTTTTGTTATTTTTAAAAAGATACATAAAAATTTGTTATTCAAATATAATATTGTAGTTAATACAAGTTACCAATTTAAAAATTCTAAGCAGAACTTTATATAATAAAACAATTGGCTAATTCTCAATCTTAAAATCAAGGGTAATTGAGTAAAAAAGTTATTGACATTTAATTTCTGTTTTTTCTTTTATGAAAAGTTGGTGTGAATAGTTGTAAATTTTTAATGGAATACTAAAACAAAAGTATATCAAAGAAAAATTTATAGCATCTCAACAATACAACACATGCATGTAGTATGTAAAATTCGAAAATAACACAAATTAAAATCAAACTTGAAATGAAAATTACTTTGTTGTAATTGTATATAAACACAAACTATCAATTTCATAAAGTGTATTATATTAGTCAATTTACTACAATACGTAATATCATATGCTCAAATAAGTTGCACAAAAAAGGCAAAATAAATCGTTAGAAGTATCTATAGTTTCTCAACTTGTATTTAAAGAGATAAGACACATTTTGAATAGAAAAAGAATTGAAAATTTCACAGTATTGTCAACATATACACTCACACAATCGACAAATTTAAGAAACGTATAAATGGACAAATAATAATAATAACAATAATGATGTTTTACGTATGGTACCTTCATGTTTTGAATTTACAATTTTTTGCTCACATACAAATATGTCTCGTCTAATATTATGCATTCATAAACTAATTATTAGGAAAGAAATATTAAGAAAAATTAAAAGATTGGGATTGACTATTTAAAACATATTTGTGTTCCATTAACAAATGGATATTATTGTTATTTGCATAGAGAGATAAATAAAAGTGGAGATCCAATAGTAATTTGTAGAGCTACAATATCAATCCCGTATATTATAACACAATGACTTAGGATATTTGTTTCTAAAAAAGGGCAATAGATCCGTGCACATTTTTTGAAAAAGGTAATATACCCTTATACGCACACGATACAATTTCTCTTTATTATCATTCCTTTTGCTTTTTCATAATTATTTAAAAACAATCACTACACAGACATGCATATAATTATATAAAATTGTTAAAAATGTAATGTTATTTCAAAAGTTAAGAAAGAAAATATATTTTTATTTCAAAAGTTGGGACTTGGGAAACAAAATAATATAAAATATTAAAATAAAATAACAAGCAAAATTTAATAATTTATCTAGGCATACAATAAAACATATAAACATTATATTGCATAAGTTATCGAGCATCAGATTATATATTATTTAATACACTTATATATTATTTTTATATGAAGAATTAAGTTTAACCTCTACAATTGAAGAACTTCTTCATATATATTTCTCATGTAATATATTCAGAATTATTAATTTGTTACACACACAGTGTGTACTAGCTACTTATATATATACTTAAGGGACAATTACTAAAAGCATCCTAAAATAAAAATTTATATACAAAAAACTTTTGAAAATTTGAAAAAATTCAATAATCAAGGATAGTTTTTTTTTTTTTTTATTATCAAATTACCCTCGCTCTTTTAGGTTAATAACTAATTGGTTCTTTTTAATGTAAAGCTTTATTTTTTTTATTTCTCAATTTGATAAAATTGTCTAATAAGAAGTTTATGTTTTAATATGTTTAAAAATAAAAAGTTTATCTATGTTTTAAAGTTTAACATGTTAATTAACCTAAAAATACTTTTGTTATTTTTAAAAAGATACATAAAAATTTGTTATTCAAATATAATTATATTGTAGCTAATACAAGTTACCAACTTAAAAATTCTAAGTAGAACTTGATATAATAAAGCAATTGGCTAATTCTCAATCTAAAATTCAAATTGTAATTGAGTAAAAAAGTTATTGACATTTAATTTCTGTTTGTTTATTTTTTTTATGAAAAGTTGGTGGAATGAATATTTTGGATCGAAAAGTATTATCGTGAATTTGATAGAAAAATAAATATTTGGATATGTTTTTATGGAATGGTTTAAAAGTTATAGATTTCAAATTTATCAACAAGTTTATTGAGCTTGTTCATATGATTTCAAGTTATAACAATGGATTATAAAACTCTTTGAACTCATTTTGAGCTATTTGTTCAATCATTAAAAAAGTTATTGACATTTAATTTCTGTTTGTTTATTTTTTTTATGAAAAGTTGGTGGAATGAATATTTTGGATCGAAAAGTATTATCGTGAATTTGATAGAAAAATAAATATTTGGATATGTTTTTATGGAATGGTTTAAAAGTTATAGATTTCAAATTTATCAACAAGTTTATTGAGCTTGTTCATATGATTTCAAGTTATAACAATGGATTATAAAACTCTTTGAACTCATTTTGAGCTATTTGTTCAATCATTACGATGAATTTCAAATGACTCTGATTTGAAGTGATTTGACTCTTTTCAATTTATTAATTCCTCATATCCTAATGCTTCAATTCAAGCACAACCTTAAGGCTTTTATTTTGGGAAAAAGACAAAACCTTCCAAATTATGGTGTTTTTTGCACTTTTTTATATAATTTTTTTTTTCACTTTGCCTCCTCAACTATGCGGGGTTTGAAATTTCTTATATAAAGGAATATTCTAGCGGAATATTCTGCTGGAAATTCCTCACATGTCATGTGTATGCCAATTTTAAGGGCATATTAGTCACTTAAGGTGAGATTTTTGGTGTAATTACTATTTTTCCATTATTGGATTATTAATTCCAAACTTAATTTTACTTCTTCCACACTTGATTTTTGCTTCATCCACACTTGATTTTGCTTCTTCCACTTCATCTTCCCCAAATTTCTTATCGCTATTCATCTTCCTCCATGGATTTTCTTCCAAAAGCTTTCAAACACACACACACATATATATACACACACAAAATCACACACACAGAATCACTCACACACAAAATCGCACACACACACATACATATGTATGCACACACACAAAAACTCAAACACATACCCATGTAGTATATCACACACACAGATTCACACAAACACACACACAGAGGCAATAAAAAAGAAGGAGAAGAACAATTTTTTGGTTTTCTTTAATATATAATTATTTAATTAAAATATTTTAATGATTTAAATGACAAATTTACCCTTAAATAGTGCACATGCCAGACACATGATGGAATCTTGGTGGAATATTCCACCAGGATATTTCTTTATATAAGAAATTTGCAAAACCCGTATAGTTGAAGAGGCAAAGTGAAAAAATAAATTATATAAAAAAAATGCAAAAAACACCATAGTTTGGGAGGTTTTTTGTCTTTTTCCCTTTTATTTTTAGTAACTTTCCCTGTATTTATAACTATTACTCTAAATAGACTCAGTTAGCATTACTGAGATTTTAGAACAATTGACATCGACCGACATGAAACAAATGAGAAGAATATTACCGGCCAACAAATATTGACACAATTGGTAAGGAACGTACCACTTCTTGTTAAAAGGTTGTGAGTTCAATTTTCTCTGCGATATGAAGGAAGTGTTGGTGGATGATTTTCGTAAGTACCTATGTAGGCGCTCTTATGTTCCAAATGCATACCCTAATCCGTGGTAGGTTACCGAAGCTGACCCTATCGAAGCTTTTGTTAAAAAAGAAGAAAGGAATCTATTATCGGAGAAATTAAAAGCAGGCTACTTTAACAAATAAGGTTCGATTATGCGTTCGGAAACATCCTAAAAGTATATAAAAAGAAGAAGAAGAAGAAAATATCTACTGCTGGAATAACCGGATATTATTAGTTAATCGATATTCATCACCCCTGAATTTTTGTAAAGATATATATGTCCTTTTATATTCTTTACTTGCGATCAAAATCTCATAAAAACGAATCCAAGACTAGAATTCATCCTTGTTCTGATACCATAATACTAAAAAAAATTCAGTTGTCGGCTACATATATACAATAGCACATATACATCTTTTCATCTCTGGAGAAATTAAGATAATTGTTCATGCATGCTAAGGATCATTTGCAGCTTTTAGTAAGTTGCAATTCCTATAATTAATTCTAATTGCAAAATGGGTTTTTCTAATTAAACTTTTTTATTTGTGTTTGTTTTATTGCAATTCTTCATGCTTTAATGAATTAAATGCTGTTTCTTGGATTTAATTTCTAATGTGATATGCTATTAAGTTGGTAACTAATTTTGGATTTTCATGCATGTCAGTGATAATATTCCTTAAATAACGAAGCAATGAAATCTTTTTTATAAAGAGGAAATTAATTACACGATTTAAATTAATGATATCAGCAATTTTTGATTTAATGCAGACGTTTCTTTTGAAAATATTTCGTTTGCTAGCTAATTTTCACACCAGATATTCAACAAATTAGCTGCAGACTGCAGCTTTCCTTCCTTGGTATGTATTCTTGATTTTTTCATACTGCTTTTTTACTCTTTTAATAATAATAATAATAATAATAATGTTATTATTAGTCTTTTCTTGTTATTTGCGTGCAAGAAGGATAAAGTGGAAAGTGAAAGTTTATTTTCTGACCTACTTTGATAAGAAATCTAATTAATTAGTTCTTCTATCATCTTCTTGGTGCATGTATCTTAGTTCAATCTTGAATAATTGTGACAATTATTTATGTTTACATGATATAATAAGCAGCTTATACCACAAATAGTGATTTCTATGTGCTAATCTTGCATGGTTTGATAAAGTTAAATCTTCGTATGTTAATTAACCAATCTTGACTAATGTTTTTATCAATCTTTTGTCAATATATTGAATAGTATTGTCAAAACTTGAAATTTATATAACATGGAAATTCTCAAAAATCAATAACAAGTTAATTCAAATACAAAAAAGTTTGATTGATTTGTATTGGTAACACGGATGTTTAATTTTAATAAAAACATTCACATAACGAAACCGAGCCCGTAATTGGTATAAAAGTAAAAGTAGAGACATTTTGGGCAAATCTTGATAGAATACTAGGATACAGAACTGTAAAATTGTTTTTATAAGCATGTATAGTAATCTTGGGTATCTCATTTTACAACATCGATTTAGTCATCAAAAAATAAGTAAAATGGATCACGTTACGTTATTTGACATTAGTCGGTTGAACTAGCCGAACCAAACCCTTTTAATTGGTGATAAACTGTCAAATTATGAATAATAAAAAGTATTTTTTCTGAATTTTTCATAGAAACCATCAAATGCCAAATGTATTTTTGAGAGAAAAAATATTTGAAAAATATTTTTTTGGAGATGGAGTGTCCATCCAATTAAAGTCGTATATTCTTGGGTATCTCATTTTACAACATCGATACATCAATTTCACGTGGGTCGGTTCTTAAATTAGCTGTACCATCAAAACATCTCACGGAAGAAGCATGCTTTCCCGTGCCATAATACATATACATATACATACACGCATACACATACACATATACATACATATGTAATTTTCTTTTCTTTTTGATAATTAAAAACTAAAATCTTTTGGACAACCAAAATGAAACACTGTTATAATGATGACATGATAGTGTAACTGTAAACCCACCCACCCACCAACCCACCCACCATACCGACCTGTCAAACTAAAGCGACACCGTTTGGGTGAGTGGGATTATACTTGTGGGGCACAGAAATTACGCCATTATCCGCCATCTTACATAATGTAAAAATGATGTCGGCCCATACGAAATTCTAGGCCGCTCCCGGTTCGTCCAAATCCATATATATTTTTTAAAATAACTTACTAATTATATGGCAAGTGTAATACACTCTCTTTATGATATACACTTGGGTGCGGCCAAGTCGGGTCTGGGCTAAAATTTTCCGTCGGGCCATAAACAGTATTAATTGAGACTGTCCAAAACCAACTACTCCTAAATACGTATTCATAATATATATATATATACACATATACACACATATATTCAGATGTATTGATAATATATATAATATAAAATACATATTATTAATTATGTATGGTTGCCGCATAGAACAACTTGCAAAAGTTAATATGAGTGATCCCCATGTTTTATTTTAATTTACTAAACTTTAATTTCTTTGATATGTTTGGAGATAAAATTAAAGTTGGAACCGACACATCTCCATTGGGTTCCTAATTATTTAATTCCAATAGTTGACGTGTATACTTGATTTCAAAGCCAAATGTATGCAACACTTTTTAATATTTTATTTACGGAATAATATTAAATAAACATGAGTATATGCCACGTGTCAGGTACAAGGATAAAATCAAGCCGACGAGTACCTGGTCTGGTAATAGATACAAGGTTAGCTTTCAAATTTCTTTAAATAATATATATTTGGTTTTCCCATTTTCTGCACTATTCCATTTCATTAAGGCAAGTATGTATATATAAATATATATTATATGATGAGAATAAAACCGGAATTGGTAATTCCCATTTCTCTCTGGCACACTGCATGTGAACCATCTGTCCAAAGTAGCTAGAAATTGGGCTTTTGCTCAAAAACGATACGAAAATGTGCATAACACGTCTCCATATACGTTTTTGACCAACTTTTTTTTTTTTTTTTCCTTCTTGCTCACGTAGGAAGCCCAACTATTCATCCTTTTTCGTGGCGGTGAGTCCGCTACTAATTGTAGATATATATATCTGGGAAATTCTAGTCCGCTTCAGTTCGGCCACACTCATGTGTATTTTTCAAAATAATTTACCAATTATATGACAAGTGTAATACACTCTCTTTGTGAAATACACTTGAGTGCGGCCAAGTAGGGTCTGAGCTAGAATTTTCCATATATATATATATATATTTGTTAATGATGAAATTCGAATTTGCTAACGCTTACAATGAATGATCGATGACTCTCCAAGAATATTGAAAATTTAGTTTACATGCTCGGGTAAAGCTACGTCTCATGTACGTTGAGTCGAAGCTTATGCAACATCTAAAGATGGATAATTTGCAATAGCAATACGCTTCATTTTACGTTACTTATATTCTCAAGTATAAATCTTTAAAACTCACCTCACACCATTTCTTAGACAGTAATGACAAAATATACAAATATATATAGAAATTATTATATTGTCATAAGTTATTAAGATTTGTATTTTCAAATTGTATATAATATCTATTAGTTCATAAATATGCACTTTTGATATAATTGTATGTTTTCTAGTAAAAACATCAACCACTTGTCAAAATGGAGATTATTTCTCAAATATTGTAAATAATATGTATGTGCGAAAATTGATGACGATATATGCACTTGCAGGGTGTAAATTTCGAAATAATCTTCTTGAAGAATTTTTAGAATCATCTCTTTTGGTGTAATATGATTTTACGAAATTGAAATCCTATTTCTACTTAACTTTATTTGCATCGATTTTTTGACTTTATATAGTTTTCTCTTTTGTGTAATATGTTTTCACGAAATCAAAATCCTATTTCTACTTAACTTCATTTATATAGATTTCGTAAATTAAATATAGCTTTTGTACACTATAGTTAATAACAACGCGTATAGAATTTTTTCAACACGGATAAAATATGTAATTCAATTTCAATTGCAATTTGCTCACCAAAACTAACCTACCACTTTTACACTTTTCCACCCAAAAAAGTAATTTTAAAGTTATTCCCAAAATTGGATAACATTCTTATTCGGGGTTAAATTAAAATTATCCCTCCTTTTATTTATTAGTTTTTGATTTTGCCCTTTAAGTCTTTAACCTACCGACTCAGCAACACTACGCGACGTTTTATTGGACCTCGCCGCACACGATTTTAAAAAAAAGTAGAAATCTTTTTGAAAACAGTTTCAGTCTAGGAAATTTCCTTGCAATTTCTTTCCACCGTCTCTCTGTCTGTTGCAACTCTAACGAACTGTACGAACTGCACAGTCGCCATTGGCCATTTTACAGGTTTTTTACCGTGTTTTGATATGATTTCGTCGAATATTTTCTGGTTTTTACTGCGTGTTATGAAATTTGGTTGGATGAAGTGAAAAGAAGGAAGAAAAACAGTGGAGAATTCCCCGAGTTTAAGTTTTCCTTTTTTCCTTCGTGATTTTGTTTGAGTATTGAGTTTTGCGGCAATGTCTATGTACTGTTGATGTGATTTTGACAGATATAAGTAGTGTCATCTCTCCTGCGACTTAACAGAATTCGAAGATGAGCGGCGAATACAAAGCAACGTCGCCGTATAGGCGCCACCAGAACGACATCGAAGCCGGTAACAGTAGGCGTGACTATGCTCATGATGATGATGAAGGTTCGGGGCCTTTTGATATTGTTCGGACGAAACGTGCTCCGATAGACCGGTTGCGTAGGTGGAGGGTAAGTTAATGGCATTATTCCCCTGTTTTTTCAGTGGTTCTGTTTCTGGTGTTTTCGGTAGTTTTTATGTTACTTTTGATGCAGGCAAAACGGATATTTTATGCATTTCGATTTGTGTTTTTGGAAGGAAATATTTACACATTATTCCAATGATTTTGTAGTGGTTTTTTATGATGTAATGTTGCTAGTGTGAATACAATACTTGGTTCAGATAATGTATTTCCTACTCCGAATTTGTGGAGGGTGACGAAATGTTGTGAAGTTTCTTCTCAATAAAAAAATGTGAATGCGAGTGTGTTATTGTTATCCTTTATGGAAAATTCAGTTGTTTGATATTTGTTAATTTATACATGCTAGCGTTCACAATTATGTCTAGATGAGTGGTGTTTGTTTGGAAAAGAATGTATAATACGAGGGGATTCTACTTACTTGTTGATGTAATACTAATGTTTTTGAGTATTTATTGGCATGCTTGACTAAGTGTACACTGTGTTTCCATTTTTCCAATACTTATTCGATACCATCTTTGTCCTAAACCAAATATGTTTATTATAGCAAGCTGCTCTTGTGCTGAATGCTTCACGGCGATTTCGGTATACATTGGATTTGAAGAAAGAAGAAGAGAGGAAGCAATTGGTTGCTAAGATAAGAATGCATGCTCAAGTCATTCGGGTAAATTATGTCTCAAATTCTTAATTGGGTCGCTTATGCTCAATCAATTGAACGCTAATCAATGATTGCATGACCAGGCTGCTGTTCTTTTCCAAGCGGCAGGGCAAGGAGGGCAAGGGCTGAAAGGTAATTCTCCTTTGCGCTCTTTTACATAGTCAATCATGTGTTTGTTCGATGTCAGTGCTGTAGAAAGTGGCAGGCTATCTAATAACAAAGTATAGGATATCTTAACCTTGTACTAATCATATCAGTTTTGAGTTTCTTAATTGCATGATAGTTGATGATTGTTTTTCGTTATCATTTATTTGGTTTAGTTTGTTACAACTAATGGTGCGATAAATAAAACACTAAATTATGTTGCATATTCTCTTCGTCATTTTGTTCCATCACGTTTGCTTGTGCGCGCGTATATTTAAAGGTTATATGGTTGCATATCTGCTTAAATTTTTTTTTCGTGGACATTTATCATAATGACATGATCTTTGAAATTTGATCCCTCATACTTTTGCATTTCTGGAGCATCAATTTACTACTGCCATTCTTACTAATCATCTTTATTTCTGCATTTTAGGTCCACTATCCTCAAAACCTCCAAGCTCAACTCCAACTGGTGACTTTGGTATCAGCTCAGAGGAGCTGGTTTCAATGTCCAGGGAGCATGATCTCTCTTTTCTGCAGCAATGTGGAGGGGCAAGTTATCTACAATTGCATCTAAAAATATTTTTGCTTCACTTGGAATTTTATAACATTAGTGTTCATAGTTTCTGTCGTCCTGCTTATTTCCTTTTATATTTGCATCAGGTTAAAGGAGTGGCTGAAAAGTTAAAATCCAATCCCGATAAAGGTGTACCTGAAGATGAGACTGACATCATAACTCGAAAGACAGCTTTTGGATCGAACACGTATCCTCGAAAGAAAGGGAGAAGTTTCTGGGTGAGCATTGATTAATTTGTTTTGGCAGCGCTTTTGTATTTTTCAATAGAGCACTATTCACAGTTATAATTGGGAAACGATCTTTGTTGCATTTGCCTACAGAGGTTTGTCTGGGAAGCTTGTCGAGATACCACACTGATCATCTTGATGGTCGCTGCAGCTGCTTCCTTAGCGCTAGGTATAAAGACTGAGGTAAGATTAGTAATGCTTATTTTAGAAATTTTAAACTATGACCAGAATATAAGTCACATGACTTTCATTTCTATTGCCATTATAAGATGGTATATATTTTACAATTGCTGCAGCATCTGTTTGTCTGCTACCTTTCTATTCTCTTGGTCGATCTTTTGGACAAACTTGTCAATTATGAAATATTCATTACCACATTCCATATGTATATTGAATGTCTTTTTCTGGCATTATGCCCAGGTTGATCTGAACTTTTTAGGGGTGATGAAATCAATAAACAAATCGACAGTGTTAACTTTTTAATGGTGCTGAGGTGTCCTGATGCCCATTTAATTTTTAGACTATTATCTACAAAATTGGTTGTTTTATAGATTTAAATGAAGCGATATATTGCCCCCGAAATCTGGATAATTGGATTATATTCAGGCAAATAAGGAAGAACATAAAGGAAGGAAGAATAACTGTTCATTTGTTCATGATATTTTCGTAAAAAATAAAAACGATTAAATAGATGGGTTAAAGGTGAGAAGACTGCACAAAATATAATTTAAATATAAATAATAAAGAATATTTTCTCATTATTAAGTAGGGACTCTTGGGAGGTATATCCTTATTTTGACTTGAACTTTCAATCCAGATGAGGTTGCTTGTTAATCTTTGTGATTTAACCAATTGTAACGTCTTTATTTGCATATATGAAGCATATAGAAAAAATTTGGAAAGAGTAAGCAAAAAAGAAAGTTCAAAAATTATATTTAAGTTTAAAAGTAGAGTAAAAATGAAGAAGAAGAATGAAAAAATCTTCATCATTTGTTTTTGGTGAAGACATCACATATAGACTCGAGTATTTTCTTGTATCTTGCTGAGCTTTCTTGATGCGGCGTACCGTGTACTTGCACATGAACTTAATGATATTTATTTAGAAAACAAAAGGTCAACCTCGATAACCCAGAATGTTTAGTGGGAAAAAAGGTTTCTAATTTCTTTACTAAGATTGGTCCCTTTCCTTAACGGCATCGCGCAGTTGGTAAAACTTGTAAGGAAAGCAGACTGACAGGGGTTTCAGTGTAATACTGAATATTAGGTCTTTTTCTTTTTTTCACCATAATACGCCATACACGAGGGGTGTCTTAAGTATTACTCCACTTATATTATCTAGTAAAAGGTGCTTAGAGCTCAAATTTGATGTCATGCTTGTGTGTTTGACAAACATGGTCGGGTCACCAAGCTATGGAATATAGGAAACACGCATGAATGCTAGCATTCTTCTATTGTCGCTTCATTTTTATCAGTTGCAAGAAACGTTTTTTCTCATTCTTAGGGTATAAAAGAAGGATGGTATGATGGAGGAAGCATAGCCTTGGCAGTTCTTATAGTCATTATTTTTACAGGTATGTTTATGTTAGCGTATGACTTAATCTGTTAGGTTTGCTACTTTCAAGTGCATGGTCATTGTACACTGAAGTCGTGCTTATGTGTGCCTTTTGCAACTTGCTTGATTTGTATTTTTGACATTCTATTTCTTGCGTGGGTTGTGCATTAGCAGACTAATATACGTTTGAAGAAAGTAAGGTACGACGTAGGTTAGAGGCCCTACTTTTTGTCCTTAACTATTTTCAACCTGTCTGTCTTGTGCACAATTTTTTTTTCATGCCTTTGCATTTTGATGTAAATGATCTAGTGGCTTAGGATATCGGAAATGGGATATTCAATATTTTACAGTTTCTTTGATGACTCTGTGGATTTACTCTGGATCATTTACTGGCTGTGGGAATTCATTTAATGCATGTCGTGAGCATGTGTATGCTTGAAATAGATGTTTGATCCTGGTTGCAACACTGGGTAGCTTTTTTCTAAGGTTCATTTAATATATTTTGTGTTTACTAGTAAAAGAAGAATTGCATGTTACACTCACATGCACAGTTCTTAGATTTTAATCTCTCCGTCCTTTAAAGGATGTCGATTGACCATTTCTAAGAAGTAAGAAAAGTCAAGTTTCAGTAGATATCCTCTAAAATCACCCTTTATCTGAGAAGGTTAAATTAATACCTACAATTAAAACTTTCCTTTTCAAATTAAATCATATATTGAGTAAGTGAAAGAAGAATTATTGGCCCCATATTCACTTCTTCCTTTCCATAATATGATGGTTTTAACATGGAAAACGTGTTCTACTTTCTATCTCATAAAATATAAACAAAAGGGCATAAGAGGGAATTAATTGGACATCCTTTGTGGGACGGGGGTGGGGTGGGGGGTTAACAAAGATATTAGCAATATTCCTTGAAATAAAGTAGTATTCATAATGATATATACTGGAGTTTGAAGGTGGCATAGTTTGAACCAATTTCAGAATTATGTAAAAACCTGAAATGTCAGAAACTCAGAAGTTATTATCAGAGCGGCTACTACAACTGGCTTCGATGTTTTAATAAAAGGAACCAATACTCGTTTTTGGCATTTGAGGATTCACATCTGGTTTCAAGAAAATAAATGTGGAAGGAAATAAGTAGAGCTCCTAAAGAACCAGAAGGCCTCCGCAAGTCTTTACAACTCGTAGATAAATCTCTTCTTTGCGATGATTCTATTCAATAAAACAATGGTTGGTTAGTTAGAAAACCACATGCTGTCCCGGAGAACAAAGAAAAATATTTGCAAAAGAATAAGAAAAGAGGAGGGGGGTAATCTGTATGGTTGGATTGCCTTCAAAATTAGATCTGATTAATAAATCAGGCATCGATTTAGTTAGTTAATTCAGAAGAAGTAAATAAAAAATGGATGGAATATTACATGGATGGGTGGAATGCTGTAGAAAAGTCTGCAAACTGCATGAACTTGAAATTCAACGAGAAAGTAGGAAAAGTGGTGGCGAATGTGTCTTCCTCAGTGGACATATTTTCCATTAGTGACTTAAAATGTAGATTCTAGGCATTTGGTGGTTTGTTCTGATGCTCAAATGTGGACACATTCAGGATCTTGTCAATTTGCTTCTGCAACTTAAACTTTGTTAATTTATTGTCTATTTTCTCATATTGATTAGAAATTATACTCAGTTTCCTTCTAAATACAGTTTTTCAGTGACATATATGTTTTTTGCTGGGGTTTGGATTGAACATGGTCCAATAACTACTGTTTAAAGGATTCCTTTATATGATAGTTTGAAATTTAAATATAATGTCTTTGATGTTGTCAACTTAGACAGTTATAAGACGTGCATTGATATTTTTGCAGCTGTAAGTGATTACAAACAATCCCTTCAATTCCAAAATTTGAATGAGGAAAAGCAAAACATACAAATGGAGGTAGGTGTTATACTGTGTAGTAGTACTTCATACCTGTATTACTTTTCTTTTCTCATCTATTACATCTTCTGGTATTTCTTTGCAGGTTGTTCGGAGTGGGCGGAGAACTAAGATTTCCATATTTGAAATAGTTGTCGGTGATGTTGTGCCCCTAAAAATTGGTGATCAGGTGATGGGAAGATCTCCCACCCCCGCCCCTGCCCCCGCCCCCACCATACAAAAGAGAAGAAATAAATTCCTATAATGTTTCCCTTTTTAAGTTTTGTGAAGTTTCAAAAACCAGACTTGAAAGGGTGTGTGAATTGTTTTTGGACTTTTATTGATATAGCCCTTGCTTTCATATGTGTACAGGTACCTGCAGATGGACTTGTAATTTTTGGTCACTCCCTTTCAATCGATGAGTCAAGTATGACTGGGGAGAGTAAAATTGTACGATCAAGAGACTATGTGCTGTACTTTTGGTGGCCTTACTGTCAATACTCTTGTTTACATCAGTTCTGGTTTTGTTAGGTTCACAAGGACTCGACAAAATCACCCTTTCTTATGTCGGGATGCAAGGTCGCTGATGGGTATGGAAGCATGCTGGTGAGTACTGGTTTTCTTTTACTTGTATGCATATTTGGAATAATTATGAGTGAAATGGGAAGAGCATTTGTATGAAATGCATGTTTCTTTTACGTGAACATTTGTCCATGTGGTAAGTCAACAGTTGTTATAGAACCTTTGCTGTTGTTGTACGTAGAATAAATGGTTAGTCTCAGCTCCATGTGGGTCTTTCACGATTGCATTCTTGGGCTACATTGCCCCATATATGAACCTTAAATTTATTCCAAATATGCGATTACAGTCTTTAGTTGACTCTTTACATGTGTATGCTAGTGTGTGTCTGTCGGTTTATAACCTCCAGCTTAGTGGTTCAGTAGGTAATTTGTAATCCTAATGTTTTAGTTGGTCATTTTCTAAAGTAAGTGAATATTCTTTTAGTTGCTAATTAATATGCAAAATGGTTATACAAGGAATGCAATGGGAACAAAAGAAGGGAAAAGAAGCTTGACTGTTGATAATGTGTTGTTTGTCAAGTCCATGAGAAGCTAAGATACTTTATCTTATGCTGACCTTATTTCTTGTTGATGTAACTTCCTGTTTGATAGCATGCTCTATGGTTTAGAAATTGAAACTTGTATCTATCACATGAGTTACAAAATGCTCACTGGATCTCAAGAATTACAAAATGCTTGCTAGTATTTAGGTTGAACAATAGGAATCTTATGGGTGCTCATTGAGTAAATGAATTTGTTATGAGGTAAGATGTCTTTCATGCTCATGTAGCTTGTATGCATTTTGTTTGCAATGTTCATTGTGAGTGAATGTACTCGGCTAAAATCTCAAATGTTTCTATACCTCTACGTGGTAGCTCATAGTAGGATGGAATGTTACTCCTTTCCAGGTAACAAGTGTGGGAATTAATACAGAGTGGGGATTACTTATGGCGAGCATTTCTGAGGATAATGGTGAAGAAACACCATTGCAGGTTGCTTTTGTTGGAATTTCTGAACAATCATGATTACTTAGTGGCTGCCTTATGATTCTGATGTTTTAAGTTTCAAAATGTTACTGATCTTAGGTACGATTAAATGGGGTTGCTACATTCATTGGTATAGTTGGTCTTGCGGTAGCAGTAGCCGTTCTCATAATCCTTGTGGTCAGGTAGTTCTTGTTATTACATTGCTCATATTTGCTCTAATTTTGTGTCTAAATGATGTTATATGGTATTTTACTTCTGTGATTGAGCAGGTTTTTTACTGGGCATACCAGAAATGCCGATGGCAGCATCCAATTTAGGGCTGGGAGGACTAGTATTCGTGATGCAATAGATGGCTTCGTAAAAATATTCACTGTTGCAGTATGTGCACATCTGCATAATTATGTCATTTATTTAGTGTGTATCTATCTTTGAATTATGACTGATCCAATCAAAACTCTAGGTGACCATTGTAGTTGTTGCGGTACCAGAAGGTCTTCCATTGGCTGTTACTCTGACGTAAGTCTATGCTAATTTCCATCGTTTGTGGAGACCTATGCGTGCCACTAAGTAGTGTTGTCTTGACGACAATAATACTAATTATTCTGCATTTCTTTCATAGCTGAAACGGACATCTTGTCGATTTAGAGAAAGGATTATTTGTCCTTTGCATGTCAGTAGGCTTCTTAAAATCTTGCCTGCTACTTTTTCATGCTTCCGTCACGATATATTGTGAGCGATCCATTTTGTAGCATGATATAACCCTAGTTTGTGGAGGATATTTGACGTTTAAAACACTGATTTACTGATGCTTCATTTGCATTTCTTGCTACTATTTATACCTATGCAGATGTTGTATAAGCAGACATGTTTGTCTCCTATTGACTTCTGTAATATATATCCTCTTTGTAGGCTTGCATATTCGATGAGAAAAATGATGGCTGATAAGGCATTGGTATGTATGATTACAGTAATTAAAAGCGCAGCTTGTCATGTTCATTTTCCTTATATCCGTTCTTATTATTTTCTCTGAGCTGTATTGCATAATTGAACTGCAGGTTAGGAGGCTATCAGCCTGTGAGACAATGGGTTCAGCAACTACCATTTGCAGCGACAAAACTGGAACCTTAACTCTGAATCAGGTGTTTATAGCTTCTTTGCTTCCAGTTTTCTTTTGGAGGTCAAACCAGCGATATGGAGCTAGTTGGTTTGGCTGTTGGATAACTGGAGAGATGTAGCTATATATTTTTTTAATTCGTAATCTGACATATAGGTGTTTTGATCCTTGTACAGATGACTGTGGTTGAGGTGCATGCTTGTGGAAAGAAAATTGCCCCCCCTGACAATAAGTCACTGCTTTCTCCTAGTGTTGCCTCTTTGCTTATTGAAGGCATCGCGCAGAACACAACTGGAAGTGTATTTGTGCCTGAGGTATGTTATTGCGGAATACTGGTATTGCTTATGATTGTTTTTGGCATATATATTCTGAGCTCTTATAACTAGTAGCATACTGCCAATGTTATGATGTTTTTAGGCCCCTGAATTGAGGTGACATGGAATTGCGTAATCTATTTGTATCCTGTTCCAATCTTGTATGTGGTGAATGTGAGCTGCTACTTAATTGATGATGCTTTTTACAATTTTTTTTTTTTAATGTGGTAGTGCATTTTAGCAGCTGCAATTTCTAACTGTTTACTTTTTCTTTAGTGTGATTATAAAATCAGATTATGTAATATCTTGAGTTTCAGAATAATATAATAATGATTTATGTATTGTCGTGTTCGTGATGGCAATAAGAGCATGCCAAGGCCTTGGTTGTCTGTGGCTTCCTGAGAAGAAATTATTGTCATCTCATGTTTCACTTTTGGGGAGGAACAGTTAGAGATTATAACAATTTTACGTAAGATCTAACTGGGGGATGCTTTGTTGGGGAGCATTAGAAGCATAAATAACTGGTTCAAGTTGCTTGTGTCATATATTTAGTCATAGACTATCATGATAGTCGTAGCTGTGACACATCTTACTTAGTTTCACGTCTTAAGCATACTGGTTGTGGCTGGTCTTTAATAGGGTGGTGGAGCTCTGGAGTTTTCTGGATCACCAACAGAGAAGGCCATTCTACAGTGGGGAGTCAATGTAATATAAAGTTTCAATTTTCTGGTAAATAGAGTTTCTTATTCTCTACAGCAACTTGACTTCACTTTTGGTTCTACCGTGTAGCTCGGAATGAACTTTGATGCTGCCCGCTCAGCTTCAGCAATAATTCATGCTTTTCCGTTTAACTCAGAGAAAAAGAGAGGCGGTGTTGCTGTAAAACTGGTAATTTCAGAATTCTAATTAAATGTTTTATTTTAGCAGTGTTTTTCTCTGCGGAACTCGCGGAATGAGAAAACACTTTCTTGACGTTATGTGGCTTTTTTGTTTTCTCTCCTTATCTGTGAATTTGGGGTTGGTTTGCAGTTGGATTCTGAAGTTCATGTGCACTGGAAAGGTGCTGCAGAAATAGTCCTTGCTTGTTGTACGAGTTACATTGATGCCAATGATAATGTAGCACGGATGGATGAAGATAAGGTTTGCTCAGAATCCTCATATAGTTTTCAACTTTTTGTGGAAGTTTAAGAAATCTAATTGCATGCTTCTATAACTGATTCAAAGTGACAGCCACTTCATAATCTAAATCAATCTTTTCCGACCTGATACAGTCAAAATTCAAACTTGGCAAGTTTTTCCAGGAATTCGGTTTGACTGAAACCGAACCAAACCGAACTTTTTCGGTTTGGGTTTTCAGTCCAAAATTTTGGAATACCGAAATTTCGATTTGGTTTCGGACCAAACCGAACCGATGAACACCCCCAAGTATGTTCAGAAAGGAAAATGTGTTATCAGTAGTACAATTGTTGTGAATACTGACAAAATTATGGTCTCGGTGTTTAATGATAGCACACTAAATCAATATCTTTCATTAGTATTGTTTGTGAAAACATAATCTTGTCACCGTTGTTGAGTAAGTTTGTATTGTATGCAGTTATCATTCTATAAGAGGGCAATTGAAGATATGGCTGTAGGAAGTTTGCGTTGTGTTGCTCTTGCCTATAGGAAATGTGAAACAGAGACGGTCCCGACCAGTGATGAGGAACTGGAAAACTGGCAGTTACCCGAGGGAGACCTCATTTTGCTAGCTATTGTTGGTATCAAGGTGCTTTTGACTTGCTCTATTCTGATAACTACTGCTGATCTAACTTTTCCATAGGGATGGATCGTTTTATATCATTTGGCAGTTTCCCATCTAATGTGTATTATTCCTTCATATGCATTGGGTAATTTAATTCTCCCCTATTGTGTGCATTTGAAACATAACTAGAAAGGTCTCGATCAATAATCAACAGCTTATTACGGAATGATGACTATGTTGACTAATATAAATTTTATACGTTGGAATTGAATCACCAACACATTTTGTCGCTCACGATTGTTTCCATTGGTTTTCTCACTTGTGTTTATCTATGGAATTCTACCTTGTTCATTTTATTTATATTTTTCTTTCTGGGTGCTCCTGTTGCCCTTTAGTGTTGTTATATTTTTCTCGTTGTGATATCAATTTATCCTGTACATCAATGAATTCTGCATACATGGAGCATGTTCTACTGCAATCCATCTCCAAACTTTCTCTTTTGTCTCCCAGCTATCTAATGTCAAATTTCTTGGTCTTAATGAGAGTTTACACATGTTTGATGTAGGATCCTTGTCGGCCAGGTGTGAGAGATGCGGTTCAATTATGTGTTAATTCTGGTGTTAAGGTATGTACATTCTTCAATATTGACATACTCGCAGACATACAAGACTGTTTTTCACTTGCTTTATATTCCTTTGGTCGACATGTATTTTCGCTCTCATCTTGATATATGATCCACAATGCGTTTTCTATCCTGTGTCCTTTTCCCTTTTCTCTTTGCTGGAAAAGATGATAGAAGAGGTATTTATGTTTCTTGAATTTGTGGAGATAAGTTGTTAAAATACATTAATAGTTCTGACACCATGTGCACAGACATTTGGTTCGAACTTCAGTCACGTAGATCTAGAGCACAAGATCGCCAAATAGAAAATACGTGAGAGCAATAGCGTCTTAGAGGTGTATTATGGAACTTGTTAATCAATTGAATATATAGGATCATATCCTGTTAGTATGCTTCCTCGGCTCTCTCTCTCTCTTTTTCACGTTCTTCTATCCTGTCGTTTTTCTTTACTCGAGTCTCCCATCTCTGTCAGAAATGTCACTGTCTTTCTTCAAATAATGGCCACAACCTGCTTTCTAAATGTTAAAGAACAAAAAAACAGGTTCAATCTTTTTGTTATTTTGACACTTCTAGTTTGTGGACTAGGTTTTGATAGGGCGGACTAAAATGTTTTGGAGCATCTTGGTGTTGCGATTCGCAGTCAAAGTGCTCATCTGTTTTCCGAGTTTGGAGCTCCACTTGTCCTAGACGGCTTAGCTGATTTAGGTTCAAACATTTTTCTCTGCATCGCTCAAAACCTCCATTGTTGAATGTCATATCTGCTTTTTGAATATTAGCTTGAATTTCTTTCCAAGATTGAAGACAGTTGGGCTCCTTGAAAAGTCTAAGGCCAAATACTGATAGAAAATCATTTTTCTATATTTCATCTGCAGCATGAACTCATCTTCCCCCTCCCTCAATAACAAGTGGATGTTGCTTAAGCTATCTACTGTCGTATAATAGTCTTGGTATTGTTATCAAACTCAATGGTGTAGCTTTACTTATGCTCATAAATACCTCATTGGTTAATGTTAAATTGGAAGTTTGTGTTGGGGCTAACCACACTTAGTTTTTGGCTGTACCGCTTTCATCTTTACTTACGTTGTGATGGAAATTGAATTATTGATTTCCCTTGGAATTTGCTGTGAATTACAGACCATGTTTTCTATTTTCATTGCTTGGCCATGCATTTGATCTTAAATGAAGCATTTTCTTTATTTTTCAACATAGACATTTTTAGGTAATAATCTTTTGTGTCTAGCATCTTAAACACTTATATTTAAGTATATCAGTATGCTAATCTTCTCTCTGTTGTTTATTCCCCCTTTTCTCCTTTTCCAGTCTCTTAACATCTCTGCGTCATTCGTTTGCTACTTTTTCATATGCTTACACATCTTATGTGTGAATATAGTTGTCAAGAAGATAATCTATCATGTTGAACTTACACACACGTTAATGTGTGAATAGGGGTCATTCCTCTCTGATTGGGATGAGATTTTATCTGATGATATTATGATGACTCAATAATGAATGATCTTATGCATAACCGATGGCTATCTGAGCTAATTACTAGTTTGTTTCCTCAACCTCTAGTGTTTATGTCCTTGTAACTGGCTAATATTTGGTGGGTGTTTTATTCACTATACTCCACTTGTTTGTTATTTCGACCATGAAGCTTGTTATATGATACTATCTTGTTGGTTAATGATTAACAATTGTATAGGTACGCATGGTCACTGGAGACAATCTTCAAACAGCTAGAGCAATAGCTTTAGAGTGTGGGATATTAGGGTCAGATGCAGATGCTACCGAGCATAATCTTATCGAAGGAAAGACATTTCGTAACATGACAGATGCACAGAGATTAGATGTGGCTGATAGGATTTCGGTAAGGGCTGATACTTACTTCTTGAATGTTTGTATGTCTCTGTTTGTTATTGAAGTGATGCAGTTGGCTTCTGTATCGATTTTGTCAGGTGATGGGAAGATCATCGCCGAATGACAAACTCTTGCTTGTGCAAGCATTGAGGAAGAGGGGACATGTTGTTGCTGTCACTGGAGATGGAACTAATGATGCTCCTGCACTACATGAGGTTGGTTTTTACTTGTAGATGTATGTTAACCATGTCCCTGCGAGTTCGATGACCAGAATATTAGGTTCTTGGATGTGACTTGTGAGGGACATTCGTCTGTATATTTTGAACTGTTTTCACCCTGGTAGAAAAATCACTGTACTCTGGGTTTCTCTCTGGTTGTTGGATTAATACATTTTTTTGCTTTTTTTACTTATAATAGTTATTAAATCTATAGGGCTTAGTCCTTCTACTAACAAAGCATTTTATTGAAATTTTAAGAAATATCAATCGTTTTTTTCTTGACGAATCTGAATTGAACTTGGATTGATTTTTTTTTATTTTATGGATGGACATTTATGTTGGTGAGTTGATTTGATTATGATTTCCATAATTGGGATTTGGAAGTGCAAGTCTGGTTGGCTTGAAGACTCTTCTACTTTTCATTTTTGTGTTGTCTTGTTTCTCTCTTCACATGACCTCGTTTGAAATTACTTCGTGGTGTAGGCTGATATTGGTCTTGCAATGGGTATTCAAGGCACAGAAGTTGCTAAAGAGAGTTCAGATATCATTATACTTGATGATAACTTTGCGTCTGTTGTAAAGGTTAGTTTTTGTATTACATAATTAAGAATTTGAATATGTTTTTCACCTCCAGACTCCCCCCAGTTATGTTGGATTTAATGAGACTCTGGGATAATGTTGAAATATCATTATTTGTGCATTATGTGGGGATACTGTTTTTGTACCTCATGATTCTGAGGAAGTTCTCTTGGTTCTGGATTTAATGGTGAGACACACAGCTGTTATAATCTGTCTTGTTTGAAAATTTGAATCAGCGTTAGAAGTTGTTTACTAGAACAAACTTTAGAAATTGAAGCCTCAGTAGAATGTTGACCAGATATGTCTAAAGTTCTTCAGCGGGTCTGCCATTTGCATGATTTTAGCCAATATCCATTGATATATCTGTTGGGGCACTATTTTAGTTGCTACATGTGTGGTTTAAATTTGTATGATTGAACTATGTAGCTCAGGTGTTAAATTTGATATCGTGTCATTGCAGGTTGTGCGATGGGGTAGATCTGTTTATGCCAATATCCAGAAGTTTATACAATTTCAACTCACAGTTAATGTTGCAGCTTTGATTATCAATGTTGTGGCCGCAGTTTCCTCCGGTAATGTGCCACTCAATGCAGTGCAGGTACGTGATCGCACCCTCTCTCCATCTGCTTGTTTGGTCTCCGCTTTGATTGATCTGAAAAGTCAATATACTGTTCTATTTCCGCTACATTAATTGCGCTTTTCTGTATCATTTATCCAGCTTCTTTGGGTAAATCTTATCATGGACACACTAGGAGCTCTTGCATTAGCCACGGAGCGTCCTACAGATCATCTCATGCAGAGACCTCCTGTTGGTAGAAGGTTAGACTTTATGTAAATTTGATACTTTCTCATGATGTCACTTTTGTTATTGGAAAAATGTCGTTTATTAGATAGTTCAAATCGTATTAGCTTCTGCCAGCTTTACAAAAACATAAATGGTTTTATACAAATGGGTGTTAGCCATTTCCTTATAGGATTGGAAAATATATGTAGAGAAATGTTGCTAACTGGACTGGACTGCGATATTGGCATATAATACGTCTTGGCTTTCCATTTCTCGTGCAGTAATAGTCCTTTTCTTATGTATTTATGGAATTTGATTCCTCGTCTTATATCTGGTGTTTCAATTTCTATATTTACCTGTTGATCAAAAAATTGTTGTTTTTAGGGAACCTCTAATAACAAATATCATGTGGAGGAACTTGTTAATACAGGTATCAACAGCTTTTGTGGCAACACCTTTTAATTGCATGTTAATATCTAGGAAAATGAAATGGACGACTTTGTTCATCTTGTTGTTGGTTATTGAATGATTTTAGGCTTTATATCAAGTCGTTGTTCTCCTAATCCTCAATTTCCGGGGAAGGAGCCTCCTGAACTTAGAGCATGACAACTCTGAACATGCTTTCAGAGTGAGGAATACGCTGATATTCAACGCATTCGTCTTCTGTCAGGTAAGTTCATAATGTTAGTGAATCCTTTTCTTCTAAATTAGTTTACCTGGAAATAACGAGTAACTTATTGAAAAACGTTCATTTTTGTCTACACCAATGTAGAACATGGCATAATTGTTTATATAGCTCCCATATAACAGATTTTTTTCCAATGTCTATAATAAAGGTCTTCAACGAATTCAATGCCCGAAAGCCAGATGAGCTCAACGTTTGGAAAGGAGTCACCAAGAATCATCTCTTCATGGGCATAGTTGGCCTTGAAGTGGTGCTTCAGGTAACTTTTATAGTTCTTAGTGGTATATTCGTGTAGTGTTATATTTTTCCTTCATCTTGAATTTCTACTCTTGCGTCCAGGTTATGATGATCTTCTTTCTGGGGAAGTTCACTGACACAGTTCGTCTAAGTTGGCAACTATGGCTTGTCTCCATTGCCATCGGTGTGTTCAGGTTAGTAAATTTAGCATTCTTGTTTGCGAGTCTTCAGTTGCATTTGTTATATATATACTATTAAGACTATTATATCTGATATTAAATTTCGTTTTTCTGTTTTTGTGGTTAATAGTTGGCCCCTAGCTGTTGTTGGGAAACTCATTCCCGTTCCTGAGCGACCATTTGGCGAGTACTTTACAATGAAGATGCACCGGAAAAAGAATCCTACTGATGGTACTTACTTTCTTCACTTTGATGAACCACCTTCTTGGAATGAAACAATAACAAAGTCATTAAGTGAATCAGCTTTATCTTTTCTCTTTTCAGGTAAAGCTACTCTGGAAGGTTCTGCAGAATAGGCTAAACTTTTGTAAATGTGAATTTGTTCATAGCTTTCTGGGTTTTTGTTGAGCTGGTGCTTTTATTTTGATGCTCTAGATATCGAAACTTAGTACATAACTAGTTCTTTTATATTTGTGGATTTACATACTTTTGAGTTGAAAGCTTGCTGTTTGAATACATATGTTGACTCTCGTGGCAGTTGTGGATTTCTAATCCTCTATTCGATCGCATTTGGAATCTTTTAACTCTAGAATTTTACTTCAAATTTAAATCCAAAGTCCGATTCAGTCATAATTTAAAATTATCTGACAATCTAATTTGAAACTGAAGTGTGGCCTAAAGATATCAAGATCATCATTCCACCTTGTTTAGAGGAATGGATGTCGCTGATCTAAAACAGCCTTAGGAAAGTCCAGAACGAATGTTGGTAATACTCGATGATCTCAATTGCAGACATGGATCTTATGTAACCCTCATCGATGTTAAAGAGGAAAACCCGAAATAGATAAATAAAAGGAGTTGAAAGAGCTTCTCGCTTTCCATAAACGAGTATCATTAGGTCCCATGAGGAATATTCAGAAGCTGAGATTTTGATGCAACAGGCAATGAAAATGGTGCATAGCCATCTCAACACTAGGACTATATCTGCCAACATTATATGCTGGAGAGTCGAGACCTCGTTGAACAGCTTTGCATAAACTTATATCTTCTTCCTGCATAACCAATCCTTCAATCGAATAAACAGAACATGAAACATCCGCACTATATTATATATTCATTGTAAAGATGGATCATACCTGAACCGTCTCACTATCTTCCAAACTTTTCTCAATGAAAGAAGTGTCACCCTATAAATCAAGCAAAGTATACAAACTTATCAAACGAAACTTAAATGGAATTTCCCAGTATACACAGTTGATTTATATAGTTCCACAAATAACCTTGACAAACGCAAATTTATGGCCAATCTGAATTTCTTGAGATAAATTTCTTCGGATATCATAGATGCGATGGCACGAAACTTACCTTAAGAGAAGGGTCAAGAAAATAATCGAAAATCACTTGGCATTTCCGAGGTCCCAGTGGTAGTACAAGATTGGTATCCATCCACGGTCCATACCTAGGTATCACAAAAGAACACTTAATAGGATTGATAGAGACAACAAACAAGCCAAATTAGACAAGAAATGAATTTTTGGGTACAATAAATGACTAACCTATTAATCATGAAGTTTGGATAGACAAATGCATAAGAAGCTTTTGACCCAAGTCTATCAAATTCTTCTTCGCGGCTCTTGCTATTGCCACCACAGCTCTGGATGCTAACTCTTTCATACATCTTCGCAATAGGAGAGAATGTATAAACAGTAAGCTATTTTAAACACAATTTTTCACCATTAATCTACAGAATATATTTAGGAGATCAAATCTTCACTTATTAGAACTTATAGAAATAATTTATGGATTCCCAGTATTATTTTAGTTTAGTTTTTTATATAAAAACAAAAATATGTGCATACTTTGGTAGAATATGAGTCGAGCTGGAGACCAGAAGCAAGACCTTTATGTGCATACGACACATGATAGCCACCGTCTAAATAGTTGTCACAAAAGACCTGCAGAGTTACATAAAGCATACAATGCATTTAATCCTAAATGTCGAAAAAATTGAACAAATATGTGCTAAAACCAGACCTTCCAATTGCATTCAAGTGTATACACACGCCTGCAGACATAATCCAATGACGTATCAATCCCATTGGCGCTTACTATTTCTGCTGTACTACCTAACCACTCATAGCCCACAACATTGGCATCAACAATACCTTCTTTTGGCACCACTCCTCCTTCGAAATTGATCAACACAAATGGCCCCCAAATGGCAACTTTGAGGGGAATAAGTCCCATTTCCTACTTTTCCATAAAATCGGAAAAAAAAATATCTATCAGTACGTATAAAAATTTAGATAAATAGAGGAGATTGCTTTTTGCAGCATACATTCACTTTGAAGTTTTTGATTCCTGTTATTCTTGTTGCCTTTACAAGCGATCCGTCCAAGCCATATGTCCAACCCTGGAATGTTAAACAAGTACCGAATGAAAGAAATGGGTTCAAACTGATCAGCTTAAGCTACTCATTTATAATGCCTCAATGCTAATAATCACATAATGAGTTTTAACTTGGGGAATTAACATATTAATTGGTGTCCGTAAATCATGTATGCTAATAGTTATTAGCAAAGGGATATGAAGAACTCTGAAGTACACTAGGGTTGTGTTGGATTGACGAATTCAGAGAAAGGATTTCAAATGACTCAAAATCCACCGTAATGGTTGAAAAGATAGCTCAAAATGCGGGATTTGAAATCCATTGTAACATGCACTTGTTCTCAATGAATTTGTTGATGAATTTGAAATTCATTGCTTTCAAATCCTTCAATCCAAACACATCATAAGAAAAATTCAATAGTTATAAGCCACGAGGTTAAATTCGAGCTATTAAGAACTCACGTGATATGGACAGACAAAGCAAGATTTTTTCCCTGTCCCAGAGGCAAGAAGAGATGCATGATGGCGGCACACATTATGAAATGCATATAACGTGCCCTTTTCATCTCGACTCACGACGTATTCGATACTCCCCAATCTGCTGCATTCACTAGTTAGCTACCATCAAAGACAAGCCTACTCATACAAACTTCTTTTTTCCCTTGCATTTGATATTCAAAATGTGTCCACAGGTATAGTCAACTCTTTTATGTATTATTCTTTGTCACTATATTACATTCATATTTCTAAAGTTATTACACCCCTAAGTCCACTATATATGTATAATGATCATATTGTACTCAAGGCACAAGTGACTCCGATTAAGATTACCTGCCAGTAAAGAAATCACGGGGCTCTTTAATCTGTTCGGTGTATCCTAAAAATTACAGCCAAAAACACAAAAACAAAAAACCAAAAAGGGTTAGAGGCCAGTAGAGTTAAGGACATAAACAAGTAAAAGAATGCCAAAGTGAATGGAATATTTTCATACTAATCTAATCAATTATAACTTTTAAACGAAAGTGGAAGTGATCCTAACAGCGAATAAAACCAAAATATAAAAAGTCTTTGAAATAAAGATAACTTCAATTTTAACCTTTTAAATTGAAAATATCAATCATTGTTATATTCAAACAATCGCGACTAACTTTCATTGTAATCGACTACGGACAGTTAAAAAGAACAAAAATGATAGTACTTTGGAAAACGAACGTATGAAACATACCTTTATTGAGTGGAAAAATAGTTTAGAACAAAGAGTGATCATAGACAAAATATAATGGTCTACTAGTCTTTTCGTGGTGAGCACAATAATTATAAATTTTCATATAATTATGAATACCCCTATAAGCCATTTGACTCCCTCGGAAAAATCTATGCTAGTCCGAGCCAATGGCCCTAATGTCAATCTCTTACACAGTAAAACATATTGTGCGCGTGGACCACAGTTGTGTGAATGAGATAGACACAAAGTACACAATCAGACCATGACTCGGTCTGGCATAGAATTACCCGACTCCGTCCCTCCATACAATATACATGCACATACACAAACACACACGAAAATACACAAAACAAATACGTATACAACTTCACAAATATATGTATACCGAATTTCCAAGACAATTAAAGAATTAATGAAGAAAGTGTTTAATTTGCAGTATAATATATACCAACGGGGTGCCATCCTTTGTAGAAGACTTGATTGAGCTCAAGAGAGTAGAAATCCGGGTCAGTGTACCAGGAGCTCGGTGGGGTCCACGCTTCTTCTATTGCAATTTTGGGGTCGAATTCTCGGACCATTTTTCGGAGTTTCCCATGATTAATTTCACTTGTTTCTATATTTGAGGATGTAACTGGAAAATAATTACCACTATTATTAATATTGTAGCAGCGGCTATGTTTGTTGTTGAGCGGAGCTTGATTATTAATGGGTTTTTTTGTAAACTGGAAATGGATTTTTTGTGTTTGTGTTAATTCTGGGAAGTGGTGGAAATTGGGAATCTTCTGCATCATTATTGTCGTTGTTGCAGCCATGCCGATTATTACTATGGTTTAATTCTCTGAGGTTTCAGTTCGGGGGTTTTGAGTTTTGACTTGGTCTTGTGAATGCCAAAATTTATTAGGTTATTAAAAAATTGGATTATGCTAATCTCACAGAAGTTCTTCTAGAATTCATTTATGACAAAAAAGAACCCCCAAATTTCTATATTTGTTAAATGACCCGCATTAAATAGCCTACTCCAACTCCTCCACCGGGCATATATGATTTTAGTCTTCGGATAAACACTAGTTCATCAAGACATTGCACAAGTCAAGAAAAAAAAAAGATAAAATTTATAGGGTTGGTTCGGAGAAGAGCGAGAGTTGTGTTTGGATGTGTTTTCTTTTCGTTTTTAACTGATATTTTAAAAGATATATGAAGAATATGGATTTTCATTATAAAATAGTAGGCATATTTAGTTGTGTTTACTAAAATGGTTAGAGTTGATGATTTGATGATGTATAAAATGATCGAACTAATTAAATATAATAATCATGTAAATGATATTGTAGATAAAATAACAAATAAGAGTTTATATACTTATAAGTAGAAATAATAAAAATTTACCCAAAATACCTCTGCTAATGTACGTACGTATGTTTAATTGAAAATACTTTCATTTTGCGTATGCATTCTGAGCCTAACGAATAATACCCGTATTATTGAGTTGAACCGTTTAGTACATGTATTATACTTGATGAATAATACTCTAATTTTGGTAAAAAAAATTGTTGTCTTATTTAAAACTTGAAAAATATGCACACAATTATGGATTCTGAAAAAATATGACAAAATAAACAAATATATTTAGTATGAAAGACATAATTAGATTGGATTCGTTTGACTGAAAAGTTATAAGAATGGAAATTTTGGAATGACAAGAACTTTCATAATTATTTCGTAATTATTTAGTTAATATTATTGCAATATTACTCATATAATATATTATTACGAATATAAGTAAGACATGGATAATAAAAGGATTATTACTATTATATATATATATATACATATACGAAAGTTGGCACTTAACAGGTAATGTTTATTCAATATCAGTTGATCAAATATAACGTGCACGATAAAGATTACAAAAAAAATTGAATGTAATATTAAGTAAACATAAATATACGTATATATATATATAATAATAATAATAATAATAATAATAATAATAATAATAATAATAAGAATAAGAGCTCGTGAACCGGTTTGCGAGCTTATGAATACTCAAATGCAAGCTCGACTCGGTCATGAATAAGCTCGAGCTCGCGAAACTCGTCTCAAGCTCGAGGCATCTCGAGCTTCATTCGAGCTGACCGGCTAAACTCGCGACCCGGCTCAACTCACCTTGCATCCCTAATTAAAATAAGATAATTACACAAGATAATTGAAGTGATGTTAAAAAATGTCCATTTTCTTATACAATGTTGAAATAATTATTTAATACATTTTTTAACTGCCAGCATGTTATACATAAAATTTGATCCATGAAATTTGTTAATGGTTCTTACACAAGATATGTGGGGTTAATTAAAAATCTTACAAAGGTTTATGGAGCTAGTTAGTATTTAGTTCGAATCTACTCCATAAAACATGGGGCTACTTGCATAGCAAGTTGCCGGTTTCTTGGCTATAGTAACTTGTGGCTAGACCAGTGTGATTGGCTCGGCACTTTCACTTCTTAAGCAAAAATCGAGTGTTCGATTCCTTATGGATAAAGTTCTACTTATTGGGAGCACTTTACCCCTTTGTGGGCTGATTCGGTGCGAACAGAATTGTCCTTGCCCAGTGTAATTAAAGGATACTCATGTTTAGACAAAAAAAAAGAGAGTAATTTGTGACTAGAATTTGTCTGTAAGTTTACCAATAATTACATCCTATATATACATAATTTGCAAATTTAGTCTTTTATGATAAAACTAAAAAGTATCACTTGCTTAATTTGCACGTGATGATTCGATGAGATGTTAAATTGAAGTAAATATGTCTCGTTTATTGGCAAATTAATAACTGGTTAAGAATTGATTATTGTGTAGTACCTATCTTATACTTTTATTTATTTGTTCTGTAATAAAAGATTATCACCATGTGTCTTTAACTAACTCTATTTCAAGAAATTATACTTTTAATAATATAATAATAGTATTTTTAGCATTATGCATAAATCATCAGTTATTTTTATTTACATATGAACTTCTAAATTTACATGACCAAGAAAATAAAAGAACTTCTACATATAAGATGGTGATTCACTTATGTAAGCATGTTGTAGATTTAACTTATCTATCTTCGTATACTTTTATTTTGGGTTTGATCAAACTGAATTTGAGCTAGAAGTTCCACTTCAAATGCACCATTATTTGATGATTTATTCTAGCTAGTTTTTATAATTGATTATTTATCGTCCATTAAAATCGAAAAGTAAAGAAAGAAAGAAGATATCTATATATAAAAGTAATTAAAAAGGGGCAAGTTCATCTTTTAAAGTTGATGGATTTAAATTTCCACATGGAAGGACATATTATTCCATTTAAACAAATAAAAAAGTAAGTGACGTACCATTATAAAAATATGAAGTAATGATATCAATTTTCTAAAATAATTGTAAACATCATATTACATAAAAACACTCGTGCTTGTGAGTTCTTTTGAATTAGGCACAAAATATATCATATTCTCACACTAAAAGTACTTATATGATTTTATTCTTAATTATGTTGTTTTTATATATGTTATCATGCTAATAACTTTGAGTATGTACAAACTTTCAAATACATGTTGATAATTTTATTGTACAAACATGTTATATTCCATAACAAAGAAAAATTAATAATTGTTTTTATATAAGAAAATGATTCATCTATATCTTAGAATATGCGTGTGTATCTCACAGGTATTACTTTTTTTTTTGGGATGTTAGAATAAGGTATAATTTTTTAAGTCATCTTCTTAATCTTCAAATCAACTTAATGATCTGACACTATAACAATTTATTGCTAATTACCAAATACTAAAAGTATTTTTTGATAATTAATGTTTATAGAATTTAAGATTATCAAAATTAACAACCAACTTTTTGTTTAAGTTGAAATATTGCTTGTGGGTGTAAAAAATTTCTTCGTTTTTGTTGGTAGTTGTGGGTAAAAATCTATTTTATTTTATTGGTTAGTATTTTATAGAAAATAAGTATCTATTTTTTTTCTTATATTAAATAGTCCTACTACTAACATATATTTTTTTTTATCAATAATTAAAGAGTTTCCAACTACTAAAACAATTTCAGATACTACTAAATGATTTCCTACTCCTCAATGGATTCGTTTACTTAATAAATTCAATTATTAAATATTAATAATAAAGTGGGTATGAAAGTCTTTTCACAATGTAACAAACAATTGAGTTATTAACACATTTATATAGGGGTTAGATTGGTAATTTACCTTTTGCATTTCGACAATTTTACTCTTAAGTTCACTTGTGGGCCATTTTCCCACCGAAGGTTACACGCGTGTCCCACAAGTGTTTTTAGATTCGGTGAGAGACAGGCTCAAGAGTGGGTTTATCACTAAAATTGTCGAGATTCAATAGATAAAATACCAATTTTACCTCTTACATTCATAAAAGACTGATTTTGTTACTTGGATACATAAAAGACAAAATCTGTCAAAATAAGTATAGTTATAGGATGAAAATTGTATTATGTAGTTATAGTATCATTTGTGTCATATCATAGGGGAAAATCCATTTTAGTCCCTGAATTTTACATTCAATTTCAAATTAGTCCTTGAGTTTTTTAATTTGTCTCAATCTAGTCCCCCCGGCATCGACATTCAGTAGTTAAAGGGCATTCTTGTACTTTTATCCTTTAATAATTAAATTCAAAAGAAAATATGTATTATCTATTTCGGGTTACACTCATTTTAGTCCTCAAGCTTTCTCCTAAATATCGAATTAGCCCTCAAGTTTTTAATTTGTATCAATATAGTCCCTATGGTTAATATCCGAAAAATAAAGTCAAGATTACTTTTAAATAAATCATAGTTATTAAGCTATTAAAATTAGACTGACATTGAATATCTTAGCCCTAGTTGGGAGAATTAATGAAAGGATAATACTTACACGAATATCAAAATTAAAATTGTTTGCTACTTCACTTTTATCCAGTATTTCATAAAATGTTACTAGACATGAATCATGATCTATAGGTGCTTTATTTACCCAAAATTGCTTAATTATTTATAACTTTAATTAGTCATGATAATTTGATTGTTGGAATCACGATGGAATTATGAGCCCATTACTAGCTTATTTTGAACCTAAATTGGTCACGTACACTCAGATAAGTTCATTTTTTGGATAGAAAAAATTAACTGATGGTCGGACTAGAATTAATTAATTGATGGATAATTGGTTTGGTGAATCAAATTGATTAATTTACATTATTTGACTGTGTGAAATTCAAAGGGAAAATTAAATTAATCAAATTTACTAATTGATCGAGCCTTTAATAGAGAGAGAGAGAGAGAGAGAGAGAGAGAGAGAGAAAGAGAGAGAGAGAGAGAGAATGTTGACAGTAGAGGGAGAAAGAAAAGGGAATATGGTATCCGGTCAGATATTTGCTCATTTTTTGCCCAAAAAATTGTGAACCAAACACTATTTGTTCAGAAATTTGGAACAAAACACAGCCAAACGTATCCAAACATACCCTTAGGATTGGGTTCAAAAATAAAAAAAATACTATTTTACTTTTAAAGAACTTCTTTTTCATTTTCTTTCACTTTTGATCTTTCTCGACATGTCAGACTTCACTATCTCTTCTCTTCCATTTTCTCTTGTTTTTTCTGCTTCTTACTTTCCCCCCCTCCTTTCTTGCTGCTATCTCACCCATGGAAAATACCTAGCTTCAATAATCATCTCCAGAAAGCATTTCAATCTTGGCTTCCTTAGGTTCTTTAACAACACCTGTACAATGAAAGGTGGAGGAATCTATAGAATGTTGTGTGTTTTGGGTTCAATTGACTGTTACGCTTGAATAGATCTGGGTGAATATGGGTGTTCCAGAAGGTAGCGGTGGTCGGTCGGCGGTGATGGGTTGTAAATTGTAAGGTTGATTTTCCCTTTCAATTGCAGAAACTTTGAGAAAAACTTTATGTTGTAGCGTACAATACGCGAATAAACTTGGCAACCAAATTATTCGCGTATTTTGCCATATCATTGAGATTGTTACGGTATACAGGCGTATTTTTGAAGTGTATGGATGTATGCGTATTATACGCATATAAACTAACAGAGCGTGCGACATATACGAAATCAACACCACATTGTCAATACCAGAAACTAAGTTAAAATTCATCATCAAAAGTTGAGGATGATTTGGGTATCCGAAGCATGGACTAAATTGAAACTCATTCCAAAAGTGAAGGATGAGTTTGATTTTAATTCAAAGTTTAAATATTTTAAGGGTATAATAGTAAAATTACCAAAAAATTGATGCCTCTTTAGATAAATCGAGGGACCATATTGAGACAAATAGAAATCACAGGGACTAATTTAACATTTAAGGTAAAAAGTCAGGGACCAAAATGAATTTTACCTTTTAAAAGTTAAATATTTCAAGGGTATAATAGTAAAAAACTCATTTTTGGCCGAAAAGCTGATGCCGGAGCCATGCTGGAAGGACCACATTGAGACAAATTAAAAGCACAGGGACCAATTTAGAATTGAGGTCAAACGTGAGGGAACAAAATGAATTTTATCCCATATCATATGTATATAGTTACATGATCAAAAATATTATTTTTCCATTAAACTACACCTTGTTTCTAGTTTGGATATAATTAGAGGGAATTTAAATGTATTTTGATTAATTATATGACAAATAAAATCCATTAAATTGGGTTTAGTCGAATCAAAACAGAGCCGATCATTGTGAATTAGGTAAAGAAATAGATTCTTGATTCATAATTAAAAATTGTCATATATCATGTTCAAAGGTAATAAAAGAATATTACAAAAAGAGAGCAGACAGAGACACCTCGGAGGAATGACACTCTCTTGATAAAAAGTGGGGATTAACCCATTTTTGTCCCCGACCTTTATACCCAGTCTCAAATTAGTCCCCGTGTTTTTAATTTGTCCCAATGTCATCCCTTCGGCGTCATATTCCAGCCAAAAATGAGTAAGTTACTCTTCTACCCATGAAATGGTTGAGTCTCAAATTAATCCCTCATGCAAAAATCAAATTCATCCCTAATTTTTGATTGTGAGTTTCATTTTAGTCCTTCAAATTTGACCATTGGAATATAGCAGTTGGAATCTGCCAATTTTTTGCCTATATAAATGGGATATCTAAAAAAAAAAAAAAAATTAAGAGCCAAAGCTTCAAACACTAATTGTCCAAAAAGTCATCTTTCTCCCAACTCCAAAACAAAGTCAAAAAATCATCTTTCTCTTAACTTCAGAACTCAATTTTTGCCATTGTTAGAAGTGTTTATTGCTAAAGTAGCAAATAAACATTAATTTGTCCAAAAAACAGCCACAAAATATACTTTCAACCACAAAAAACAGCCACAAAATATACCCACAAAACAGTCACAACCACCCAATTACACCAAAAAGTTACAATCAACCCAAATTTACAAACACCAAAACAGACAACATCAAACACCACCTACTTTATAACCATCAAAGTCCACATTTTTTTTTTCAAGAAGTATGTCTTCGTCAAGTTCAACAAACAAAATCAACATCAATGGGGAAATGATTAAATTCAAGAATAGAATATGCTATTGTGGAAGGAAAGCAGCACTCAAAATTTCTGAATCAAGGGACAACCCAAATAAGCTTTACTTCCATTGTTACACTAAGAAGTGAACTTTCTACACCTTTTCGGAGCCAGATGAAGATGAAATAAAATTAGAAGCACCACAAAAACGACAAGAAGTATCAATGTGCAGCAACCAAGCAACTGCTACTGCTAGAACACCTTTAACTAAAATGGAAGCAAGCACAACAAGCGTACAACCCACAACTATCATCAATCATGACATTCTCAAAATGATCACAATGTTCAACATGTCTCTGTTTATATGTTCAGTGGTTGCCATGTTAGCTGCTATTATGTTTCACAAATATTAGTTATATTGATGTTATTCTATTCTCCACATTGCAATGCTACTTTATATTTATGAATGAATGTACCCTATGTTTTCAAGCTGCCACTCCATTTGATATCAAGATAACAATAATAGCATTCATAGTTACATGCTACTCATAATTACCTAATAACCAACGACAAAAATATACTTAAAGTCCCAATGATGCAAAAATATACTTAAAGTACCTAATAACCATAGCGACACAAATGTACTTAAAGTCCCAACTGCTTCTACCTCTTGTTCAGTGCACGACGAATTTGTAAGGACTTTAGTTCTCCTATGAATAGATATAAAAATATACTTAATAAATTTACTTATTAATTAATATGTAGAATTAATAAACATATAATTTGCTAACCTTGAAGAGCCAAGAGTCTAACTAATCATTGATTGAGAACCTTTGCTATTGTCTACAGCTGAAACGTGAAAGCTAGATTCCTGCAATTTAAAATTTTCGTAATCAGAGCAATCCCTAAAATTATCTTAATCAAAGCAATCCCTAAAATCATTGTAAATAAATTGAAGCTAAACCATACCTGTGTTCCCATTGACTGATTTGAACCTTCATCTAGCCTACTTTGTGTACCTTTCTTGCCACATGTCGCCTTATTGTGTCCAACTTCATGACAGATTTGGTAAGTGACATGAACAGAGCTTTTATGCCCTTTAGAAGACTCATTTGGTTCTCTTCTTCTTTTAGTTTGCAGCCTAGCAAATTCTTTTTCTTATGAATTGGAGGCCTCAGTGGAGGAATTTGAGAGTGCTATGGCCATTTGGACTCGTCAACGACTGGATTGATCATCCCCTTGTAAGTTCTCAAGTATGTCTCCGTAGTCAAGTATTGATCCACATATTGCACTGGATCATATCTCATGAATAAAGTGCAACCCTGCATGCTTACATGGCACTTCTTCGCTAACTTGCCACGCTCTGCATTCACAGGTTCTAGCTTTAAGATTCACAATATACCTCTTATTATCTTGTACTTCAAACAAGAACTCAGATGAAGGCACTACCAACAATCTCCTACTCTCTTTTTGATTTTTTCCACTTTTTTGTTCACATTTAGGGACAATTTGGTGGGCCAAGTCAAAGCCTTTTGATACCTACTAAAAAACCTCTTCATGATTTTTGTTCTATACCACTCCAACAAAGTTATAATCGGTCTCTGTCTCATTTTCCCTAGAAATGCATTAAAAGACTCTGTCATGTTATTTGTAACATGATCAACTTTGACAAATTCATCAAACCCATGCCTTGACCAAGTACGTAGGTCTTGTTTACAAATCACTGTCAACTATGTATGTACTGCAATATCAGTTGCTTTGATCTTCTCCATGGCATCTGCAAACTCTTTTTCAGTGTATGAATTCACAACTATCCAGAATAGTTTCTTCAATTTAGGAACATAAAATTTGGCTCTAAAGTTTGCATACAAGTGTCTGGTACAATACCTATGATTCAAGACTGGAAACGTGGATTTGACTGCCTTCTTCAAGCCTTTTTTCCTATCACTCATGAAATTAGTTATAACTCTATGATCTTGCATGTAAGTGTTCAAACAATTAAAGAAGTAGTTCCAACTATTTTCACTTTCCCCTTCACAAATCATTATAGCAAGTGGAAAAATTCCAGAATTTGCATCCAAAGTAACTGCTGTAAAAACCTCACCTTTGTATGGTCCTTTGAGAAAACAACCATCTATTCCAATAAAGGCCGGCAACCAGTTATGTATCCCTGATATTGTGCTTCAAAGCTTATGAAGATTTTTTGAAATTGTGGATTGCAATTTGGATTACTGACATCCAAACCATCACACTTCAACTTCACAAAAGCTCCAAAATTTGATTCTTTAAGTGCAGCAATATACCTGGGTATATCAATATAGCTTTTCTCATGGTCCCCTGATGCAACTTTCATTGCAATGCTTCTAGCTCTTTACAATTTCGACCGAGCAGCATGAACCCCAAATTTTGCCTTCAAGCTTGAATCAAGCTCTTCCACTAGCGTTTCTGGATTGTTCTTATATTCTTCTTTAAAATTCATTTGCAATCCACTTTGCTATTGCACCACTGCTTTTCAAGTTTCTAATACAAGTGTGAACACCCCTTATGCTTTTTATTTTAAAAGTAACACCATCAGCGTAGGTGGATGCATGCAGTCTCCACGAGCAATCCCTGTTATTGTTGCACTCAAATGTGAATCTTTTTTTGTCATTCTTAATCCTTTTCAACTTGAGTCCTTCTTGAATTGAGTATCGATCAAGAATTTCGTTAAAATGTTGGACATTGTCAAATATGACCCCTTCATTGAGTTCTATAACCTGATTTCCATTGATGTCATACTCAAACTCAAAATATGATCCTTCCATGATTTCACCTAAAGTTGGAAACGGATTTTTCACTTGCGAATCGCTGTCCTTGTCTGAGTTATAATCACTCAAATTCTTTTCCTGGTCATCATCGTTGTCATCATCTTTGTCAACTGATGGTTGTACATACCGATCATCCACATCACTTGGCTCAATATCAGAATCACTCAACTCGCAATTTCTTCGAAGTTTATACTTCCTTCCTCATCTGAATCATTTTCTACCATAATTGTTGTAGGAATCAGATTTACATCTTCTTCAACTATGGTTGATGTCGAAACTTGTTTAAAAATTGGTGGAATGCTAGATGAAGTTATGTTTAAACTCACACAAACATTCTCCAACCCTATAGACAGATATATAGCAATCAAGCTTGTTATATCTTCATCACCTCTAATTGTAATAGTTCTCCATTATCAGGCATTATACCATCCACGAAAACCAATTCAGTCAACCATCCAGTTCTACTCCCAATGGTAGCCCCACAAATGTCGTTTAATAAGTTTACATAACCATAGTCCAAGCTTTCCAATTTTGATACTGTAAATTTGCATCCTAGAATAGTGATTTCCAAATTGAACCTCATCCTCCTACACAAACAATACACCAATAATATTAGTTGCCGGTTTTGTTTTTTCAAAAGTCATATGGAAACACAACACAATACACGAGTTGTCGGTTTTTGCTAAAATCCACCATATGCTCAAAATCTAACAAAACTCTACCAAAACCTTTACGTATTCTTTTTCCTATGCAAAACTCAACTCAAAAACTTATATACTATTATATGGACAATAAATTTCATGATTCAAAATTTCCAAAACCTAACTTGAATTATATGTACAAAGCCAAGCTATTATATGAAATATAGTAAAAAACTAAAAGAAAACTAACCTTAGTAATCCGATTTTGCTTCTTCTCCAAGTTATTTGTTGTTTCTTTTTCTCCTTCACTGAAATATCTTTTGGGTCACTCGAAAAGCATGAAGTTTCAAGTAATTGGTAATGAAATCTTGTTATTTTGCAAGTTTAGGTTAATGTGATTGGAATTAAAGAGAAGAAAAGACGGATTTTGAGTTATGTTTTAAGGTTAGGATTTAAAAAAGTTGGAGGGTTTTTTCTCTTCCTAATCGTTCTGCTGAAGTGAAAGCGACTTGGTGAGATTTTAATTTTCTTTCCTAATGGATGAAAACGGCCACGATTTAGTTTCATATTCTAGGGTCCAGATTTTTTGTATATCTTTTTTCATTTAATTACTAAAATCGAAAGTACTAATATCTATACTCTTTTATAAAGCATGAGCACCCTAGAGTAGGGGTGTTCACCAAGTCGAGCCGGCTCGTGAGCTCGGCGAGCCGGCTCGACCCGAGCCTCACAAGCTCGAGCCGGCGATCGAGCCGAGCTCGAGCTCGTTTGCAAGTGTTCGGGAGCTCGCGAGCCTCCCTTTAATATATATTTTTAATTAATATATTTTAATATATATTATATAGTCTTTATTATATATATATATTATAATATTTATTTATTAATATAATAATATAATTTACTAAAAAATAAAAAATACAAATGTAGCTCGTGAGCTCGAGCTCGAGCTCGAGCCTAAAAAATCACAAAACTCGGCTCGAGCTCAGCTTGTGAACACCCCTACCCTAGAGTTGGAATTTTGGACTGCTCAATTTTTGGTATGACATTTTATGCATAGTTACGTAATTACCCCATTTCCCTATTATCAATTGTATAAAACAAAACCTATTTTAGTAAATTGCTGTCCACCCATGTCCCTTAAAAAATCTCTGGCAACAGGCCAACCGCATCCATGCTAGGAGGACACGTCAAGATTCAAATCAAGCCACATTCCTCAGCACTTCAATAACCTCCATTGCAATTTTTGCTTCTTAATAGAATTCATCAATTTGCAAATTGATTTTCATGAAATTAAATGACCTCAAATGTTGTCAACATATTTAAGATATATTACGAATAATTGATTCATTTTTCCTACTGTACTTATTGATTCAACTTTTTTTCCTTTGCACACACATAGAGTGTGCTCCGGCCACTAGTACCCTTTAAATGCTCACAAGTTGATACCGAAATGACGCTGGAGGGATGACATTAGGACAAATTAAAAGCACAGAGACTAATTTGAGACTGAGTACAAAGGTCGGGGCCGAAAATGGATTTATCCCATAAAAAGACACATTTTAGGTACTGCTTGGTATCAATGGGTCATAATAAAGGATTGTCGTACGTCATACATAAATAAATCATAATGGTGAATAGAATGGAATAAGATCGAATTTAATACTAATACTTTTTATTAAACATAAAAAGAAACGAACCTGATGATATATATATATATATATATATATATATATATATAATAGTGAGTATAATATTTATTAAGGCTCGTCAATTCTTCAAAGTTTTTTGTGTACCGATTTTCCAATAAAAACACAATCATCAATATAGTATGATTTATATAGAATTCACTGTACATAAATGTTTTAGACTCATAGTTACTTAGATATGAATTCGTGTAGAAAATGTAAATTGATTTCTTTAGAGTTGAGGAAATATCTAGATTCGAGATTCTCAGAGAATGACATAGTAAACGAACTGATACTTCTAGAGTAGGAGATATTTGTAGAGAGATATTTTGCATGACACCTCTAGATTAGGAATTAAACATTAAACTATCTAGTAACTAGTAAGATATTTCTAAATTTAGGAATAAAATATTAATGTCTGAATATTCACATTAGATTCTTCAATAGAAACGTCCCCAAATATTTGTAATGTTCAAGTTTGCAATCTAAGTCCTCAAGTTAAATATATCTCCACTATTAAAAATACCCTTTGTCATTCTTGAGCAATACCCTTAATTGTTTTTTCGAAATTTGAGTTGTCGGTCTTGGTGTAATAAAACAATATATATCACTATCATATTTTCTACAATTAGTACATGAAATGAAATAAATAACTTACAAGTAACATGTAACACAAAATATAAAGCTAAAACAATGCTTCAGAAGCATCTTTATTTATATTACGGAAGCCAAATATTTATACTTAAGGAACAGTACCTCAACCAACAAACCAATACATACACTTCATATTTCAAAGTTTTCAGCAGAAGCAAGAATGAGCAAAGTGGCTCTTCTTAGCTATATAAGGGGATATATATTCATTAGCTGCGGCAGAAGTGTTCCTGACAGGAACAAATATCTGCGTCTTTCCAAGGCCAATTCTCTCCCCCACTACGCCCTCGTAAAATTTGCTAGGAAAGGCCGGAATAAATGCGTCACCTTGCGTGCACATGTAGTAGTCGATGAACTTTTCATAAGCATGATTTTCTACGTCCATGAACTTCGCCTTTTCGTCAGCAGGCATTATTGCGTCCTGAAATTATTACGATTATAAAAGTCATGTTGATATGATCACATAATGCAAAACAACTATGAAACATAACTTGAGCATAATCTCTTAAAATTCCATTACATTTACATATAAAATTTGAGATTATAGACAAGCGTGTCAGTGTGTAAAAAAGACACTCCCTGCATTTGAGATTACATTTACATAAGTGCATCTGTTAGTAAAAGTATATGACAATTTCACAACTGTCAGTAAAAAGTAAATCAGCAAATTACAATTTCACCTCGTATTTTTGAAGTTGTCAGTATCTCACAAGGGGTGCGTTGATAATTTTCAAAACCTCAATGGGCTCACGACAATTACCTCACAAGTGAAAGGGTGTTATATGGTGCTATTATACCATTCAAGGTATAGAAAATATTTTACCTTAGTAAAAGTGTTGGGGAAAACATTCCTCACTGCATTGAGACTGGTATGCCATCCTGTTTGAGTTAAATAAACAGTTGTATCTTTATGAAAACCAATTTTCTTCAAAAACTCTCCAATTTCTTCAGCATTATAACACTTTTTCGCGGAATCGCTCTCTTGGCATCCTTTTTCGCCCAACTTATCAACCCTTAAATCTACAGCAACAAATCTGCCACTCATTTTCTTGCTAAGGCTTCTCAGAGTTCCAACCATTGAATCAACAACTTCCTGCAATTCCCCTTGCAACTGAAGGCTTTCAAACATTGCGAGACATTGATACGGGTTTGATAGCTTGTCAGTTTTTCCTTTAGCCATAGCCGAGGAATTGAAGTAAGTAACTATCTTCAAGTTTCTTTTGCTATGGAAAATGGGCTTAATGTTTGAAGGTATGAAATCCTCCGAAACTCTGTCAGGGATTTTGACAATGGGGAGCCTCCCGTTTGATAAGTCATCTGGAGGGTTCTTGTCGACTCGGACTACTCCTTTTAGGCTCGCCATGAATTTGTCGGCATCATAAATTTCTCCGAATCGCCTGAAAATGTATCACATCAGATGCCCCTATTATTCTACATTTCGAGTGTAATCTAGGAATTTGAAAATAAACAAAGTTTTATTTCGTATACAAAAATAGAATACGAGATGAAACAAATAATCTAAATTGACAGGGGTGCCATGTCTTATGTTACGACTTATTTTGAGATAATAATTGTTAATTACCTTTTCTCTTCCAATTTGGATCCTAATTTGATATCAGGAAGTGCAAGTGTGGCGCCAAGATACCTCGCTACCATGACAGCATTTGCTATCTGAGATTAAATAAAATATATTTTCGTAATTAGACTTGCAATATAATTTGTTGCTAAACTTACCATAAACTATATATCTATATTGATTAAGAGGAAATTGAACTAACCTGAGAAGCATGAAATTCAGGGCCATGAGTCAATGAGAAAAATATGTAACCATTTGACTGCTGTTTTTCTTCTGCAAAAATACATGACAAATAAACCAGAATCAAAGAATAAGCAACAAATATTAACATTGATTATATACTAGTACTACACAATATTGGACTTACTGAATGAGGGCTTTTTCCAACAAGGTTTGGCGGCTTCATTTTGTTCTTGCCAAGGACCATAAGTAATTTCAGTTAGCTTGACCATGCCGGGTTTTGAAACTTTGAGCACATCGTAATGGACTCCAGATGATGCCGGTAAGGGTTCCTTGAAAATGAATTGGAAATTGTTGAAATCTATTTTGAGGAATATTTATGCCATTATTATTTGCTCCCAACATTTCATTTTTTGATGGTCTTTCATCTTATTTACATATTGAGGCGGGATAAAAATGTACGTATGTGAATATCAAGTGATTTGCCACGTGGAGAGGGAAACCCGACCCAACACACGACAAACTTGACAAAGGGTTGGATTATGTTTAGACTGCAGCAAGCTGCCTACGTATATAAAGTGATGGGATCAAGTTTGTTCGTAGTTCGATAGTGGAATTACGGGAAAATTGCAATTTTGGTCCCACAACTTAGCCCATGTGTGCTTTTGGTCCTAATATTTTTTACTTTAGCATTATACGTCCCATAACTCCAAAAAATGTGTGTTTTTGGTCCTACGATACGATTATGTCATGTATTTGTACCGAATTGGCATTTGCGGCTCACGTGGAATCACAAAAAATGTGCGTTTTTGGTCCCATAACTCCAAAAAAGTGAGCCGCAGATGCCGATTTCGCCAAATACATGACGTAATCGTATCTTGGGACCAAAAATGCACATTTTTTGGAGTTATAGGACGTATAATGCTAAAGTAAAAATACTGGAACCAAAAACACACATGGGCTAAGTTATGGGATCAAAATTGCATTTTCCCCGTGGAATTACCCTCTAAAGACGCCAGTGGAATTCTTGTAGAGATAGTAGATAAATCCTTCCCTCATCAGCTCCTTCGATATATATATATATATATATATATATGTATGTATGTATATAGAACTGAGAATAGACTATAGGTTATGGGCTAAAAACTTAGTACCAGCCCATTAGAATTTGTATTTCATATTTAACAGCCCAACTATTATTATTATAACCTCAATGGGCTTGATTTGTATTGGGCCGCTAGCCAAGTGGGCCTATTTATAATGTTATATGCGGACGTGGCTCTCGGGAGACTGTGTTAGAATAGTGCTGCCCAACTCAACCAATTTTTCGGAAATTCTGTTTCTGATCAAATCGGGGTAGCTTAATTACCGCTGTGCCCCTAGACATTTTTGCCGCACATCATAGATAATTATCAGTAAATTGAAATCCCAAGTCTTAGTAACAATTGCTCAGTAAACATCAATATTTATGTATAGAAAAATTATAGATAAGAACAATTAAGTATTCGCACTCTAGATTCATCTTGGCACACAAGACTTAGCTCTTCCAAACATTTATTTGAAATGAAACTAATGATAATATTGATCAAATACGAAATTCGCATAGAAAATCTGAAGTAATAAATTCTATAGTGGCCTAAGACACTTTCTTGATGAGAAAGTTGTGCTTGATCACAAATCAAATAGGTTGGAAGTTTATTCATTAATAGAAATTATCAATCATTTAAAAAAAAATTAAGATTAGGGAGAGTTAACTAGTCAGAACATTGGAAAAAGTATAATATATCAAAACTATTTTTATTAGCTATTTTTATTACACTTCTAGTTTCATTCTTACGCCATTATTACATTGAACAAAAGTGGAACGTATTTGGTAGTTAAATTTTTTTGATTTGGCATATTAAATATGCAATATCACTCTTATTATATCATCAAGCTATTTATTGACCAACAACTATTATTGTTAAACATCTAAATCAACTAATCAACGCCATTAACCTTCTTTTGCTAAATGATACTAACTGAAATACCAACATATATATATATATATATGTATGTATATATATATATATATCTTTCTTGTTAAAATCACCTATAGTATTTTGTAAAAGTTCTTTGTTACATATAGAAAAATGAGTTAGTAATTAGTTTGGGCTAAAGATATAAAAGAAATGAATATTACCAAATAAATTGAAAATAGTAAGAAAAACAGACATTTATATATCTGTGTCCATTTAGTATTTCACTTATAGTGGCCATTCAACCATAAGCATGTCCTCTGGAGCCCATTTCTCTTTGCTTCCTCAAAATAACTGCTTGAGTAAAGTTAATCAAACAAACGCAAAACTAGTTTTGTGCCTTAATAAAGTAAATAGGCTCAAAAATTTAAATAAAATATGTATATTTAACCTACGGTTAGCTCAAAGAAAAGTGACATATTTCAATGAACTTAACTAGTTTGTTTAAAGCAATTACTGCAAGCAACGTGAAGCTATAGAACGTGAAGCGATAGAAGTTCTCAAGTTCCAAAGCAATAAAAGATCTTTTTCTTGTAAACAAATATGAATATGAAATCGTGATAATTATGATAACGCGCCTTTCCCTCTTCTAATATCTCAATTAAAAAAATGGAGAAACATCTTCGTCGTTCTACTTTACTCTTCTTAAATTCTAGTCGAATTACCTTTTCAAACTCAATCACAGACCCAAAAACATTTGTTTCGTAGCAAAAGAGATCAAATTAACAGGTCAATTAGCTTGAGCGAAATGCCAGATTTGAATATAATCAAGGGAACGAGCAACACAACCCCGCACAAACACACATAAATATATATATATATGTGTGTGTGTGTAAATGTATATATGTGCAAAATTTTTCATCTAAAATCTAGAATTTGGTAAAAAAAAAAAAAAGAAAGAAAGGGCTTACCAAAAGTGGATCAATATGGTCTCTTTTGATCATGTTGCCAAGCATTATAAACATGGAAAATGTAAGAACTGCAGCCATTACTTGCCTCAAATCAACAGCCATTTCTATTCTACCTTCTCAACTTTCTTTTTTCCGCTCTTTATTTCTTGAGTATGTATATATAATGTGTTTTCCACAAAACCAGTATAAATACACACACTAAAGAGTTAATGCTTTCTTTCTCAATTTGTCTGCATATTAGCAATTACATAAGGAAAATTCTACACCGACTGAGAGTAGGAGGGAGCACAGAAAACTCCAGAAAATTGCTTAAATTTGAGTAAAATAACAGCCAAAAACACAGCTTGCTGTGATGCATGCATAGGGGAAGAAAATCCAAATAGAAGAAATAAAGTTTTAGTTCTTTTCCAGCCATAAAGACTCTCTTTAGATGCTTGATTTCTTTACGTAACGGTGAGCGGTTCGAGTTTGTTCACTGGACAATTTGGTTTATGTGAGGGAAATGCTAGTGTCACTAGCTCAGTTTGAACATTATGTGTTTTTTTTTTTTTTGATAAAAAAATTATGTGGTTTTATGTATTACATTATGATATTATATATATTAATATATAGTAAGATTAATTTTTTATGAAGGCATAATATTGTCTTTATTATTTTATTTGTTTAGTCTCTGAGAAACAAAGATTTATATGTTTTTAGCTATTTATAGCAAGTTTGAGTTGCAAAGTTCTATAGTACATAATTACATGTTTATAAGAGACAAAAACTTTTTAGTTTGATGTTTAGCAAGTTTTATCCTCATATGTGGGCTATTTCCTAAGGCATTATACATAGATATATACCAATATAAACAATGTCAAAGTAATTATTCAGGTTGAAATCAATTTGAATCCTCTATTTTAGTTTGGTTGTTTCATCTTGTATGATATACCAAGTATATAAATGTTTCCTTATATATATATATATATATATATATATATATCCACACACAGAGTTGATGTTCATTTGTGAGAGACAAGATTAAACACCAAAATAGAAAAAAAAGAATCGGAAAGGGAGTTGAATGGTTTCTTCTTCATATGTAATTCTAAATATTAGATTAGTGAAACGTTTATGGAGAGCAAATTTAACAATATTAAGATATCTAAGCTGAAATAGTCATATGTTACTATATAGTGCTAGATTAGTGGCAAATAACTTAAGTTGTTGTTGATCAATGTTACTATACAGTACTATTATGCATGCTAAGTAACCTACATTTCTTAAATTGTCCTTGTTATAATATACATTTGTACTTAGAATTATTTATAAAAGGGAACACATTTAGTAGTTAGGTAGAACATGCAACTTGAAGCTACATATAAATTTCTATTAACATAAGAAAGGATACAAGTTTTCATTGTTTTACTTGTTCCAACGACCAACTTAGTAGAATGTATTACATTTGAGTTTGTCTAGCAAATCTAATAATATGTATATATATATATATATATATATATATATATTAGTAATATTATGTGCACATTTGACACTATTCTCGTTAATTACTCTATTTTCTCATTTTAAAATTTAATTAAGATGCTCAATTGTTAATACCTCTTCGATTAGCAGAACACGTGCCTGCAAGATAATTGGCTTGTCAACCTACCGTCTTACAAACAATAGTCTTTAGCAACGCTCGTCTATAGCTTTTCATATTCAACGGATCTTGTGGTCTATGCGACGCATGTCATCTACACACGACACCTCATTTCTTACGAAATTAAATATTTTCCTTCATTTTTAAATGAATAACAGATTTATTATCAAAATAAATGCAACAACCAACTAGCAAATCTGATTTCCAATCTTTATTCTATTGCTTCAACGGGAATATAGAGTTATATTGTTTTTTACATATGGAACATAATCACTATTTATTCTAATATATATCTAGCTAGATACCAATTACATACGATATTTCTAATCAACACATTTGGTTCGCGTGACACTTTTTTGTAAGTGAATTGTAAAAGAAGGAAATTGACTTTGTTGTATTTTAATAAAGAAAGTTAGAGCTTATAATATTTCATTCTCATGAATATTTGTATCTCTATATGTTTTCATCAATAATGAAGCAAAATCATATCCCAATATAGCTTCAATGCATTGCTTGTAAGAATAAAGCATCATAAGTGCAAAAACTAATTCACAACCAAGGATGCTGTTAACCTACATGATTGTTTGGGAAAATCGCATTTTTAGTCCCATAACTTTGCCCCAGTACACTTTTGGTCCCATAAGTTACGTGATTCTCACTTTACGTCCCATATGTTTCACAAATTCTCACTTTTGGTCCCATCCGTCTATTTTTAACGGAAAATGGCACGTGAGTGGCACGTGCGCCGGTTGCCAGCTGGTTTGGGAGGGAGAATTGTTCAATTTTCACTGTTTGGGGGCAAATCTGAAATTTTAAAAAGTCAATTTGGGGCAAAATCTGAAATTTTTAAATCGTCTTCTCAGCCGATTTAAGGACGGCTTCGAGCAGCAATTCAGCCGGAGTTAATGGCGTTGCACTCAGGGACCCACGTCGGCGTTTTTCCGGCGGATTTGGGCTCGATTTCAGCCATTTCCGGTGTCATTTTTTCACAACAAAGCATGACCTTCTCCTGCGCGTTTCCAGGCAAATTCACAGCTGCCATGACCGGGAATTCACTGCTGCAATGAAGAAGAAGATGGGCTGCTGTCAAATTCCAAAATTTTGCCCCAAATCGGCTTTTCAAAATTTCAAATTTTGACCCAAAACAGTGAAAATTGAACAATTCCCCCCCCCCCCCAAACTAGCTGGCAACCGTGCACGAGCCACTCACGTGCCATTTTCCGTTAAAAATAGACAGATGGGACCAAAAGTGAGAATCCCGTAACTTATGGGACCAAAAGTGTACTGGGGCAAACTTACGGGACTAAAAATGCGATTTTCCCTGATTGTTTTATATGTCTTTGCCTAAAAGCATAACAAATAGTTCAAATTAAATATTTTGAAATTGTTCACCATGATTTTAAAATAAAGAGAAATTATGTCTTTAATTAGCCTTTAACTTTTTAATCTTTAACTTATAAGTTGTCTGGACAATTTACAAAATTTTATTGAGAATTTTTAAAAACGTGCCTTTAATATCTACCCATTTTATATTTGCTTCCTTACTTTACTTTCTTTTCCAAAATTATTAAAGATGCTTGCTAATAATTCTTCAATATATTACATGAAAATGTTGACTGAAAAGATTTAAAGATATGCCTTTTATGGGTAATGTCTACCTATTTTAGGTTGTTTCCATTAATTTACTTTCTTTTACAAAATTATTGAAGATGCTTGCTGATAACTTTTCAATTAGCAAGCACGCATGCATCTCTTGATGTTGTAAATGTTTCCATTAATTCCCATCCATGCGAGTCTTATCTAGGTTGTGCATGTCACCTCATTTCCTTCAATGTACTGGAAATGAAAATAAAATTAATCTTCAAATAGTGCAACGACTTACAAGTGAATCTTATAATTTTATTGATGGAGTCAGGACAACTTACATATAAAAACCTCATGCTATCAATCATCAAATAATGCAATGATTTATAAGTGAATCTTATTTATAATTTTATTGTTGGAAGTTGGGATAATTTATATATAAAAAATCATGCTATCTTTGTCATATTAAATTTTACCACTTATTATCATTTTGGTATTCATTGAGATACCAAATCAACCTTCCTAATTAACAATTCGATGGTTTTGGGTGATATATTTTCCTCTATGCGTGTGTGTATATATATATATATATATATATATATAGATATATGAACTCTCACAAAAGGAAAAAAAAAATCATTTATTGCATTTTATTAGGGAAAATTAGAGTTTACATCAATACTATTCTAACAAATACGCAAAATTACAACTTTAGTCTCATGGATTTGGACCGATTGAGAAATAGTTCCACACTTTATGCCACTTTAGAAATCGTCTTTTTAACAGTTCCAATACTAATCCTTTTTTTAAGCAAAGATAACCCTGCGTATTAATTCTCGTTAAATACTAACGAAAAATGGATGGAGTAGACATTTCCATTAAAAACTAATAAAAGGATCAAATCAAAGTTGCAGTTTTCTCTCTGAATTATATAGCTTGTATCAAACACTTCCCTAAACAGATTTTTTGATCATTTACCCCTTGGAAAAAAAATATAAAATCATGAAAGTTTGTCATCTTCTCCACTACCCCTTAGCACCACCCCTACCTCCTCGCATCAAGCCCTATTGCCACCACCACGCAGCCTACGCCCGACGCCCAAACCTCTTACTTCGTCTCCGGCCACCACCCAGCCCTAGTTCCCACTGCCCAAACCCTGTGCCATCGCCGCCTGCCCCATCTGGATTTACTCATCGTCGTCGTCCCCTTAGGGAAACCTTCCCCCGTATCGGTTGTCCTAACACAAACGCTCCCTAGCCCCAACCTAGACCTTCTCGTCCACCCCCAATCTATCAGAACGGATCTTCTATCCCACAATGGTATGTCACAATAGTGTCGCATCATTGTGGAATTGACAAGTGTCCATTTTTTTTAAAAAAACTGTTAATAATAATTCAAATTAAATGGACACTTGTCAATCCCACAATGATGTGACACCATTGTGGGATAGAAGATCCGCTCTGCCAATCTATTTTGTTTTTCGCTTTTTCTTTAATCTTTTTTCCTTTTATTTTCTTATATAATATATTTGTTAATAATTAGTTTTATTAAAACTTCAAGAATTAATATAGCTTTTTATTTTATTTTTAATTTTTGAGGGGTAAGTAATATTAGAATTTCTTTAGAGTGTGTTTGATACAAATCGTATAGTTCAAGGGGCAAATTGCAAATTCTAAAATTACATTCCGATAGTTTTCGTCAATATTTAACGAAAATAAAGTGTGGACTAATGTTGCATAAAAAAAGGACTGATGTTGCAATCTTTTCAAATTGTGGGACTATTTCTAAAATGACCTAAATTAAGGGACTAGTTCTCATTCGACCCTAAATTCACTATTTTCGCTTTTTCTTTTGCCTTTTTTCCTTTTATTTTCTTATATAATATATTTGTTAATAATTAGTTTTATTAAAACTTCAAGAATTAATATAGCTTTTTATTTTATTTTTAATTTTTGAGGGGTAAGTGATATTAGAATTTCTTTAGAGTGTGTTTGATACAAATTGTATAGTTCAAGGGGCAAATTGCAAATTCTAAAATTACATTCCGATAGTTTTCGTCAATATTTAACGAAAATAAAGTGTGGACTAATGTTGCATAAAAAAAGGACTGATGTTGCAATCTTTTCAAATTGTGGGACTATTTCTAAAATGACCTAAATTCAGGAACTAGTTCTTATTCGACCCTATCATGTGTGACTAAATTCACCATTTTGCCGAACTCTAGTGTTTATGGATTAATTTTTCATTTCCCAACAACTTCCACTCTTTCATTTACAATATTACTGTTACTTTTTAACTAAATTGAAATATTTTTAGTAGTTAAGTAACAACTTATAATATATTGGGAAATTACTAAAACCCCCCTAAAATAAGTTTTTATATCTAAAAAACTCATGAAATATTTTTCAATCTCAAAAACCCACTCTACAAACTTTTCATTCAAAACAACCCAAAACTTAAGATGATGAACTTTTTTGACTAAACTACGTTTCATTTACTAAGTTAAGAATTGATCAATTGATCTTTTTATTAATTTTTTTTGTCTTAAAATTGATAAGTTGGATAATACAAAGTTTTATCTTTAGTATTAATATGTAAGTATTTTATATAATTTATTTTTTTGGTTTACTATGATAGTTATCTAAAAAATACATATTTTTTAATTTTTTAAGAAGATTTTTTTTTGGTAGGATTTTTAAGAAGATTATAAATCTGAAAAAAATATAGTTAAAATTATATTTAGTCCATTATCAATTATAAAATTTTCAAATAAATAAATTTCTATACAAAACTACTATTGATTAAATTTTTAGTCTAGAGGGCTTAGGGCAATTAACTCCATAAATTTATTAACCCTAAATTTTGGGGTTTTTGGAATGAAAAGGTCGTGGAATAGGTTTTTTTGGATTGAAAAATTTTATCATAGGTTTTTTGAATATAAAAATTTATTTGAGAGGGGTTTTAGTAATTCTCTCGAATCTATTTTAAAGAGCTTAGAAGCACAATACCTCCTTGATTCGTTGATCATGTCCACGATTTTGTCACATTTTTTACTGCATTAATTAATAATGTAATTATTCATTTCTATTAACAAAATGTACGATCCACACACACCCATACATATATATATATATATATATATATATATAGGGAGTTGATATTGGGACCCCTAAAAGTGATAACCACACTCCAAATCTACTTTGTTTTTTATTAAATTACCAAAGTGCCCATGTATTATTTGAATACACACTTTCTCTTAATATATAAGACAAATATACTATTCATTCTTTCTAAGGTTTATCTTAACATTTTTAATGTTTGAACATCATTATTAATTGTTTGAAATAATTATTAAAAATATAAATATTAGCCTTCTTACACACATTAGTTAAAATCAGGTCAAGTTTTTACTTCTTATTTTTAAATCTGTTCAAACATTAGTAGAAAATAATATTAGTTATCTGTCTTAAATAATAATATTAGATTTCTTACGTCAGCTCAAGTTTTTACTTCACATATGAAGTTCAGTATCTATTAGGCAAAAAAAAGTAAAATAAAATTATAATTTTGAATTTGTGGTGTGTATTAATTAACTCTTTTTTTAGTATTTGAGTTGATGTCAAAAGAATTCACAAGAAATAGTGATTAGAATTTCATATCAGTAATTGAATTCTAAATGCTGAACTTATGATGCATAGGAAATTTCTTTATGAAAAATAGATTAATGACATGTGTTTATATTTCACAAATCATGAGAGTTAAATGCCATTTACCCCCCTGTGATAAGCCTTATTCTTCAAAAGCCCCCCCATGATATAAAAATTCACAGAACACCCCCCTATGAAAAAAATAAATATACTCACCGCCTCCCTTGACTAATTTTGCCTACAAATTTTAATGTAAGGACAAAAATGCCCTTATACTTTGTCATTATTTACACCATATTTATTTTATAATTACTTTAATTTTAATTTTTTATTTTCTTTTATTTTTTTCTAATCTTCTTCCCCAATCATCTTCTTCTTCCCCAAAACTAAAACCCTAACCCTAATTTTTTTTATCTCTACTTCTCCACCACCACAAAAAATACATTGACTGCGCCCCGACCCGCCCTGGCCCCCAACCCAACCTCTTCCGCTGTACCGCCGCCGACTTCACTGTGTAAAGCCACCTCCGTTCACTATGTATATATACCTGCAAGAAAAAACCACCACCATCACCATGGTTTTTACTTACCTGCAACATGTCGCCATCGCCACCACCGACAAATCCCAACCGCCAATGGATAATATTAATTAAATAAACAAACAATATATATATAACTATGTCAATGAACAAATAATATATATAATGTATGTATATACACCAGCCTCCATCTCTGCAAATCTGCCGGCCGCAGGTGGGGGAGACCGGCGAGACATTTTGCAGGTGGGGGAAGCGGCGAAACCATCTTACAGGTGGGGAGAGCCGAGCAGGGCTGATTTGCAGGTGTGGGGAGGCCGGCGGAGCGTCGATGGAGAGTTTAGGCGGAGGTGGGTGTGGTGGGTCAGCGGTGAGGCGGAGTAAACGGTGGTCTGGCGGTAGCGAACGGTGGTGGTGTGATCAGACTCGTGGTGGCCTGAATAATGGTGGTGCAGCGAATGGTGGTGGTGGTGGTGGGTGATGGTGGCCGGAGGCGGTGGGTGATGCTGTTTGCTGTACAATTATATATATACACATTTATATATATATATATATATATATTATCACTATATTGTATATATTATCACTATATTGTATATATTATTATTATTAGTAATATTATATATATATATATATAAAATTTTTATTTAATAATAAATATATAGGTTTAATCTTGACCGTCTTTTATCATATAAGATCCAATGGTGTTAGATTAGGGGCAAAAAAGTCCAATAAACTCAAAAAAATTATAAATATTCGCAATATTCGAGCGTGCAGTGCGTAGGGGGGTTGGTTGCATATTTATTTTTTTCATAGGGGGGTAAGTTGATAATTGTTTTATCACAGGGGTTTTTTTGAAGAATAACGTATATCACAGGGAGGTATGGATGATTTTACTCCAAATCATGAATGACAATACGAAGTAAAAAATTATTCAAAATTTAAGAATATATTATATTTTAAAATTTTCAATTTCTCACCAGATTTTAACTTTTAATAGTCATATGCTTCTTAAAATACACAAAATGAAAATGTAAAAATAAGTTAATGGTAGAAAATGAACAATGATTATGCCAAATTGCAATATATATTGTCTAGTGAGTTCATACTTCAAACAGTAAAATATGAACATAAACCTTCAAAAGGATGATAATATAGTGAATGTTATATTTGTCTTACATATTAAGAGAAACAGTGTGCTTAAATAATAAATGAGCACTTTCATAATTTGGTTAAAAATAAAATTGATTTTGAGTGTGTTTATCACTTTTGAGAGTGCTAATATTCACAACAATCATATCTAATGTTTTGCCCTAATTATTGTAGCATGTAAAACCTGCATTATTTCCTTTACGAAGATAACTAACCATGTAAATTAAACTTGTGTTCCTTTCAACATAAATCTTACAAGAATTTGACTACCAAACAACTGTGTATATCAATACGGAGGAGGGAAACAATCAAATTGAATATCTACTAATTAGACCATACTATAGTTGACTAGTTAACTAGATGGGACAAAGTCGATCCAATTTACCATTAGATCATGGTGAGATGGTAGGTTTTCATCACTCAGCTCCTATCAGATCAGTGACTGTAATCAGATTGACGTTGTTGCTCTCAATCCAACATATATATATGATACACCAAAAATGATCAAAATAGGTTTTTATACTTCGTTGGCTCGTTAGAACTAGTTAGTTTCCAATAAACAGAAGCTTTATACAAAACCACTAGGCCGTGGATTTCAATAATGTGCCAAATGCTCCTATCGAGTCCCAAAATTGCAAAACATTACAAGATCTGCGTGTTTCTTCCAACTCGGGTCTGGTCGACCCATGACCCGACCCTACGAGGTGCAATCCTAACTGTTCTGCCAGGACATGTGGCATCATCTTAATCGGATCTCCAGCTAGCAGAATAGTACTTGTCCAGCATGTGAATACTATAAATACCCGCATTATTGAGAACAAATGGATTGGAATCTAAGCAATTAATACACTCGTAAGCTTGGTCGTATATGCGTAATTAACACTAAGACTTGACAGTACGATCCCGTCATATATTAATTTGGATAAGTTCGTGTACGAATTAAAGATACAATAGATGAATTATATCTTATTTTGGAATTACGTTAAACTTGATCCCCGAGACATACGTAGACAGCTCGGTAGCCCGGGTGCAGTCTATAACCTTGATTCGTTGTTATTTAGTTCGTCTTACGAGGTTATCCTGACTAAGTAAGGATAGGGTTAATTTCCGACCGAAATCAATATATATATCCTAGTTCTATCAAATTGAAAAATATTGATGTATATCTTAAAATTACATTGCAATTTCAAGACTATATTGAAGACTTTCTGGTTATTTGGATGAGACTTTGGTATTTTATATATATTGCTGAGTGAGTACTCAAGCCTCAATTGGCCTAGTATTTCTCAATCTTGACTTTATTATGATTTAGTCAACCTTCATTAACTTATTTTAAATCAAGTTGATCCAATCAACGTTTGAACCTGTCAACTTCACGCACAATATACTCGTCTCTTTGTACATTAGGGGGGATTCTATCGCTAAAAAAAAAAAAAAAAAAAAAATTATTGCTCATATCAATATATCGTGATAAAAAGTTTATTTGTCATGGTTAAAATCAATTGATCACGGTTTTGCTACGACTTTGGCCGCAGTATTTATAAGCATGGCTAAAACATTTACCATAGCTATAAGCTATGGTTAATGTTTTATTCATTGTAAAGACCATGACTCTTAACCATTGTAAAAAAGTGTTAGGTTAACATTTCTTCCACTACTGCTAGTTAAAGCTTAAAATAGCTAACATTCTTTTTCACCATGACTAACTTTATTGGGGCTATATGAAACATCTACCACGACCAAATTAGCCGTGAGCTTAGACCGCTATAGACCACGGTTTTAAGCCATGACATATATTTTCATTGTCAATACTCAATTTTCTTATAGTGTATGCCACACTGAGTCCAACAAGGCCGGTATATCATATCATTGGATACAGGGATAAGATAGTAAAAATCACTCAAAACAATTGCATCCACAAGGTTGAATAGACCGACTCCATTAGACCCGATCTATTCTAGAACTTCCCGTACATTAGTTACAAGTCCTACTGGGAAAAAGTTTATATATCGATCTATACATATTAATCATAGATTATTGCAATGAAACAGATATAATCTTCAGCAAATTAGTTTCATTTTATCTTTTTGAAGAAAGATCAATTACATCACCTGATAATACGGGTGATACTTGGGGGCTTCAGGTGATCTCCATCACACATATACTTATACATGTAAGGAATTTGCCATCATATGTACATGTGATGGTGAAAATCATCCCGAGAGCTCCCAGATATGACCCATTACATCACTTGGTAATACTCACACAAAACGAACTTGAACCCAAAACCCTGTATTAGTTGCCAATTCTCGGGGGCACAGTTTTACGACTTGAGCAAGGCCGCATGAATTTGTGTGTGTATATACATATACATATATATATATATATTTGAGCAAATTCATATTTAAACACTCAATTCCAACTAAATAGAATTATGAGCTATTTTAAATATCTAAATAAGCTTGACATATGATAAATGAAAAATGTTTTACATTAATATTAATGCAACTTTAAAAGCAAATTTGTTTATTATTACAAAATTCGAACGCGCATCTTAGTAGGGCACGTCACAGTTAATGCTGTGTCTTCCAATCGATAACACAGGAAAAGGCTTTGATCAATACTTTTATTATGAAACGACGCACAATCTATGGGTCCAATTACAAAGGCCAATTTAGATGAGCTCATTTGAATTTATTTTCATTTTCCTAAGACATTAAATAATGGTATTCCAATTATACTTTTATATTCAATTATCTAGATAAACATAAATCCAGTTATTACGGAATTCGAGTAAAAGATTTCCACAAGCACGTAATAACTCATCATACTACAAAAATTTCAATAAAACCTGCTTATTCATAAGAATCTGTCCACTTGAATATTATTCAAAATCAATCAGTGCATCTCCAACATTCAGCACCAAAATGGTGCAACTTTTGCACTACTTTAGTGCAGCTACAATAAATTTACTTCAATATTTGCACTATTTTTTACACCAAAATTAATATTTTCTATATATTCCTTTTTACAATTTATTTTATACTATTTCTCATATTTTACAAATAGCACCCAACTTTAAGTTGTTTATTACATATTCATCATCCAAAAAAATATTTTTTGTTATTTTATAATATTACACGAACAATATTTTTGTTATTTTATAATTATACGTGATTAATGTTAAGTTTAAATCCATTTGGATATTTCATAAAATTAAAATTAAATTAAATTAAATTATATTTGAGAAGTAGTAATAGTCTAAATGATAAAAAAATAAAAATAAATTTTATATGAAAAAAAGTTACAAAACAAACATTACATTGATAATTTAACAATAATAAAACATGATAGAAAAAGACACAACAATATTATTAACTATATAATCATGTACAATACTATTAATATATGTTGAAATGAATATTTCAATGTTTTTGTTAAGGATTAATTCCCTTTGATTATTGTATTAAACAATGAAAGGTTTATATAGAGATACAAGAGAATAATAATAAAAGTAAATAAATAAATAAGCATCCTAATCTATTATAAACTCTAACACTTCCTCCCAGTCGAAACGGAAGATTCTTGAATTGTGAGATTGGAACGAAACTCAACAAAAAGTGATGAAGGCAAGCCTTTGGTGAAGATGTCGGCAAACTGATGAGATTAGGGCACGTGCAATACACGAACACCTAAGGCAAATCATTCTCGCGCAAAGTGTAAATTCAATTCAACATGTTTAGTACATTGGTGATGCACATGATTAGAAGAAAGATAGACATAACTAATATTGTCACAGTAGACGATGGTGGCTTTTTGATGAGGACAGTGCAGCTCAAAAAGAAGATTTTGTAGCCAGGGCGTTTCAGCAACTACATTTGCAACGCTGCGATACTCGGTTTCAGCACCAGAGCGAGAGACGACATGTTGATGTTTGGAAGACCAGGAGAAAAGATTGTCGCAAAGAAAAATACATTAACTTGAAGTGGAACGAGGCGTGTCAGGGCAGCCGGCCCAATCAGCGTTAGAGTACGAGATGAGTTGAGAAGTGGAGGAAGGAGAAAACGAGAGGCCATGAGAAAGAGTTCCCTATGTAGAAAAGAACATGTTTGAGAGCATTCATATAATTGTCACAAGGGCCATGCTTGAAGAGACAGAGTTGTTGTATAGAAAAAGTGATGTCAGTACATGTGAATGTGGGACATTGGAGAGCCCCGGAGAGAATGCGATAAAGAGTGGGATCAAAGAAATGAGGACTAGAGGACGATAAAGAGACAGAGCTGCTGGACATCAAAAAACGGTGTCAGGAAGAGTGAATATGAGATATTGGAAGCCCCGGTGAGACTGCGATAAAGAGTGGGATCAGATAAACGAGGACTAAAGGACGATGAGAGTTTAGACTGTATGTCAGCTGGCGTAGAGACCCAATTACAAGATGCAATATTGGCGCGAATCAAAATTTCCTGTGCAAATTTTTCTTGAGAGAAGAACAGTCCGGAGGGAGAGCGAAAGACGGATACATCGAGAAAGTGGTGAAAAGGACCGAGGTCAATCATGTCGAATTCGTGAGAGAGAAGAGTGGTAATCTGAGAAAGAAGAGATGGGGAGGAAGCAATGAGAACAATGTCATCGATATAGAGAAGAAAAAAGGCAGTGGAGGAGTCTCGGTGTAAAGTATAAAAAAAGAATCAGCGCAACTACTAACAAAATCGAGAAAGAAGATGTATGTGGCAAACCGATAGTGTCAAGCACGAGGCACCTACGTAAGATCATAGAGGGATTTCTTGATAAGATAGACGTGATCGGGAAAGTCGGGATGAGAAAATCTAGGGGGGTTGCTTCATATAAATGATTTCAGTAAATGGCCATTTAGAGAGGCGTTTTTGACATCGAGCTAATGAAGAGGCCAAGAGCGAGAAATAGCGATGCTAAGGACAATGCGAATAGTGAGGGTTTGACGACGAGACTGAAGGTATCTTCATAGTCAATTTTGGGTTGCTGAGTGAACCCTTGAGCAACGAGATGAGCGTTGAACCTCTCAAGAGATCCGTCAAAATGAAATTTATGCCAAAAGATCCACTAAGACCCGACAAGATTGACAGTAAAGGGACAAAGAATGAGGTCCCATGTCCCATTGGAGTGAAGAGTAGAGAGTTCGTCGTCCATGGTAGATTTCCAAAGTGGATCCCGAAGAGCTTGAGTGTGCAAGGGATGGGAGAAGGATGGAAAGAGGAGGAAACAAATAGGCTAAGCATTTGGCGAGGTTTTGAAACACCAGATTTTGAACGAGTAATCATAGGATGAGTGGATACAAGAGGTAGGACCGCGTCAGAGGGAGAGTGAGCGAGAGGTGCAGATGGAGAGAGGCGAGAAGAGAAGCTAGGAGTGAAGAAAGCCGAGGGCAAAGAGACGAGGTGGGAAGGCATGCTGCATGGAGGAGCAGTGACGTGGGATCATCATTGGGAGAAAGAAAATCATAAAAGACCGAATGAGACGAAGGAGAACGAGTGGAGAAAGGGAAGGTGGTTTCGTTAAAAGTAATGTGACAAGAGAGAATGATTTATTTGTATGAAGATCAAGACAACAAAAGCCTTTGTGATGGGATGGATAGCTAAGGAAGATACAAGCGGATGGGCGAGGATATAATTTGTGAGGAGATGTGGTGGAAAGATTAGAATAGAAAGAGACAGCCAAAGACATGTAGGTGATCATAAGAGGGTCAGACGTGATAGAGAAGTTCAAAGGGGGTACAGTAGGAGAGCATAGTAATGGGGAGAATATTCATAAGATGAACAACCATATGGATTGCTTCAACCCAAAATGTAGGAGGAAGGGAGGCTTGGAAGAGAAGAGTACTACGATGTTATTCACAGTTTGGATGGTTTTCGGCTTTATCATTTTATTGTGAAGTGTGTGGGCAGGAAAAGTAAAAGTGAATGCCATGAGTAGCGAAAAAATTGTGAACCATTTTACTATCAAATTCTCCATCATGGCCACATTGAAAAGATTTAATTTTGAATGTAAATTGAGTGTGCAAATAATTGAAAAATTCTACAAAAATTTTAGGGCAAAATACACTTTGTACCCCTAAATTATTTATTTTGTCTCATTTAGGTCCCTGAACTATTAAACGTAACAAAATGATCCCTAAACTATCAAACGTAACAAATTAGTCCCTCAATTTTGATGGACATTTTTGGCTACTTTTTAAAATTGATAAATGATATAATACAAATGTTATTTTTGAATATTAAGTACTTTAAACTTTTTTATATAATTTATTTTATTCTTAATTTGGTAATTATCTATAATATATTCTTTTAAATTTTTAGGAAGATTAAAAATTAAAAAAAATATAAAGTTAAAATCAAAATTAGTTTCGATTATAGATATAAAATTTCTATATAAATAATGTTTTAGATAAAACTACAATTGATTCTTTTTTTCTTTAGAAGGTCAAGGACAATTAAATCCATAATTTTATTAACCTGGATGTTGAATTTTGTGGAAAGAAAAGTTAGTAAAATGAGTTTTTTGGATTGAAAAATATGATAAAAGATTTTTTTAGGTATAAAGTTAAGGAGGTTTTAGTAAATTCCCCTTAAAAAATTAGTAAAAAACCAGTGTATAATTTTCTGCACAAAAGTGAGTAGAAAATGTTAACCAAATGGTCAAGAAATAGCAAAACTATAAGTATACAAAAGACTCATTTTAAGAAGATTAAAAATATATACTTTTTAAAAAATTTAAAAAAGTATGATTAAATTACCAAATTAAAAACAAAATAAATTATATAAAAAAGTTTAAAGTACTTAATATGCAAACATAATATTCGTATTATACCATTTATCAATTTAAAAAAGTAGCCAAACATGTCAATAAAAAATGAGGGACTATTTTGTTACGTTTGATAGTTTATGGATCATTTTGTTACATTTGATAGTTTGGGATCTATACAAGACAAAGTGAATAGTTCAGGGGTACAAAGTGTATTTTGCCCAAAATTTTATAAGCATCAGATTTATTTCGTGTTAAGGTATAATTCCCTTGGAGTATTGTATTAAACAATGAAAGGTTTATATAGAGATACAAGAGAAGAAGAATAAAAGAAAATAAATAAATAAGGATCCTAATCTATTATAAACTCTAACAACTTTAAATTCATATGGTATATGCATTCTGTACTAGTGTTAGTATATATCTTTTATTTATAATTAAAGTAAAATCATATATGATTGAGTTAAGAAAATAATAAATATAAGACCTAATTGTAACTTTTTCAAAGTCTAGGAACATAATTACATAGCACCTAATTGTAACTAATTATAAATATAGAGACTAAATTAAAATTAAAAAATAATTAAAAAAAAGGTATCAACCCACGCCATCCAAAATGGCATGGAATTGGTGCTTCATTGGAGTTGCTAAGATGGTAATTTACCTCGTATGAAATATCTATAGGATATCATAATAATAGCGAATACCATAAAAACATGATTTGTTCGTTGAATTCGTATAATCAATATTTAACATGCATGAACTCGGGCTCATTTAAGTTGAATCATTTTGCTTAGACTTGATGTGATATATTTGACAGCATATTCTCACAATGATGATCATATTTTGACTAAAAACATTATCACAAATCCTTAGAGGATGAATAAATTCAAATATATAGAAACTGAAAAAAGAAAAATGAAAAAAAAAAGCCACCAATGTTTGTCGCCATAAAGAAATTTTGCGTGCCCTTGACTTCCAATAGTTCGCTCACTTGTCTTTTTCATTATTAATAAAAAAAGTAATTTTAATTTTGTTATGTTTGTCTCAATCTAATGAAGTTGATTAATTCATGAAGTATGATTTTTGTTGTGTTCTTCCGCCCAGTATTAATTATATTGTAATTTTGCAAGTTGGATTTTATTTAATATTCTCTTTGTCGGGAAAATTAAGAACTTGGTTGTTATATATCAAGGCAATTATTTTATTATATGTTTAGATATTTTTCATTATTTTAATTAAGTTTAATGAGCACATTCTGGGCTTTGAAGGTACGGATGAGGATAATGACATGGACTTTGGACTTGGGAATTGATTATTGATTATTTGACTGTAATCTTCTGGTTTTGATAAATTAATTGTAAACTGGAGGTGTTCTGTCTATTTCTAAGAATTAATGACGGTAAATTACATCTTCTTCCCTACATTGTGGCCTAATCACAAATTCTCCCTCGTTGTTTGGAAAATTACATTTACACCATTATATTTATAAACCAACATAAGTGCGAAGCCCAAAATAAATTAGGCAAAAGTAAATGAAAAAAAGAAAGAAAAGGGAAAATATCACTTTCGCCCCTGTTTTTTTTTAAACAAATGGTAGAAGAAATAAAGGAAAACCCATGGTTGAAATGAAATAAGGAGTTGCTCAATTTGAGTGTTGAGGTGAACGTGTTGGCTGCCGGCTAGTGGATGCAAGGTGAGGGAGAGGTGATAGGGTCGGGTCGGCCGAGGACTATATAGAAGGGGGGTAAATATGAAAAAATGAATTTGAGTTTGATCCGATTCCACAAAATGGATTCACCCATATATCGATTATGTCCTAGTTTATTAACGATCTATAATTTATCTATTTTATAAAAAGAATGTAGGGGTATTTAGTTTATTCAAAAGAAAAAAGCAAAAAAAAATAAAATTCACTCCTCATTACCGTATAGCTTGATGACTAATGAGTATTAGCGTAAAGAGAATTTTTACTCTCAATGCATCGCAAATAACTGAGTAAGTATTAAAGAAGAGAAATTCAGACAGAGTTTTCCTCCGACGTCAGCCAAAACCCTAACGAAAACTAAAGGAAGGGAGCAGATACTAGACCTAGTCAAATGTCAAGAGGTGTGGATGTAGTTTCCTAAACAACAAGGGGGAATTTATAATTAGGCCAAAGTATAGGAAATGTAGATTATGTAATATATCTTAAAACTAATATGGAGGGGGTAAAGTATTATTCACCTAGGAAAAAACATGAGCGTGCAACATGCCTATATCTCGTGTCTTATAGTGGCACGCCTTGAAATAAATATTGTGGTGGAAAACTTTAATTTAGATCCAATTTAATTGTCCCAATTTTTTACATGATAAAATGTAATACACTTATAATGTGATTGGTGTAAATTTCAAAAAAAGTGATCAATCACAGAGTAAGTATACTATACTTGTTATGTGATTGATCCGATACGACCAAGTCGGATTTGGGTCCGGTCCAGAGTAGAATTGAAGGACAGTTGAATTTTAGCAAGCATATAGGATAGGAATTGTTTTTTCAAGAGTGCAATGAATGAGAATCACTGCGCCATTGTAAATATAGTGGCAGAAAATAAAACCTAATGGAGAGCGCAATTGGCGAGCAGCAAAAGTAACTCAAGGTTGACTTTGAACGGAGGAGCAGGTATAACGTCACGACGCAATATACGGACTTTGTACTTCCTCGTTTCCTCTATCCTCTTCTCATCCGTACGTCCTCCCCACTTTCCTCACAATATATATATATATATAGATAGATGCACACATACATACATATATATTATATATACTTTTGTAATTTTTCATCAAAAGACATTAAAAAACACAGTCCTATATGTATCTTGTTTAATCTGTATCTATACTTGTATTGTTTTTAGATATATACATGTATAAATTTGATTGATTTGGTGTGTGAAGATGATGTACGAGCAACAGCAAGTAAGGATGGATAATATGAGGAATAGTAGGAGGCAGGTGAGAAGGAGGAATAGAATGGCGATTGAATTAGAAGATCACGATGAAAACAATAATAATAATAATAAGATGGAAATAGTGGATTTAAGTGGGATGTATCTGGACGTACTTCCAAATTCCTCTCTCAATTTAGCATCCATCTCCAAATTAGATCTATCCAACAACAATCTCCAGGTATGTATCTATCTATATGTGTCTACATATATCTGTATATGTATCTATGTGTTTGTAAATTTTTGGTTGCATGAAGAAGAACAAAAAAAAATCTGCTTCTTTAATTATGCATGGAAGATTAGAGTTTTTTTTTTCTGTAAGTCCTTGATTGAAGAATAGTGATCCTTGGAGGAAGTTTTTTTTTTCTCAATTAAGTTTTGGTCTCACATGCGTATTTTGTGTCTATCACACAAATGCATACAATAAACTTTACCGTGCGTGCGTGTGACAGGGAGAGGGATAGATACTAGGCCTATTGAATTAATCTAACATATATAGTTCTTTGGCAAATTTAGTATGGTTGCTTTTCATTCAGATGATTATGATCCAGATCATTGTCTTCAATTTTTGTCCGAATAATCCTATATGTCACCCAGGGACGGAGCCAGGAATTATGGTGAGGAGGGCAAGATTTTTGTGAGTTTCATTTACTCGGTAGCGAAGGGTTGTATGGGGGGCTTGCCCCCGCGGTACAGTACGCTATATGTATGCGAAAAAATTGAGGATTAGGTTTAGTAAGAACACTTTTGTCATATTTTGTATTTTATACATCTTTTGTCTTTTGTTAATAATGAAATTCTCTGCCGAACCACATAAAAATAATATTTGATACATTTTTCATAATTAATTAAATAAAATATAGTTCTAAAATTAAAATAGAAAATGATCCTAATATTAAATAAAACAAAATATAAAAAGCCTAACAAGTATGTTTGGAGGGGAAAGTTATAATTCCTAACTCAAATTTATTGGACTGTTGTGAATGATGGATATATACAAAAATAGAACTACAATTTAGCTTGATATTTGGATATATGGGCCGAAATATAGAGTTGTAATCTATTTGAGTTTAAAAGTGGACTAGCTACTTTACAAATTATTATATATGAGTTATTTTTTAGTTTATTAGAGATGTAAATTAAGTTTGCAATTTTTGAGGGGAGGGGGGCGGTGGCCTCCCTCCGTCCCTGATGTCACCCATTTTTCACCTTTCTTTTCCTTGGATTTAGAATATATATACCATTACTCTTTTTGTCTGTTTTAAATACTTTTTGACTGAAATATGTATGCCAGTAAGGTAACTTAATGATAGCCAGATATATAATTTTGTTTAAATTCTTACCATATTTAGGACCTATATATATCAGGTAAAAATAACGATGACAACAAATGAATATATTTCCTTATAGAAATAAATCTGAAAGAAGATTAATCTCTAGTCATTTGTTTTTTTTTGTTTTTTTTTTTGGTAATCTCTAGTTAATATTTGCTGAAACATAATATGAACATGAAATTTTATTTCTTCATAGACAGCACACCTTTTTTGAATTGAATAGCATATAGTGTGTATACATAATTAAAATTCAAGATGGTTTACCATTATTGTTCTAATTATTAATTGTGTTGATTTTGAAATGATGAATTGACAGAGTATTCCAGAATCATTGACAGCAAGGCTACTAAACGTGGTAGTACTAGACGTGCACTCAAATCAGCTCGAAACCCTCCCTAATTCAATAGGATGTTTGTCAAAACTCAAGCTTTTGAATGTCTCTGGCAATCTCCTTCAATCTCTTCCGCCCACTATAGAAAATTGCAGGTCTTTTCCTAAGCTCTTTACTTTCATTTCACATTAATTTACTTGAACAATTAAAACTCCTCCATTTATTTTATTTCCTATTACATATATATATATATATATATATACAAGATTTTGTTTATTTAAATTTCTGGTCTTTTTCTATAATATTTGCCCACCTGTCCGGATCAATATTTAGTTCTGTATAAAAAAACAACTTATCAGATAGTTTAATTGTGATCTTATTTCAAGTTGTCAAGTGGTTATCACTAGAAACAAAAGTCAACTTCTCAATCAATATATACTTAATACTTAATCAATCAATACAAAATCTCAAATATAATATAAAGGCCAGCCAATTGCACTAATCTATAGCTTTAGATAATAGTAATTTTTGTTTTATTCAATCCCTTGATTGATACCTTATATTTAAAAAAAAAAATCACTATCACCCCTCTAACTATATTGTCATTATCAATTTATTGTCAAACCGAACTAATCACTTATCACCTTTCAAACACAAAATCTATAATAGATTCTCTATTTTTACATATCTATGTTTATTTAATTATTTAACTAACAATATGATGTAAAAAAAAATTATATGCAGATCTCTTGAAGAGTTGAATGCCAACTTCAACAAATTAAGCCAATTACCAGACACAATTGGATTTGAGCTACAAAACCTAAAAAAACTCTCTGTCAACTCAAATAAGCTAGTATTCCTCCCTCACTCCACCTCCCACTTAACCAATCTCCGAACCCTAGACGCTCGTCTCAACTGCCTCCGGTCCCTCCCAGAAGACCTCGAAAACCTAATAAACCTCGAAACCCTTAATGTGAGCCAAAATTTCCAATACTTAACCACACTCCCTTACTCCATAGGACTTCTCATCTCTCTAGTCGAATTGGACGTTAGCTATAACAAGATCACGACCCTACCCGAGTCCATCGGGTGTCTCAAGAAGCTCCAAAAGCTTAGCGTTGAAGGGAACCCGCTCGTGTCACCCCCGATGGAAGTTATAGAGCAAGGAGTCCAAATGGTTAAAGAATATTTGTGCGATAAGATAAACGGAACGCATAAAAGGAAGAAAAGCTCGTGGTTTGGGAAGTTGGCGAAATGTGGAACGTTCAATGGTACAAATTTACCAATTGATGATAGTGAAGGGTACATAATACCAAATTATAGGTCTATTGAAGGAATGGCTTCACCTAGATACATGGGGATGTTTTCACCAAGAAGGCTCTTCTCACCAAAGTCCTACTTTTCAAGATGAAGTTACATATACATACATGTATTATGTATATGATAGTATTTTGCTACTTGTTGAGGCTTAAAAGATCCTCAATTTGCTTGTGTGTGATTGTGTGTGTTTTCTTCTTGTAAAAAAAATGTAAATAAATATTTGGATCTGTAAATTTTTGTAGTCTGTTTGCTTTAGTGTTTTTGGAAAAATTGCAATATTGATCGATAGGATAGGACGTATTGTAATTTTACTTTTGCACTTTAGTGTGTATGAATGGGAGTTATTTCTTTGTAAAAAAAAAATGGTATGAAATTATGAATAAGGGTTAATTGGCTATATAAATGCAAATCGGTTTTCTATTCCAAACTTGCCGTGCAGTGCCCTCTCATCAATATTTTCTTTTGCACTAAATATTTTAGATTTTCTATTATTAATTTCGGGGAAATCAATTGCATATTCAAGGTGGCTATCAAACTTGTCCAGCAAGCTGAGACTGATTCATATCCTCTGAAAAATATTATTGCATATTACAGGAAACTTCTTTTCGTAAACCATGGACGAATATCATTGCAGCACGCAGAAAAAAAAAAGGGAGGGGGAGGGAATATTAGGCCAACAGTAATCTAATTGATATTAATTTATTGCGCCAAAAATTCATCGAATGTACATCATTATTTAGCAATTAATATTCTTATGTGAAAAACATGGACTTTAAAAGTTGACTTAACAATTAGTAGTTTTAATATTATTTTTTCTTTTTGGTAATAGTAGTTTTTATAGCCTAATAGCTTGTTCTTTGTCTCACTTTAGTAGTTCCTCTTCTCACGTATCAAGTTTAGGATTTTAGTGAGCAAAAGGGAAGGAAAAATGACGAAAAGCTTGTTTCTATAATATATTTGATGTTTTTATTGGACAAAGTAATCATTTATTTTGACTACTTTTCAAATTAATTTATTTGGAAACTAAATCCGTAAATCAATATGTATGGGAAAATCGCATTTTTAGTCCCATAACTTTGCCCCAGTACACTTTTGGTCCCATAAGTTATGTGATTCTCACTTTACGTCCCATATGTTTCATAAATTCTCACTTTTGGTCCCATCCGTCTATTTTTAACGGAAAATGGCACGTGAGTGGCACGTGCGCCGGTTGCCAGCTGGTTTGGGGGGGAGAATTGTTCAATTTTCACTGTTTGGGGGCAAATCTGAAATTTTAAAAAGTCAATTTGGGGCAAAATCTGAAATTTTTAAATCGTCTTCTCAGCCGATTTAAGGACGGCTTCGAGCAGCAATTCAGCCGGAGTTAATGGCGTTGCACTCAGGGACCCACGTCGGCGTTTTTCCGGCGAATTTGGGCTCGATTTCAGCCATTTTCGGTGTCATTTTTTCACAACAAAGCATGACCTTCTCCTGCGCGTTTCCAGGCATATTCACAGCTGCCATGACCGGGAATTCACTGCTGCAATGAAGAAGAAGATGGGCTGCTGTCAAATTCCAAAATTTTGCCCCAAATCGGCTTTTCAAAATTTCAAATTTTGACCCAAAACAGTGAAAATTGAACAATTCCCCCCCTCCCAAACTAGCTGGCAACCGTGCACGTGCCACTCACGTGCCATTTTCCGTTAAAAATAGACGGATGGGACCAAAAGTGAGAATTTGTGAAACATATGGGACGTAAAGTGAGAATCCCGTAACTTATGGGACCAAAAGTGTACTGGGGCAAACTTACGGGACTAAAAATGCGATTTTCCCCAATATGTATTCTATTAAGACTCAAAAAATATATATATTCTGCTACTATATAAATTGAGGTTTTTTCCAAAATATTACTCTTAGAAAAAATAATTCCCAAACTAGTATTATTTGAAAAATATTTCTAAATTATTACTCTTAGTACCACATGTAATGTCATGTGTACAAAACTAATTTAGTTGGAACTTTTTATTTTTTCTTCCTACTTTAATGATACACGTGGATTTATTAATTTACTATTTCTCACCATTTTTAATCTTTATCTCTCTCCAAATATTCTTTTTTTGCTATCTTTTATTTTTCTCTTTTTTATTGCATTATTTTTTAATATTTATAATAATTAGCATAGAATCATATGTAGAATTTATGTTTGTATAATTTCAAACAACACATGTAGTATTGAGGAATTTTTGTATTAAAAAATTATAAATAAATGAATTATTTTATTTATCAATTTTAAAGAATTAAACATTTGCATCGATTTTGCCACTAGGATTAATTAGTGCAATGTTATAAAATAAGTTTTCTTAATTGATTTACAAACTAATACTAATACTATACAGAAAACAACAATTTAAGTATAATGCTCACACTGTCGCTTATGCCTTTTTTTTTTTTTTGAACATCTTAAGTTTTTGTTTTCTTAATTTGAATAAAATTAGAGTTAGAGAGAGTATTTTCCAACTTCTAACTTTCTTTTGAGTCGTCAATATTTTTCTTTCGCTCTCTTTATGCTAAATATTTAATTTTTCCAATTTATTTTCTTGTTATCCATTTGTCAATATTATAATTTTTCCCAATCTCTAGTGCTTGGATTTTCACTCTGGAAATGCACCACCAATTTTTCAATCCGGTCAAAGAGTGGTCCCTCCATTCCGGAACCAGTTTTCTGGGAGTGGTGCCAACCGTACAATCGTACTAGCACACTCGTTGCTTATGCTTAAATCTTAATTGATTCATTCATTATTCTCTAATATGAAAATTTCTTAATGCTATGTGCTGCTTGAAATTATTCAAACATAAAATTTATGTATGATTTTATGTTAATTATTATAAGTATTTAAATTATCTTTGGTAAGTATAAGTAGTTAGAAATTAGTGCTAGGGTCAGTTTTTATATATTTAGTTTTTTTTTGGGTAAGTATAAGTAGTTAAAAATTAGTGCTAGGGTCAAATTTTGGAAATTTCGGATCGAAAACTGAACTAAAAAAGTTTGGTTCGTTTCGGTTAAAAATCAAAAAAAAAATTAGTTCAGTTTCAGTCGACCAAATTTCCAGGGAAAAGGAATTGGTCACACTTGAATTTTGACTCTTGTCTTTTCTTTTCTTTTTTAATCAGGTTTCCTGTAGAAAAGATTAATTTAAATTATAAAGTGATTGAGACAATTAATCGGTCATAGAACTATTAATTCAAATGGGTATCTTAAACTTTCACAAAAAGTTGAAAACTAGTTGGAAATAATTTGATTTTAATTACAGCTAATTTTAATTCTTTTTTTTCCTATAAGTTGTCACTACGAAATACATTTTTTAAAGTTTTTGGTCTATATTATACTATATAAAAAAAGTAAGTTTTCGGTTAATCAAAACGAAAACTGAATTATCAATTCTAAGAAAAAAACGAAAACCGAACCAAATTCTTTCATTCGATTTCAGTTCAAACTGAATTTTTCTATTTTTGGTTCGGTTTGGACACATAATCAAACTATGCACACCCCTAATTAGTGCAATAGAAAAAAAAATGGAGAGAAATAAAGATAAAAAATGAGCGAGGAATATTAAAATTAGTAAATTCACATGGGTTATTAAAGTAGGAGGAAAATAAAAAATTTCAACTCTTAATTTTGTACACATGACAATACATGTGACATTAAGAGTAATAGTTTGGGAACTATTTTTCAAATAGTAATAATTTGGGAATTATTTTTTCTAAGAGTAATTATTGTTTGAAATTATGCGAACATAAATTCTACATATGATTTTATGTTAATTATTATAAATATTAAAAATTAGTGCAATAGAAAAGAGAAATAGAAAAGATAGCAAAAAAAGAATATTTGGAAAGAGATAAAGATTAAAAATGGTGAGGAATATTATAATTAACAAAAATCCATGTGTGTCATTAAAGTAGGGGGGAAAAATAAAAAGTTCGAACTAAATTAGTTTTGTACACATGACAATACATGTGGCACTAAGAGTAATAATTTGAGAAATGTTTTTCATATAGTAATAGTTTGGGAATTATTTTTCTTTAGAGTAATATTATGGGAAAAAACTCTAAATAAATTCACCTCTTCACGCAATGTTTTAAAAACTAAATCGGTCATTCAACAGGAGAATTAAGTGGGTCAAGGGTCACTAGTTCAACTGTTGGATGCATCATAGTCGAACAAGCGACGTTATGATTACGTGATAAATAATCATTAATATACCTATCAAAATAATAAATGCATATTTCAAACATAGCAAATATTAAGAAAAAATCTCTAAGTTTCCTACAGTTGAGATATTCTAAATCAATCTAATTTAATAATGATAAAAGATAACATAGTCTAAAAAAATGAACTATCCCTTCTTCTTTTTTTTAGGGAAAACGATAATATATAACTAGATCAAAAATGAACTATACATTTTTAGAATCATAAGGTTCATTAGTAATTTAATTTTGGGAAAACTAATTGCTTGTAAATGGTGAAAAAATTAATTATTCAACTAAATTACCTTAAGTGATTACACTTTTTCAAAAAACGGTGGCAATGGAACTAGAAGTTTATAACATGAATTTAATTAAGAGGTAATGACATCAACTCATTCAAATTATTCGCGTTTTGCACCTTTGTAAACTAACTTTATTTTTTTGTATTTTTTTATCTGAACTACACTTGTTTTTACACTATTTTATTTAAACTTGTTATTTTTTACACTTTCTTAACTCAACTACATGGATTTTTATAAAATTTTATACTTTTAGCATTTTTCGGCGGACTATTCACCGGAATTTTATTACATACATTGCATGTGGCCCTTTTAAGGGTAAAAATGACATTTAATAAAAGTTGAGGTTCACTATTTTTGCCCTTTTAAGTTGAAATGAAACTTTGAATAGTAAAATTCAGAATAGCGAAACCACAACAAATTGTTGTTTCAATTGATAAAATTTCATATTTATCCTTAAAAAGATTAAAATATGATATATATGATGGAACATTGGCAAAATACTCCCACTATTTTGCCGAAAAATGCTAAAATATAAAATTTTGTAAAAATCAATGTAGTTCGGATAAGAAAGTGCAAAAAAATAAAGTTTGTTTACAAAAGTGCAAAAACCCATAAAGTTTTGATGGATTAATGTCATTACCCCTTTAATTAATGTATATAGATTCAAAAGCGTACCAGCATTTGGGTTTTGCATGTTTAAATTATAGAGGTCATTGACTAAAGCAGCAGTGCCAACAATATTACTATGAAATAAAATGTTGCAAGTACTGTCAATAAAATTAAAAACATAATTGTTGCTAACCAACATAGGAATTGAAATAATGTTCTTAAGCTCGTTGGGCAAAACCAAAACATCCTCTAAATTTAAAACATGTCCAGATGATAAACATAAAGAAGTTGATCTAATGCGAGAAGCCGCGACACTCTGTCCGCTGCCAACACTGATCAGCACCTCTCCATGCTCCAGCTTCCTACTTCGCTGCAGATCCTGATTCATTACACAAACGTGAGCACTAGTTTCAGAATCAAGTATGCATGAAGTGAAAAATACAGTTATAGAACAATTGGTTTCTAAAACAAAAAGTTCCATACCTGGTGTATTGCTTCGATTAGGGCATTCCCTTCTCCAGTGGCCTAGCTCAATACAGAAAATACAGCTACTCAATTCTTTTAGCACTTCCTTAAGCTTCTTGTTCTTTCTTTTCTTGCTTCATATTTCTCTTCGAGCCTTGAGAAGTGCTTCCATTTTTCCCTTCCCTTTCCTTTCCCATACTTGTAGACATCCAATGGTACATGTTCAGGATTGGAAATTGTATTCCCTTTTCTATTCCTCCTTATTTGTCTTTGAATGAGCTCGAGTTTGGTTGTGAGCCCAGCTAACGAACCCTCGATATCATTCATGTTGAAATTCATGAAGAATTAGTAAAAAGAATCAGGAAGTGACTGTAAAATGAGGTCATCTTGGATGTGAAGATCCATGTAGTAATCTAAAGACTTTAATTTTTCAATTAATATCATCATCTTCAGCATGAGAGCTTTGCAACTCACTACACATTGAGCTTAACATGTATCCTCTAGCTCAATGATTATCACAGACCCAGTTCATGTAGAAAATTCTAACCCTTTCATCTTCCCATATTGCCGGTACAGGAGGACGTCTGAGTTCTAGTACACTCAATCGACTCACTACTTAGGACCATCCTCTAGTTTGTGAGCCATTCCATGTAGTTTGGTCCAGTCAAAGTGTATCCTTTTATCAAATCAGATAAGAGCTTAGATGACATTGTGAGAGAGATAATAAGCAAATAACTGTAGACAAGTAAAAAGATTTATTAGATTCTAATGTAATTGTTGTTCCAAGTTTAAAGTAAGGACTTTTAAAATAACTTGGCTCCCACTACATTTTTCGAAAATTCACACTCCCACTGTGGAATTCGGAAATCATCGTTGGATAGCTTCGTAGTTGTGATTGAGTTCCTTAACTAGATTAATAGGTTACAACCTTTTGCTGGTATTTGGCCTAAGTAATCTATGAAAGTGATGTCCAACATCAACCCATCAAATGGATGATTCAATCCCTTTGTCCATTATTCATCAAATCTCAACCTTTTAACGATCTTATTGATTTATGAATAATTTAAGTTCAACCCACTGACTATCTATTAGTCTAACAATTGAATTTTACCTTGCAACCTTTTGCTCGTATTTGGGTTGAAATTTATTTTCGACCAACGGCATTTCATACACTTAGAAAAAATATAAAATATATTTCAATATATAACCCCCATTGCTTAGGGACGATATTATATATTAAATATCATTTTAATTTTTTCTAAGTTCAGTGGAGGACAGGATACCTAGTACCCTTTACTAACTTAATATTTCTCAAAGTGAGAGAATTTAATTATTTATTAGGTCCCACTTTGCACATTAATCTATTTCATATCATGCATACAAACATGGATTAAAATAAATAAATAGCAATCCTAGAAAGCTAACAACACATGATTCATGGACTATATTTTCTAAATTGAAACAAGTCAATGTTTCAATCATAAAATAAAAAGAAACTATACTAAAGCTTCCAAAGCTCCTTCTTGAATCTCCTCGGCTCGACTTGAATTTCTCCTTTGAGCCTATTCTATTTCTATCTATTACATTCAATATATTTTCACCTATACAAAATTTATCTAGAAAGAAAATAAAAAATAGACTCAAAAAGGTCTTTACAACCCATCAAAAAGAAATACAATTTAAAAACAAGTCTAAGTCCATGAATCACGTCTCCCATCACATAACATGTCAAACATGATATTATACACATAACACACGAATATCATATGTGCTAATTTTCTAATTAAATTCCAAATTTAATTGTTGTTTTTATATTCTTGAGGAAACTAATTTATTTAATCCTATTTGAGAATTCAACTTTAGTCAACTCCAATTAATTTTCTAATAAAATCCAATTTTAATAAAATTCACTTCTAAGTCATTAAATTAATTTCACAATAGATGTAATCTACTTTAATTCAAAGTCCAACTTTAATTAACATTATATTTGATGAAAATAAATATACTTTTATCAAATAATTAATATTATTTATTTTTGCATTAAAATCCAATTTTAATCAAATTTAAATAATATATATTATTTAATAAATGATCCTAGTCACCCACGGATCGACCCGGGTCCGATTGCAAAACCCGTGTGTTAAAAAACACACGGGTGGGGAGCCCAATTGCATGGCAGCCCAATTAAGGGCGATGGGCAGCGCAGCGGAGGGCCTTCGCGCGCACAGCGCCGCCAGCGAGGCGCCACGGCGACGGGTCGACGCCATAATTTGCAATTTTTATATTCATCACGTCAAAATTACATAAAATCCAATTTTCATTAATTTCTAACGAACAAAAATAAATAATTCCTCAAGAACACAAATAACGCGAAATCCACATATCTAATCGTGCATCCACAAAAAATCATAAATCATGCATAAATATCATATAATTACACATAATTTACATTTGCCGAACCCCGTGATTTGACTCTGATAACACTGTTGGGAAAAAATTATCAAACGCAGCAGAAAACAGAATTTAAAATTTTTTGGATTTTTCCCATGACAGGATCAATCCAGGGGTTTTTATCACACGTATGTACGATAAGGTAAAATAAACTTTACCCGTTGTAGCGAAGTGGTTGATGATTCCTACGATCTTGAATTCTTCAACTTCTTCGCGAAATTGCTTCGGCTAAAACTATGATAATCCAAGCAGCCCAATTATTCCGCCTCTAAATTGTCTCGCCGGAAAATAGTTGATGGAAAAACTTCCTCCTTCTAGGCTTGAAGGCCGACGGCTAGTGAGAGAGAGGGAGAGGAATTCTATTTTTTATGGTGTTGTGTAATGTAACTTATAACCTAGGTTTATAACTAATGTGATATTTATATCACTTAAGTTATTACCTTGAGCTCAAATTAAGCCCATGCAACATGCCTAATAGCCGCCCCTGATAGGGCTTGGTGTGCCACTTGTTGCATCAATTTAAGCTTAGTGTAATCTAATATTTAATTAATTAATTCTATCCAATTAATTAATCTAATTAAATAATAAATAATTTATTTAATTAATTTTATTTCTCCAAAAAATATTATATTAATTAAATCATAATGAATTAACTTATTTCTTCAAACAATTAATTCCATTTATTTAATTTCAAGTATCCAATACTTAAAATATTACCACAAGAAATATTCCATTTTTCCATCAATTTTTCCTTTTTAAGCGTGACTCTTTAGGTTCATCTATATTTGGCAATAGGAGGATTCCATTGAATATGGGTCCCACCTAGTCAGTCAAGTGGTCCATATTTTAACCCAAATAAGATGAAATGATTAGATCATTTTTACCTTTTCATTTGTAAATACCGTGTGAATACAAATTTTTCGTTTCCTTATCCCGGTCAAGTGAGAGTCGTGATTTTTAGTCAAACTCACTAACTTGTCACTATGCTATATTTATAATAAGTTCAGATCAGTGAATGCTTTGGCCAAAGACTTTGAGAGCTAACTTACTTATAAATGCATAGGATAATTTCTCGTTCAAACAAAAGGGAACGAATCCTATCTTGGATACCAGTTAAGATTATTACTTGCTCATTAGGTTGCAGTTCGAGGTTGACCCATCAACGGGTGAATTGGGCTTAACTACTCTAATGATGAACCTAATGTCACAAGTATATCTTCAACTCGATTCCTCAAGTCTAAAGTTCAAACACACCTATTACAATTAATCAATTCTGTCATTGACTGTCAAAGAGTAAAAACCTATGTGACAAAGTCGATGCGAGTCATGTTTGAGTGCCACTATCTTCATTAGTGAACCTATGATATAAGTTCTTCACTACTTCCTAGTGATTGACGGGCATCTTTCTCGTCAAAACTCATATCATACAAGTTTTCATGATTTTCAATGCCCAATTGAAAATCTTTGGCTTGCAGACTATTTTAATGCACAAGTATCAAACTCCTCTAGTGCCTTAAAGGGTTAACTCTTGTGTTTATGAACTTATATATGATTACTATATATAAATGTCAATATAAAAGTAAACAACTAAAATGCCTTTTTATTGATTGATTAAAAACAATTACAATTTGATAAGGCCCTATCATTTACTAATCCTTAGTGTCATTTGAGGACATTAACCTAACAATTCTTACATCAGGTCAAACATTATGCAAAAATATTATATTAGTTATAAAAAATATATATCTAAAATAATATTAGCTTTCTTACATACATTAGTTAAAATTATACACTGGGTCAAGTTTTTACTTCATATTTTTACATTAGGTAAAAATTAGCTAGCAATAATATTAGTTAACTCTTGTTATTCTTTTGGTATTTGAGTTGATGTCAAAGAAATCACGTGAAATAGTGATTTAAATTTCATATCAATAGTTGTATTGTAAATGTTGAACTTATAATATATAGGAGATTTCTTTATGAAAAACAGATTATATTTCACAAATTTGTAATGAAAATACGATTTAAAAAATTGTTCGATATTTAAAGAAAATGATCTATTATATTTCAAAATTCTCAACTTATCACCATTTCTTAAGCTTTAATTGATATATGCTTCTTAAAATATGCCAAGTGAAAATGTAAAATAAATTAGGAGAAAAAATGAAAAAAAAAATAATTATGCTAAAGATGCAATATATACTGTCTAATTAGTTCAAACATTAAAATATGAAAATAAACCTTAAAGACGATGAATAGTATATTCAAAGTTATATTTGTATTACATATTGAGATACTTGTGTGTTCAAATAAAATATGGGCACTTTGGTAATTTGATTAAAAATAAAATAGATTTAGAGTGTGGTTATCACTTTTGGAGATGCTAATATCAACTCTCATTTGGAAAAATGTAGACAACCAGTTGGTTGTCATAACTAGTGGCTGGTTTAATCCGCTTCACTGTTGAACCCACAATTTTAGGCACTTTGCCAAAACTACAGTGTTTTGAGGTTATAATGATTCGGTGGTCTAACCTAGGCCATTTTATGAGAGGAGGTGGTGCAGTCCGACTTATCGGGTCAGGTTGAATTTCAAACTACTTCTGCAATAAAGGAAATATAATATATTTTTTAAAACATTTTTATCTATTAAAACCAAAATTTAAATATGATCTTAGAAAATGAAATAATATTTTTTCTTTAATTTTATTCAATGACATCCAAAATCATTTTTTCCACATAAATCCAAAATTCACATGTTACTGTTAGGGGCTTAGGGCTATAAATGAGTTGAGTCGAACAAGTAGTTGTTCAAAATTGTTTGAATTATAACCGAGCTTCAAAATTTGTGTGAGCTTGGTTTGGCTGTTAATTGAGGCAAGCTCAAACGAGCTTTAACACGAATCGAGCTTGAGTAGCTTAATTTTTTTACACATATTTAATTATTTTTATTAATCGAGTCGAGTTTTAAACTTATTGAACACACAAAAAATCATTCAACCTTAATTTAATATGCGAACAAATCGAGCTCAAATGAACTTTTGTGGAACAATCACAATTAGGACTGTAAATGAGCCAAGCTCGAGCTCAAACTCGACGACCCTCATGTTCTAGGGCTCGAGCTCAAGCTCGAAGTAGATGACCCGAGCTCGAACTCGAACTTGAAGTAAAAATTTATTTAATTTTTTTTCTTTTTTTTAGAAAATAAAATAAAATAAATTCTGTCTTTTTGCTTATGACAATACGTTAATAATGTATAATATAAATTATTCAGATAAATAATAAGTATTATTAAGATAAATATTAAGCAAATATCTTATATTCAATATGTATTTAGAAAATAGATGAGGGTGTCGTGAAAACATGATTTCATTAAATTATTTTATAGAAAAATATATCATATCAACTAAATATATATAAGGGAAAATGGCTTTTTTCGTCCCTCAACTATTTGGATTGTGCCACTTTCGTCCCTCATGTACAAAAAGTTCCCCAATAGTCCCTCATGTAATAAATTTGTTACAAGTTCGTCCTTTCCTCCAATTTCCGGCGATTTTTTTCCGTTTGAGGTTGCACGTGATATGCACATGCGTTTGACCAGGGGCATTTTCGTCCGTGCAGCCCTTATTTTCAATTTAGGGACCAAACAAACAATTAAAACCCTCATCTTGGAATATTTACAGTCGAGTAAAAGAGTGAAAAACTAGGGCTCACACATAGTTGAGATAATCTGCAAGATTAAACAAGAAATTTATCAATCTAACTTCGAGTGAGTGCAATTTAGGGGAGAAAACTCCATTTGAGGGATAACTTTGGCTTCAATCGACAATGGATGGTCGAAAGGGTAATGGGGCTCCAATATATAGTAAGTCAATCCTAAACTAGTAATTATTTTACCGTTTTCCATATTAAAATACTTCATTTACTTAATCTAGATGCTTTTATGCACTGTTGGTTGGCTTATTGGTGATTTTTTGTTGCATGTGTTGTGGGGTTTGTATTATCTATTATCAAACTGTGAGAGTGGTCCCAAACACCTTTAATGGAGTATCTTCATAAAGTAAAAAAAACAAATTTGTGTCCCATTGTCTCTGTTATAGGGTCCCAAATGCATTGTTTTAGTGCTTGCTATTTGTTTGCTTTGTTCTTTTGAAAATGATGGTTAATTTTGAGATTTTTCCAAATGCAGTACCTGGGGATAAGCATTTCACATTAAAAATACACCATGGTGGTCAGCTGCTGGAAATACCAAGCAAAGTATATGTGGGTGGGGAGGTGGACTATATTGACTATTGCCATCCTGATATCATGTCACTGTGTGTTCTTGATAAAGTTATGTCTATGCTTGGTTATCAAGATTTTTTGGCATACTATTACTTAACTCCTAAAAGTGATTTGAATACTGGTTTGAGACATGTATTGTGTGATCAAGATACTATTATTATGGCTGAAATTGGTGCACAACATAAACATAGGCTTATAGAACTGTATGTGGTGCAACCTAGCTTTACTGGTTTGTTGGAAGGCACAAAATGTGATATTAGCATTGTTGAAGAGAGTGGAGGTCAAGGTCAGGGTCAGGGTGGCTTGAATACAGATGGTGGGGTTGAGAGTGGCCTAGATACAAATGGTGGGGTTGAGGATGACTTAGATACAGATAGTGGTCTGGAAGCAAATGGTGGGCTTCAGGGTGGGTTGAATTCAGAGGATTTGGGTAAAGGTGGCAGTGGCTCAGGCAAAGAAGGTTTAGCTACAGAAGGTGATTTAAGCACTGATGAAGATAACAATGATGGGGATGTTCTGTATGACCCAGATTATGGTCTTAGTGAAGATGATGACGTACTTTATGAAAAGTATGTTGATCATGACCCTAATAATGTAGGGTCAAAGGGGAAAGAAAAAATGACTGAGCCAATGAATTGGAACTTTTTTGAAGATATTGCAGTTAGTGAAGATGGCAGTGACATTGGCACATCATCCGATGAACTAAAAAGTCTATGTAGTGATGAAGAAGATAATGGTGAAACCAAGTTCATAAGGTTTAATCCAAAGGCAGATATGCATGATCCACAATTTAGTAATGGAATGGTGTTTACAAATGCATTTGAGTTCAAAGAGGCTGTGAGATCACATGCAGTTGTTTGGCAAAGAGATATAGCATTTGTAAAGAATGATTACAAAAGAGTGAGGGCAAAATGCAAAGGAAGGGGCTGCCATTGGGTTGCTTTAGCTTCAAGAATGAATAATTCTGACACATTTCAGATTAGAACATTAAACACTAAACATAAATGTGGAAGGACTTTAAGTAAAAATAAGTTTGTTACATCCAGATTATTAAGCAACAAATACAAGGAAGACTGGAGGTTGAACAATGGGTGGAGAGTTGGGGATTTTCAAGAGAAGGTACATAATGATCTTAACTGTGAAATTAGTAGATATCAGTACTACAGAACAAAAAAGAAGGTGAATATTATGCTCAATGGTGATTACAAAGATCAGTATGCAAGGTTGTGGGACTATACTGAAGAGATAAAAAGATCAAATCCTAACTCTACAGTTGTGCTTAAAACAGAGTTGGATATGGAAACTGGAGAAGACAAGTTTTTGAGATTGTATATTTGTTTAGATGCATGTAGAAAAGGATTTTTACATGGGTGCAGACCTTTGATTGGAGTTGATGGGTGTCATTTGAAGGGCAGCCATAAGGGAGTTGTGTTGACTGCAGTAGGCCTTGATCCAAATAATTGCATCTTCCCTATATGTTATTGTGTGACTGAAACTGAAGACAAGAAGACATGGAAGTGGTTTTTGGAGTTGCTCATAGAGGATCTTGGTATATATGAACAAGATAAATGGACATTTATCTCAGACAGACAAAAGGTACTGTAATTCTTTACTATCAATTATTTCAGATAATATATGTATATTTTACTATATGATGCCTAATGAGATGCATTTTTCAATTCATGTGATAGGGGCTGTTACCTGCTTTGTATGAGTTGTTACCTGACATAGAACACAGATACTGTGTCAAGCACATGTACGATAACTTCAAGAAGAAACACCCTGGACTTTCTTTAAAAGACAGAATGTGGAATGTTGCTCGAGCAACAGCAGTGAATCAATTCAAGTTTCAGATGGCAGCCTTTAAGGAAGTTGATGAAGATGCACACAATTGGTTGGCTGAAGTTTTACCTAGGCACTGGTCTAGGTCACATTTTAGGACATTTCCTAAATGTGACATATTACTAAACAACATATGCGAAAGCTTTAATGCAGCCATCCTTGAAGCTAGGAATAAACCTCTTCTTAGCATGGTGGAGTCTATCAGAGTGTACTTAATGAAGAGATTGCAGTCCAAGAGAAACTATATGTCAAGGTGGAAAGAGATGGTGAGTCCTAAGGTTCTGAAGCAGGTTGACAAATTGAAGGATAATACAAGAAGCTGCATTTCTACACATGCTGGGGCTGGAAAGTTTGAGACAAGAGACATGTATACACAATACTCAGTGGACCTAGACCAACATTCATGTACTTGTAGAAGATGGGATTTAAGTGGGATTTCATGTGTTCATGCCATAAGTGCCATAATGTCAGCTGGAAGAGAGGTGGAGCCCTATATAAATCAGTGCTATTCATTGGAAAGCTACAAGAAAGCGTATGGATATGTTATAAATCCAATCAATGGCCCAAGTGAATGGCCCATTACAGGGAAAGGCCCTATTGCACCTCCATGTTATATTAAATTATGTGGGAGGCCTAAAAAGGCTAGGAGAAGGGAAGCTGGTGAGCCACCACCTCCATCTGCAAATGGGACAAAAAAACTGAGTAAAAAAACATACCAGAAGACTGTCAGGTGCAAAAAGTGTGGTGAAGAAGGGCATAACAAGAGTCATTGTCCTACTCCACAACAAAATCCACAAGCAACACCTATAGAAGCACAATCTGTAGAAGCACAACCTGGAATACAACAATTTGTAGGGGGACAGCCTGAAGCACAACAATCTACAGGAGTACAACCTGAAGTAAAAAAGAAGAGAAAATGTAGTGTTTGCTTGCAAGAAGGACATTACAGAAGCAAATGTCCTACTCCAGCTGGGAGAATGTGGAAGAATTATGATAGATATGCCTTCAATTTTCACAAAAATATTGTTGGTGCCATTTTATTTTTTTTTACAGTTTTGGTGTCTTCTTTTTGTACTATTATTTTGAAAATTAACTCATTTTAATTGCAGGTCTCTGGAGATGGCAGTGGAGCATCATCTCATGAAGGACATGTTGCACTGTCTGCACCAGCATTTGTTGCACAACCTCACAGTAAACCTGGAAGTAAACCTGGTGTTGCACAGCCGGGAAGTCAACCGTCTTTTGCACAACCTGTACCACCATCTTTTTCCCAACCTGAAAGTCAAAATGCACATGCAAGTGAAAATATTAGTGGAGTGCCAATTAAGGCTTCTTTTTGTCAAGAAAGGGAGAAATTGTAAAGACCCTTCAAAATGCTGCAGGTTCAAGGTCATTTATTGGAGAGTTAACTCAGCAATCAAGCTCTGCCAAGGAGACTAAGACTGGAAAGAAGAAAATTTAAAATTGTTTATGTATTTTTTGGGCTTAAAACTGATTTCCTTTTGTCTATTACTTTTTGGAACTAAGTATCATGGGATTAGATATCATTGTCAGTCTTTTTTGGCTAGAGGTTTTGTAATTGCAGCTGAGATTGTTTTAGCTTAGAAAAATGGTTGACTTTTATTGACTTTGTTGCTACAATGATACGGTATATTGTGTTTAATTTCCTTGTGTTTTGTGATTTTTTTGTGTGATTATATGTGTTTTTTTATTTGACTTTTTTGTACATAGCATATTGTGTTGGTTTGGTTATGTTTGATGTTGGTTTGCAAACAATAGAGCTTAAAAAGCTAAAAACTCAATATATTTGGGCAAAAACTACATTCCATTACAAGATACTTTGAAATATTACATCCATTTAGACAATTAAGTGCAAAAACCATAACTTAACAAACTAACATAGTTTCTAACCAACACAAAACTTGTTCTTGCACCACTTTTAAAATAGTTCCATTAGTACATGCATGCAAACAAACAGTTAAAATTTACATAGGCAACTCCTTCATTTCACCACTTCCTTGACCCATTTCGGATCTCTCACTTGCACCTAGCCAAATCAACAACACAAAAATTAGCCAAGAGATCACCACAGCAATCCATACTCGTTTCTCCCTACGACGAGCAGTCTGCAATTCCACTTGTAGCCTTTCTGTAGACCTCAGTAGTCCGGGAATCACGTTTCTTGAGCGCTCACACATTGGTGGATCCAACCAAACAAAAAATCCACAACCTCCTGCATTCTGTAAATAAATCAATTCAAATTTTAGAGTTTTGCATTCCTAGAGGACTAAACAAAAAAAACCCACACTTTTTTGTGTTTTATTGAGAGACAAACTTACTCGGTGTAGTTCACAGCTATAGAACCTCCGCCCCGGATTTGCATCTGTCCAGGAGCACCTAATCACGGCGAGCCTCCTACAGTAGCAGATATCATTCATTGTTTTTGGGTAGAGTCAAGGAGTTAAAAAATTGCAGAAGCTAATTTTGAGAATGGAAAGCTTATATTTGTACTTTGATGGCAGCTACATGCGGCGGGAAAGGAACAACAATTTTCCCTCCATTTTTGGAGGACCAAAATGACACTAATTTTCATTTGGGTGAAAATAAGGGCTGCACGGACGAAAATGCCCCTGGTCAAACGCATGTGCATATCATGTGCAACCTCAAACGGAAAAAAATCGCCGAAAATTGGAGGAAAGGACGAACTTGTAACAAATTTATTACATGAGGGACTATTGGGAAACTTTTTGTACATGAGGAACGAAAGTGGCACAATCCAAATAGTTGAGGGACGAAAAAAGCCATTTTCCCTATATATAATCTTATAATTATTGTTAAACAATAATATAAAAAAAACTTAAGTATCATCAGACTAGGTTGTATATAAAATTGTAAGCATTCTTTTTATGAAATTCGAATATTTTTAGTCATTATATTACAAATCAATAAAAAAATAATAATATAACCTCAAGAGTTGGCCCACGAGTATATGAACAACTATAAGTAACCTCGAACTCGACTCATGAAAAGCTCGAACTCTAAAAGTTCAACTCAAACTCGAAATAGCTCTAGCTCTAGCTCTAGCTCAAGTTGAGCTCCAATCAAATCGGCTCACCATGGTCATGTCAACTCGACTCACCTTACACCCCTAATCACGACTTGAGTTGAGCTCTAAGTAACCCGGCTCGCCATACTAAGGAGCGGGACTCGACTTTTGGTTCGTCCGTGATTGGAAAAAAACAAGAAGGGATGTACGAATAGAACGAACGAAATCCCCAATTCCCCCAGATCCATCACTCAAGCTCCAACTCTTCCAAAAATGTCCGCCACCGCAGCCCAATCGGATCCATCGTCGGACTCCATGGACCCGATCTTCCACCTCGTCCGGATCCTCCCGTTCTCCTTCCTCCGCCCCCCTCGCCTCCGCCTGAAGCTCCCCACCTTCACCCTCCCATCCGCCATGACAGTCTACTCCCTCATCCTCCTCACCTACTTCATGGTCGTCTCCGGCATCGTCTACGACGTCATCGTCGAGCCCCCGGGCATCGGATCCACTCAGGACCGCTTCACCGGGGCGGTCAAACCCGTCGTCTTCCTACCGGGTCGGGTCAACGGCCAGTACATCATAGAAGGCCTCTCTTCCGGATTCATGTTCGTGCTGGGTGGCGTAGGGATCGTGCTGTTGGATCTGGCGCTGGATAAGAACCGGGCGAAGAATGTGAAGACGTCGTATGCTACTGCTGGCGTCGCGTTTGTGGTCATTTCTTATGTTATGAGTATGCTCTTTGTTCGCATTAAGATTCCAGGGTATCTTCGTTGATTTTGGTTTTATTTTGTGTTTCACTTTTGAGAGGGGTTTACTTTCTTCTTTAATTACAATGCGATTAAATTTAGCGATTTCGAGGAAAGTGTTTTGTTTACTTTACTGGGACATGTATGAATTAGAAGGAGAAAATTCACATAAATATTTGGGGTTTCATTGGCTATATTGAGTATTGGCTCGATTTTAGTATGTTCTGAAATAAATGGATGTGCAGGTTATACTCATTGAGTTGGAATGGAATTTGTGCATTTTAGGGAATTTTGAAGAGGGTCGACTCATAAACGTTGAGGGTTTTAGTTTTAAATCTGTGATATTAAGTAGATACCATTGTTTGATGTGTAATCCATAGAATGCTGTAACTTCTTGCTTATCCGTTATCACCCGTCGTAGAGATTTTAGAACTCAATAAGAGAATACGCTGACACTGCATTATCTATGTGTTATGGATTTCTTCCACACACAAAGTCCCAAATGAGTTTGCAAGAGAAGAGCTTATTTTGGTTTTTTGCATGTTGTTGTGACTAAATGTAATGCAAGTTCTATGAAAACATTGGTCTAGTTTCTGGTGAATATCAAAAGTTCTTTTTGTTTATATGGCCTTGTTGGATTCTGCTGCATTTTACAGGCTTATTTTGGAGGTTTTGTGTGTGTGATGAAAGTGAACCTTTTTGTACATTTATTTCACAAAAGGATTAACAAATAAAGCACAAAGCATGAGGAAAATATTTTCCTCCGTAGTTTCCTTGTAAAAACCGCACATCGTATTGTATTTAACATGATCAATGAAATGAAGATGTGGATTATGTTTAAATAATATTTTGATGACTGATCCCTAGTGATTACTTCTTGTTGCAGTGTTTATAAAGAAATTCTAGGATCTCTTTGAGAAACTTGTGTGAGGATGTGGTGCTTATTTTTTATTTTTTTTGTTTTTTCTGAATTTGAGGATGTGGTGCTTGACATTACATGAAACACGCTAGGTTTATTATGTCTCCTCTGTTACTTGATGCTAAATACTCAATACCTAAATACTTGAGACACATTTTCTGTTTTGTATTTTTCTTCTTTGTGCCGAGGCAATCATATCTTCACTGCCCTAATACATTTGAGTGGAGATCTTTATTTTCATTATATTCCCCTTTTTCTTTATATGCTCATTTTATATATGTGCTATCCGTAGTGTTTTATTCATCTAGTGTACTTTTCGTTATATCCTGACGTCTTTACTATAAGTGGTGAGCCTTTGTTTATTAGCCTTGTTCTTATTACCCTATTTTCTTCAGAAAATAGAGTGTATTACAAATGAAGATTAGATCAACTTATGATTTGGATTATTATGCTTAGTAATAAGTTCATCTGTATGTCCGGGGGAGAACGAGCATCCGTTTCCAAACATATATGTTACGGTTGGTGTACATGATTCATTACTGCTATCCTGAGTGAAGAAGTGTTGGATGTATTGACTGAATATGTTTGTTAGATCAGGACCAGGAGAGTTGTGTATGCCTCATGGAGGCATTGATTTGGATTTAGAACGAAACAATTCGACTGCACTTGTGCAGGTCTTCAAGTGATACAAGATTAACGTGGTTTGTTGTCTTCTTGTATGATTTCACTTATTGGAGAAAATGAAATTGGATCATGATTCTCATTTTTTTATGTTTTGGTATCATTACGCGTTTTGATAATGTAGTTATATATATATATATATATACACACACATATACATATGCCTGATGGTTCATCCTCGCATGGTTTTATATGTTTGTTTATATAATGTTAGATGGTAATGCTAATTAACTCAAGAGCGTTTGGCTGATTAGCATGGTGGTCAGACTTAAAAAGTGTAAACAAAAATAGTTTTGACAAGAAAGTGTTAAAAAAGTTGGTTTAAACTTCACTCCGGCGGAATATTCTGCTGGAATATGCTAGTAGATACGAAAGTCTAAAACCCGTAAAGTTGAGATAAAAAAAAGTGTAACGAAAAATAGTTTAGATAAAAAAATATAAAAATACGCAAAGTTTGGGTGGGTTATTGATTTTACCCCTCACTTTAATTTAAGAATGAATTACATGCACACCACCTCCACTATATTACTAATTGCTAAAAACCTTTGACTTATAATAAATTGCAACGAAATCTCTTCAAAGGGTCTATTTGTAAAGTTTATAATACATGGTGAAATTATAAGAACTTTTAAAAATGCATGGGTATAATTGTAAGAATGCATTAATATGGGGGAGATTTTATATAATTTTAAAAAAATCAAGAGATTTTTGGTAATTAGCACTGAACGAGGGGTGTGTAGGTAATTTTCTCTCAATTTAAAGAGTAAAAAGCATTTTGCACCCTGTAGGGTTGGATTTTGGCACTTTCCACTCTCAAAAATTAAAACACACACTTTGCACCTTCACTTTTATGATATTTGGCAGCTTGCACTCCTGATGCATAATTCAGCAAAAATAGTCAATAAGACAAGAGTTTCGACGAATCTTCCCAATATTTTACGGGTAAATCAATCTGACACATATTGTTTTCCGGCCAAAATTATTGCTAAGGACCCACATGTGATTTGATATGATTCTTTTTGCTCTGTAACACATCTCTGGGTCATACCATTTGAAGAATCCACATCCATTTTTGCACTGAGATAAATTTCATTTATAAGTTGCAATTTATACAATATAATAGTTAGAATATGAAAAAAAATAATCATCACCAGATACAAAAAAATAATAATAAATAAATAACATCTTCCCCATAATTTGGGAATTTTGTGAAATATTATACCGAATTATTCGTTTATCAATAGGTTATTAATGGCAAAACATGGCCACAAACAACGTACAATTGAAATTTCTTGTCCATAGTGCCAATAGGTTTGTCTATTGCTTAAAGTTTGTGAATTCATTTACAATTTTTTGAGATGAAAAAAAGTATGTTTGCTCTATTTTTTTAAAATAAATTGGGTTATGTCAGTGTTAAGAAGAAAATGATATTTTTCTAACTTTTCTTTGTTTTTGGCAGGAACTTCACGGAGGGAAATAAAGTGTGGAGATATTTTTGCCCTCTGTCAAAGAAAGAGAATCGACGATTTCTATTGCCATAATATTGATCGGGGTGCAAATTGCCAAAGAACACAAAAATAGGGGTGCAAAGTGTGTGTTTTAATTTTTGAGTATGAAAAGTGCAAAAATCCAACTTTAAGGGGCAGTATGCTTTTTACTCCAATGTTGACAATTCATAGTTTCATTTCATTCAATTAATTTTCTCCCCCTTTAGAAAGAAAAAGTATATAGCAATGGAGGGAAAGAATTGCAGAAAAACCAGCGACCGCCACTCGCACGAGGCATTCCTCCGGTGCGCCGCCGTTCTCCTCCCGTACCTTAACCCCACAGAGATAGCCTCCATTTCATCAACCTGCAAACCCTTGTACGCCATCTCCAAACTCGTTACTTCTCGAAGAACCTCCGACGCTTCCAGAGGGTTCGAGAACCTTCCAATCCCATTCCTCAACCCCATCGCCGACGACTCACAGCCCTACTCCTACTTCCTCTACAGCCCCACTCAGACCCTCCGGATAGAACCCGACTTCCGCCAGCCCTGGGGCTCCGATTACGACACCCGAGAGGGTCGACCTGACCCGTTTCTTTTTCGGGTCGAGGGCGCTAGCGGGTGCGAATGTGCAAGGTGCGGCGGCGATTGTTGTCCGTGTTTGGTCTCCGGCGAGTTGGAATGCGGGCCGAGTTGTAATTGCGACTCGGGGTGTGGGAATCGCGTGACTCAAGGAGGGCTGACGATCAATTTGAAGATTGTGAAAGATGAGAGGAAAGGTTGGGGATTGTATGCTGCTGAGTTTATTCCCAATGGAAAGTTCGTATGTGAATACGCAGGTAGGGCGTAAACGAGTCGAACAAGTTGGTGTTCAAGTTTGTTTGAATTGTTATTGAGTTTAGAATTTTTGTTTGAGCTTGTTTTAATCGTTAATAGAGCCCAGCTTAAATGACTTCTAGTTGAGTTGAACTAGAATCAAGCTCACGTTTTTCACATATTTATTATTTTTTACTAATTGAGTTGAGCTCGAGTCAAGTTTCAAATTTATTGAACACATAAAAAGTTGTTTAAGCTTAATTTAATATGTTAATTAACCGAGCTTGAGCTCGGGGCAAGTTTCAAACTTATTGAACACATAAAAAGTTGTTTAACCTTAATTTAATATGTTAACTAACCAAGCTTTTAGAGAATGATTTCAAGTCGAATATCGATTAGTTAGTTTGGTTCGTCCTTTCAGCTCCGCAGGCAATATCTGCTCACTCAAAATGGCTAAATCATCTGTGAAGTTTTCTTTTGAAGTAAAGAATCTGGACTTGGCTAACAAATTTTTCTTGTAATAATTGGTTGGTTCATCGTTGCCATGTACTATTGAAGGTGAGCTTTTGTCTACCAAAGAAGCAAGACAAAGACAGCAAGCATACGACGAACTCTCATCAACTCCTGCTCTTTTGGTTGTGAAGGAGCATCTTCCATCAGGAAACACATGCATGAGAATCAACATCGATGCCACAAGAATTGGGAACGTTGCTCGATTCATTAACCATTCATGTGATGGTGGAAATCTTGATACGGTGATAATGAGAAGCTCTGGAGCTCTACTGCCTCGCATTTGCTTCTTTGCCTTCAGAGATATTCAAGAAAATGAAGAGCTCACTTTTAGTTACGGTGATATCAGGCTTAAGCCAAATGGCCAGCCATGTTTTTGTGGTAGCTCTTCTTGTGCTGGAATCTTGCCTTCAGAACATACATGATCAAAGGCCGGTAAAATTATGCTGTCATATTTTTGTTTTCGTTTATGTGGAAGTCGATTTGAGCTTGTTTCAATGCCATGCTGTCATATTTTTGTTTTCGTTTATGTGGAAGTCGATTTGAGCTTGTTTCAATGCCATATCTTGTTACGGTTATGAATTGGTGTATGGAAGAACAATTTTTAGTTCTCTAGGTGAAGTTGATAAGGTTTTGACAGTGAAAAAGTTTAATCACTTACAAAAGTATGTGGGATATGTTCCTATGATACTATCTAAACAATGTTTTCCTATTTTGGGAAGAAAAATAATACATACATTGAGTTCGGACGACGAAAGAAAGCCGTGAGTTGCAGCCTAGGAAGACGGTACGTGAGAGCATAATACATACGACCTGTCTATATTTATTCCTGGATCACTTCTAAGGTCAAGAATCGTATAAATTATTGGACTTGTTTAGACCGAATAAAATATCCTTTGCTGTGCTTCTCGTCTTATGAATGCCATTCACTGCAAAATGAAAGAATGATTTCTCTTAATCAAAAGTCCGCATAGATGAAAAACCGAAACTGTACCAACATTACATGATTGCAGCTGCATTTATGACTTTCGGTATATAACAATATTTTCTTTTTAAACTTTTCCACATGAAAACACAGAATGCACAAGGGAATGAATTCTGGGCTTCGGATTATAGAAAACAATAGTAAGTACCTGTTATCGCCTATGATCGAATAGTGAGTTTTAAGCGTGAAGATCGCAGAGGAGAAAGTGGAGAGCCCTCACTGCTTTGTGAGTCGCCCCTCCATGCATCCTGAACCTGAGCAGCAAATTGCAAATTCCAGAGTACATCTTCAATTGAAGGTCTTTCGGATGGATCCTTTAGCAAACATCTGCAGCATATCTCAATCATTGTTTTCACTGATTCACCCGAGCACAAGTTTCTAACTGCTGGATCCACTAAACTCTTTCTTGATGTATCATCGGCTATTACGCTTGCTTGTAACTGCATAGTTTCAGAAGTATTACACGTTATAAAATGATCAACTTTGGTGCTTTGGAATGAAATTCAGAAAACGAGTTGTAATTTATTTCACCGGCTACCTGATCTTTTAGAACTTCAACTTCGTTTCTGGAATTTATTGGCCTCCCCGAGATGACTTCTAGTAAAATCACTCCAAAGTCGTATATATCCAACTTGTCTTGATGTTTTGCTCTGTCAAACGAAACGATGTTTTACATCAACAATATTCCGATTAAGGGTAAACTACATCTATCACCCCAGAAGATTGGGCATAATCACGGATCCACCCTCGTATTTTCAAAAAATACTATGACGCCCTTGAGTTTTGAGAAAACCCTGAAGCCCAAGAGGAAAAGTAGAATTGACCAAAATATGCTTTATTAATTTTTTTTTAAAAAAAAAATTAAAACAATCAAAATAAGAAACAAAAGGAAAATGAAAAATAAAATTGTCTTCCTCGTCGCCCCTCCCCACAAGGGTGGATCTGTAATTACGCCAATCGTCAGGGGTGGTAAAGGTAATTTACCCTTTGATTAAATAATTTTGTACTTGAACACTAAAGAATAGAGTTACAAACCTTGCACTCTTAAACTCCTTTGATCCACTCAGAAAATTTTGGAGATGACCCTGTGCAGAATTTGAAACACTCAATTTGTGCAATAATAATTTTATGACGAACACAAATTTGAGAAGTTATTCTTCATACTTTTCCCATATTATCTGATAGCAAAGGCAGATTATAGGTGCTAATTTTTGCAACAAGATTCTGATCCACTAAAACATCTGTTATCTTCATATTATTGGAAAAAATTCCAGGCACAATGCCTGTGTGAAGGAACTGGATACCCTTTGCCACCCCGGTAACCGCTGCTATGCGTTGAGCCCATGTAAGCTTTCGTCTAACACGCCTCTCTGCCAGATTATATGATCAAAAACGAACCATTAGACGTACTAGTTAATTAACCCGGTAAAATTATTTACTAGTTTAGTACATGAAATATGAATACATGCAAGAAATATCATGAAAAATGCCGGGATTCTTAAATTTACAAAAACCAACCCTGAAGTATGGTTTAATTACGCAAAACACCATCTTATCTTTATAATTACAGCTACCTCCCTCCACATGCTTACAGATGACATTTCTACCCCTACCGGGAAGTTGCCAAAAAATATTTTTTTAAAAGGCTGAAAATCGAACAAAGATAAATAGACAACTTTACCCTCCGTTTGGTCTGAGATTTTTAACATAAACTGAATGTATATTTTTTATTTACCAGATATCGAGCTTCGTAGAGTCCCGTTTGGCACATATTCGAAGACAAGAAAGACTCTGCTGACACTTGAATCATCCAAGTAATACTCAAAGCAGTGTCCAAGAGCACTGACCAAATGATGATGTCTGAGTTTTGATATCATTTCAATATGAGGCATAAAGTATTGAGTACTATGGTTTCTTTTCAACTTAAGGCATCTTATTGCAACATAGGAGCCATCCCTCAGTTGTCCTCTGTACATCTGATAATAAACGCATGTAAATGGTAATTGGAAACCTTAACAAGCTTAGAAGGAGAAAAAAAATACTTTTTCTCAGCGATCTTAATCTATGTGAAACGAAATGCAAATATATACCTGACCATGAGATCCGTCTCCCATGAAAGATGATGAATCAAAATTATTTGTAGCCGCCTCAAGCTCTTCCGGAGAAAATGTCCTATAAGCTGGAAGGCCAAGTGCTCCTATCCTCATTGCTTGAGTTATATATCCTATGATCAGATAAAAGTAAAACAATCAAATAAATTGGGAACAATTTTAAGGTTTCCCAATTCTTACATTATGGGAATAATCAAAACAGAAACCTTACTTGCATCTTTAAGAAACTTTGACGTGTAGCCAGTTGATCCGTTTTCTGCCGAAATGCTCGGTAGAGGTTTTCGGGCTTCTCGTTTGGCGAGAAATTTCTTGACTACCAAAAAAATTGCACTAACTAAAACTATTCCCCAAAAAACTCCTCCAAAAATGCTTAAACCAAGAATTACTTTAGAAGCTTGTTTTCGTTTATGAGAACGAGGTAATATCCCCACAGCTAGAGCCTCATTCTTACAAAAGGAAATTGGCTGTTGATTTCCATCTCCAGTTTCCAAACAATTTTCTCCATATAAAACAACCCGTTTCTTCGGATCATTCAATAAACACTTTGGCAGTTTTCCAGTCAATAGATTAGCAGTAAAGTTCAGAAAATCAAGTTCATCATTGCAAGGCAGATTTTCAGACAGCATTCCAGTTAATTTATTTTCCGAAATATCCAGATAATTTATTGATGGCAGAGATAGCAAAGAGACCGGAAACGGTCCCACGAATCTGTTGGAAGAAATGTCTAAGTGATTCAGCTGATAGTACGACTGAACTTTCCCCGGGATTCCAAAGGTAAATTTATTGTTCCTCAGCAAAATTCTTTCTATTTTGTCACTAATGATTGGAAAACGAGACCCGAGAACATTATTTTCCAATTCGAGCACTTGAAGATTAGTCAAACTGCTAAAATCAGGCACTTCGCCTGAAAATCTGTTATCAGACAGCACAAGAACCCTGAGATTTTCCAAATTTCCCAATGAATGTGGCAAAGATCCATATAAAGAATTGTTCTTGACGTTCAAAACGGCCAAAGCCGAAAGTGAGCCGAGCCCTTCTGGAAGCTTGCCAGTAAAGTTATTGCTATTGAGTATCAGCGTTTGAAGATTTGTCAAAGATGATATACTCGGTGGAATATTACCATTGAAAAAATTTGAAGTCAAGTTTAGTATTTCGAGAGATGATAAACGCATAAATTTACTAGGCAAGGGTCCCCATAAACCGAGAGAAACTAATGTGAGGACTTTCAAGCTGGGAAGCTTGACAAGTGTAGTTACAAAGGAATCAATAGAGAAATTATCGGGCAGTCGAGGGGTCATGATATCTCCCACAATGTGCAACTGAGTTATGCTACCTTCATAGCAAACGAGAGTTAGAGTTGGAGTTGGTTCAGTATTGCAGAAATCTGTTTTATTATTCCAGTTATTGAGAAAAGATGGATAATTCAGAAGGTTTTGGATTCGAAGAAGAGTTTGTACTTGGGATGATTGTAGCTGTTCGGTATAGGAAACTGAGATTAACAGGAGGAACAAAGATATGAACCCTGTTTGGCATATATGTTTTGCCATGATAGAAGTCGAAACCACTTAACAATTCGTAATTTCGTATTTAAAGATCAAGAGAAAAGAGAGATTGTCTGAAAAATCACTGCTTGAACCCTGTTTGAAATGCCTGCATTTATCATAAATGCAAAACAAATTTGAATCTAAACAAAAGAAGAAAGGCAAATTCTTCAGGTAAATCTGCATATAAGGGAGAAAATTCGATAAATTTCTTTTTTTTTTACCTTCTAATTCTTGAAATTAGATAACATGTTTGAATTTCAAGAATATTTTCCAAAAAAAAAAAAAAAATCGGTTTAATGAAGATAGTTTTTTATATATAAAAATAATTGGCATCTGCTTATGACTGATTAGTAGATAAACAAGTATATATTCTTATCCAAATCTATCAAACACCACCACAAAACTAGAATGTTTTAAGTACAAAATGGATTGTCTCAAGAACATACCTTTGTTAGCAACACTTAACAAGTAAGTTTCTGTTAATTCCAAGAAATTAAATAAGCTTTGTCTGGACAGAATTAAGAAGGACAATATTAATACTATTATTACCCACAAATGAAGCAATCTACCATAATCACAAAAATATTAAAAAAAATGTTCAAAGTCAGGTATTACTTAACTTCACCAACTACTAACCTTCAAATGAAGCAACCATGAAACCCCAAACAGGGACTTCTCTAAAATGCAGCCATTATTATTTTTGCCCTGCAAAAGTGGAAGAAAATTGAATTTTTTTATGAAGTTTTGAAAGAGGGTTCCAAAAGGGATGAATGATGTGTAGAATCAGTTACAAATGGCTTATGTAAAGGAATTACCATGCACAAAAGTCAGAACAAGACAAGTGAAGTGACGCCGTTTTCGTGAAACTCAGTGCCAAACTACACTTTCTTTTTTGGTTTATAGCCGGTGTGTCCCCAATCGAGCACAGGAGACTAATCCATTTCGAGACAGAGAGATCACTGAAGTGGGTACAGCCTCTCCCAACAAAGACTTTTCTATACACACGGGCACGAATCGGACCCTAAACAACATGCTTAAAAAACTAAATATCTACCAACCGTGCTGGTCCAAACTTCACTTTCACCTAACATTTATATGACTTCATTAACCGACATTTCATTTCATTTTTTTTTTAATTTTTGCAATTTCTTTTTTTCTTTTTCTCTATTTAAACTTTATATATACATCAGATTTGCCACTAATAATAGTACTTTTGAAGCTTTAATGGAGTCCCATCTGATGGTGTACTGTCGACTGTGGACTACAAAAAGAAAAAGAAAGATTCTAACAGAAGAGAACCCTTTATTCGCTATCTACATGCACTAATGTTTTATTTTTAGTGGTGGGATTTGGACATCAATATTTGTTCTATTTCGAGACTTTGTATTATTAATCTTATTGAAAATTGTAATTTTCCTTTTTAATGTGAATTTGAAATAGTTATCTGTCATGCACATTGAGCTTTCGTTTTCAGAGTCCCGTCAGCTTGTTTGGCGTTTTGGTTACTGGAGGTGGAAATAAATGTATTTCTCTTGGCTTAGCTGTGAGCCCGCCTCGTTGGATATGACTATTTGTGGTTTTTTATTATTTTTGATTTGATAAAGTGACGTGCAATTGGACCGAGATCAGTGATTCGTGTGTACGTTCTGTATCTATTTTTTTCATACGTTTGTATGCAGGGATTATACACAATACACTTTATTGTGAGAGAGAGATAGATACAAAGATTATTAAGCTTGATCTAGCATATACTTTTCTCATGCAACATGCGGTGCTTGAATTATTCGGTGGATGGGGAATGGTGTTTGCTTGGAAGGAAAGGGTAAAATTGTAATTTTGGTTTCGGATTTTCAGTCCATTTGATCTTGAACTTTATTAGTTATGTACCGTAAATTTAGTCAACTCCCTTAGCTTTAGGGGTAATTGGCCATATAAGTAAGGGTGGGTGTCGAGTCGGGTATCAGATATCGAATAAGTCAGGTTTCGAGTAGCATTACAGGACCCAAAAATTTCAGATACTTGATTGTTGACGAGTTTGATGTAATGACGAACGTCGATCACAATTTAGAATGCCTAATATTTTATCTAAATAAATAGGTAAGCACTATGTTTATTTAGTTGTGATTTGCACATTTAAAATATTCAAAAATAGAAAAAATATTTAAATTAACTAAATGATTGAACATTCAGAAAAACCTAAATAATTTAATCAGGTAAAATCTTACTACATAAACTATATATAATAATTTAAAGCTTGTATAAATTCTTTTATTTGACCCTGATTGACTCGTGATGTGGTTTATTAAGTTTGTTTCATGAGATTCTTTTTTATTTTTCTCTTGAATATTCAATTATTTTTTCCCCTCATTCAATATATGATTGTTGATTTGTTGGTGTTGCTTTTCTTCTTCTTTTTAATTGATAAAATATTGAATAAAATGAAATCGTAAACAAAAGAATAACAACCAATTTTTTAAGTTTTATGTTATTTTCAAAAATTATATACAACTAATTTTTAATCATGCTATATTAAAAATTCTTCAACTAAAAATTGACTATTTAAAATAAAATTATTTGCATTGCTCTAAATTTTGTTATAAGTTACTAAGTCTATAATTTAACACATGTAACTCATATGAAAGTGTACCAAATAATTAACAAAATATTAACGTTGAAGTATAAATTTTCAAACAATTCTTAACATGATAATATATGTATTCCATTAATGCAAGTGTACTAACAATTAAAAAATATTAACTTTGAGGTTCAGATTTCCAAACAATCTAATAAGTAATACTGTCAATAATTGTTAAATATTTTATTCTTACTCACACATTTCTATCAAAGATATTATATATCGGATAAAGAAATAAATACACCCTCATTACTTTTTAAATATTTTATTCTTACACACAATATATCAAGTATCGAGTAAAAAGTTCATATTTGCCACACATGCATATATAAGTACAAATATATTACAAATATCAACTAGACAACACATTTTTATTACCTTTGTATTTTGTTCTTATATGTATCATTTGTACGTCACTCACAATGTAAATATGATTTATACTCACAAAAATAAAAAAGTAATTTTCATCATACAATTAAAAAATATTTAATAGGTCAAAATATACATTATACCCCTGAACTATTCCTTTTGTCGTATTTAGGTCCCTGAACTATCAAATGTAACAAAAGAGCATCAAATGCAATAAAATAATCCCTCGATTTAATGGACGTTTGGCTTGCCATGACATGTTACTGACTTGACCCTGGGTTTGACCATTGCAATGTGGCCATTGAAAAAATTTGCCAATTTTGCCCTAATTTGCTTTCAACAAAATATGTCTTTTGTGCACTTAAATTGTGGTTACTTTTTAACCATTCGCCTATTATTTACTACTAACTTTTTGTGCAAAAAATAATATACCAATTTTTTCTACTAATTTTTTAAGGTAAAACCCTCTTAAAATAAACTTTACAACAAAAAAAATACATGATAATATTTTTCAATCCAAAAAACTCATTTCACCAAATTTTCTTTCCAAAAAATCCACATTTAGGGTTAAATAAAGCAAAAACTAATCAATTCTAGTTTTATTTAGAAATTTGTTTATGTAGAAATTTTATATCGATAATTGATACTAATTGTGATTTTCACTTTTACATTTTTAAATTTTAATCCTCTTTAAAAAAATTAAAATGTATTTTAAATAATTACCATATGAAAAATAAAGTAAATCATATAAAAGTATTTACTTATTATTCAAAATAAGATTCGTACTATACTATTTATCAATTTAAAAAATTTAAAAAATATGATCCCGATAAAAGAATTACTTGGTCAATCCTTAACTTTATAAATGAAGGGTAATTTATAACTAATCAAGTAATTTTTATTACCCTTCATATATTATGTAATTGGACTAAATTATCCTTCATTTATTAACTTAAGAAATGATCAAGTAATTTATTTTATAAGTATGTTTTTGTTTAAATTTTTCAAATTTATAATTGGTATAATATAGATTTTTTAATATTAAATAATTTAAAAATTGTATACAATTTATTTTAATTTTACTTTGGCAATTATTCAAAAATATTATTTTGATATTTAATATTTGTAAATAAATAAATATCTTTATACAATTACAATTGATTAATTTTACTCTAGAAGGCTAAGAGCAATTAAATCCATATATTTACTAACTCTAGGTCTGATTTTTTGGAGTAAAATGTTGGTGAAGTGGGTTTTTAATTGAAAATTATTGTAATGGATTCTTTAGATATAAAGTTTATTTTAAGGGATTTTTACCATATCACGGCTCGTCAAATCGGGGGATCATTACAATACGTCTAATAGATCAGGGGCAATTTTATTACGTTTGATAGCACAGGGACTTAAATACGACAAAGTGAATAGTTCATGGGTATAAAGTGGACTTTTCCCTATATTATATATATATATATATATATATATATATATATATATATTTGTGATTGCCATAAATGAATGCCAACTTAAATGTCTTGTTATGTTTGATTCAATAAAAATGGATATACCAATTTTTATGTAATAATAATAACATAAAAAGTAATAAAATTAGTATATGTTAATATTTGCTACGATAATACATTTATTATTCTAGATACTTAAAAACTTCAAGAATTGTACGCTTATAATGACATGCACTTTTTTATCGTGGTATATTACAAAGAGGTTATAAGACTTATTTTTACGAAACATGATAATATTTTATAAGTTGTTGAAATTTACTTTATCCAAACTTTAACAACTTATTTTTAAAATAAGATATGGAGCGTATAAGCTTCAGAAATATCTAAGAGGTTATAAACTCTTCATAATAAGTTTAACAAAACACCTATAGTGTAAATGATATAATATATATTTTTAACTAATTTATTGATCATCTATCATAATGTTTTAGATAGGATCTTTACGATTTGCTTTCAATCATTAGATATTCGACATTATGTGATATCTATGGTTAACAACATATTGTACATTCTTTGTTTTGGAATTTTGCCTATACAGTGTTTCACTTACATGAATTTGAAGTAAGCAAATTATGTGTCTTTTTATGTTCTTCTTTACTTATAATGATTATATTATATTGTCCTTATGTATTCTTAAATTTGATTATTTTCAATACATGATTATGTGCATTCTGAAAAAGAGGAATTCCTTGTTTTTTCATATCAAGTAATCATTGTCACAATTAGTGATTATTGCTTATTAAGTAAGAAAAGATATTTAATAGTTAAAATATTACTTTGTTTGAATGAAACTTAATGGGAAGTCATTAGTTATTGGACTCATGAGTCATGAGTACCGTGCATATACATGTATATATATATATATACAAAGCTTTTTTTTTTTTTATCCTTCATTAAATAAATGAATAAATAAATAGGAGTAGTCTTATATAACTCTATATCTATATATGTAATTTCATTCACTACAACAAAAAGTAACATTTGTGACAAATTTGAAGTGACAACATTAAAATTGTAACTAGATGTTTATAACAAGTGACAACAATTTTTGCTTTGTCACAATAAGAATTTTTAATGACAAGAGTTTCTATAATATTGTCACTATTGACAATTAGTGACACATGTATAGTGACAACACAAATAAAGTGACAATTATAATTGTTGTCACTAAGTTGTCACAAAAAGTGTGTCACTAATTGTCAATAGTGACAATAATTTTCTTATAACTAGTTATCAAGAGTGACAATTTCTATACAAATGTTGTCACTATTAAACATGTAGAACATATTTTAGTGACAAGACAAAAGTTCTTGTCACTAAAAATTGATAATTAGTGACAACTTTGATATTGTCACTTGACATTTTGTCACCAATGTCTTTTTTTTTGTAGTGATTGTAGAGTTCTAATATAATTACACTTCTTATTTTTATATATACTTAAAATTTGTTTTTGACTCTTTTGCCATTAAATAGTTGAATTTTATAAGGATATTTTAGGTACATCAAAAATATAAAAAAACCAACTCGTACTTTTATAATAGAAAAATCGATATAATGAACGAATGGTGATTGAAAACTTAGAAGAGTAAACGGTGCACATTCTTTTCCACTTCCACATGCATAGTTATAAGAATTTTGGTATGGTAAAAATTGCAAGGTGTAATCTCACGGGCTAATATGTAAGGCCTACATGCTTTTAAATTTGAGATTTTAGAGATTTTCTTACTAACTTATATATACCAATCATTTTCACAAAAATATAAATAATATCTAATTAAAAAAGTAGATCACTAAGAGCATTCAATGAACATAGTAACTCATTTATTACAATAGTGTATACAATGAACAACATTAAGTGTTTTTAGGAGGCGATATTAATACAATCAATTTATTTACATAATCAACCTTACTTTCTTTCTAGCACAATATTCATATAAGGATATTTTGGTCTTCACAAAAAAGTTAAGAAATGTAAATCATTCCTTAACATCTGTACTTTTACCGTAGTAGTTATTATTATTATTATAGATTATATTATCTTAAATTATGATTTCTTCTCCTTTTTTGTTCACAAACAACTTTTTGTTAGAATATGCATATTTTATATTACGATTTTTGTTAACATATTGGGTACAAAAATTTAATTACCTTAAGAAAAAAGATCGCACTCGCACCGAAAAATTTGCGTGCAAAAATAAATATTATACACTTTTTATATTTAGATCTCGGCCCAATCAAAATTCTGGCTCTGTCCTGAGGCATATGCGTTAAGAACCCCCCCCCCCCCCCCACCCCACCCCACCCCACCCCACCCCACCCCAAACAATAAAAAAATTATGCAAATAATAGAATACCTAATTCATTAAAGATTTAAACAACTCGTCAATAATTAACAAAAAATCAACAAATAATGTGTCAATTAATAACAAATCAAGAAATAATGTTGACAATTAATTTTGATGAATTGAAGGTAAGGACTTTTAAGGGAGAGAGTTGGGAAGAATAGTTCTATATTTTTCTTCCTAACTCTGCTGAAGCGTGTTCTAAGTTCACTTAAGGTTTTTTTCTATTATTTTTTTGTAAAATTTTCAGTACCCTATTGGGTAATTCGAGTAAGATGTTCTACCCGATACTCGACCAAAATTACAAGTTTGGGTTCGGGTATAGCCGATACCTGAAAATCCAAAAAATTCCTAACTCGAAATACCCTAACCTGATCGAGTTAAAACCCGAGCCCAACGGCCACCCCCTACATATAAGAGTCACATAACTATTGATTTTGCTTGGAGCTAAAAAATTATTGATTTGCTAATTAGACGAAGAAAACTCATGTGAAAGGTAAGGCTTCACATAGATCATTTTTTCACATGAGTTTCCCCAACAAATAGCATATATTTTCTCTTTTTCAAACAATCACCTGTCTTTCACATAAGTTTTTCCCACCAAATCAACATAATCGAGAGTTACGTGATGCTCACAGCTAATTGCATCCAAAAACTGAATGTATAGACCAAATATGCAATAATATTTAGACTATAAGACTGAATATACAGAATTTATAAAAGCTCAAAACCAAAAATTGCTCAACCCCTATCCACGAGACCAAACATGCAATTTTTACAAAGACACAAATTTGGGGGGAAATCCTCATATAGGAAGACAAGTATAGATAATATCCATGTTATAATATGTATGATGGTACAATTTTATGTTTTCTCCCACTAACTCCCCCATATTCTTTTGAATGTTAGTAAATTCATGAATTACTCTAGTAACTAAATCACCACGATAAAAAAAAAAAAGCGTGTTCCTGAATCGTTCAGAGCAACAGCATGAGGAATATTTGTGATTCGTTCAAGAAATTCTTGAACATGGAGGCTTATAGGCGAATATGACTTGGACTCAAGTGAATTGATGAATTTTTACTATGCATCATGTGTACTCATTACTCAATCGATGAATATTGTGTCTATGTGGATTTCTTTCTCATACTTCTTTCCTTTTTTGTTTTGGTTTATACCAAGAGTTTTCCCCGTCAAAATTTGAAGATTAATTTTTTCGAGGCGTACAGATCACCGAATTGGATTTTGTCTCTCCCAACAAAATTTTTTCTATACACACGGCCGGCATTGAACCCTGAACATTATGCTTAAAGAACCTAACTATCTATCAACTATGCTGAACTTTGTTGGATTCTCATACTTCTTTCCTACACCCTTATAAATGAAGTGGGCCCTGAAAAGGACAAGATCTCACATTCATTCTTCCATCATATTTCAGCCTTAGACTTATGCCTATGTTATGTGTAATAAACTTTAAACTGGACCATGCAACCAAAGATGCCAATCTAGGTACGGACCCATGACTAGGTATACTTCTCAATTGTCAACTCTTTGTTAGGAAAAATTCAATGCAGTAGTAAGTCAGATGATTTTAGCATCTATCTCTCACACACAATAAAGCGTGTGATTTTTATATATCCATATTTGTGCAAAAAAAAATAGACACAAAATACACCCTAAAATCATTGGACTCGATCATATCTATAATTGTAGGCTTCATGGCTTAAAAGAACATTTATTCTCTGTACATTGGGCCTAAAACTAAAAAAAGTCAAATAAATTATTTCAATATTAGAAGTACGGCCAAATAGCTCATTATTCCTAGTCTAATTGGAACTCTTACATGGACCTGCCCATATTTATGAAAACCCAAAGATTTTTCAATTTGTAGTACATTACCACCTTTATCTTCTTTTTAATGAATCAGTATATATTCTTTTTTTGGAACATAATAAATCAGTATATTACACTTTGCTTAAGTTAACAAGACATTAAGAGTGTGTTTGGCGTGATAACTATTGAATAATTGATTTTAAGGAATTAATCTTATACAGAGATCTATATCAAAAGCTCAACTTTCTAGCTTCGCCAAACATGACTTCTCAGTCAATATTAAAAAAAAAAATCAAACGAGATCATACAAAAGAAATCAAAACTATTCCGAGTAACTTTTGGAGTGTGGCTTCTCAATCGAGAGAGTGTATATAAACCAATTCAAATTTTCCCCATAACACAATGACGTAACATCCATCAGCTATGAATACACGAGTACTGAAATGCGGAAAGAGAAAAAAAATAATTCTATAAAGACCTAAAAATTCTCTCGCCACATCAAAATCATCATCATCTTCACGTGCACATTTGGAAATGTATGTTACACCGTTGTATAATTCACACTAATTTGCCACTCTTCTTTCTACACAAGGGGCATATATACAATAGGAAAAAAAAAGAGAGAGAAATTTTCAAGCAATAACATAGAGTAATAGGCCTAAGTATAAATAAGCCTTAAATTGAAGGATAAGAAATGAAAGGATAGCTAAGAAGTGGGATTGATAATTTGGGGACCCATATACTCAATCCCATCCATCTCTGATTCCTTGGGGATTTCAATTTCCTCAAGCCATCCATAACAACATTCATCATCTTTAACCTTTCTAAATTCTTCTCTATCTGAAAATTAAATAAAAAAAAATGGGTTATCAACATGAAGGAATACTTATGTAAAGACTCCCTCAATTGTGGCTAAACCACAAAACGCGCCCCAATTGTTTACATATTTACACTAACAGCACCCGAAAAAGTATATATAAAGTTTTAAAAGGGAAAAGGACGGGACAAAATGCTTCCCGTTTTCTACTGCACAAGTGTATTTTTAAACTATATATAAACTATTGGATTAGAATATGAAGATGAAATGTTGACATCAATATATAGGTAAGCGCGGGGACAGAGCCACTATTTTTTTAGAGGGGTAAAGCTTGATATTTTAGCGTTTGGGGGGAGGGGGCAAAATTTTGAATATCAAAACTTGTAGGCTAAAAATGAAATTAATTTAAAGTTCAGGGGGAGGGAGGAGCTGCCGGAGGCAGGCCCCCTGCCTCTGTCTCTGGGTAATGGGCAGAATCTCATGAGCCGAAAAAACGGAGTATCATTGAAAAGATGATCATGGACTTTGTTGGATAAAATGGTACAAATTGTGGTTGAGTACGAAATTCGAACGCCGTTAATATCCGGGATACTTAAGATTATTGGATAATCTTAATCTACGTTCCGAGTAGATGAGTTTAGCATTTCGAATTTCTCTAATCGGAACGAATGAGAAATTAAGTGCTAAATTGAAGGGTTTGAATTGTGTATCCCATATTTTGATATAATTTTATTTAATATGTCATGCATATATCATGAATGACACAACACATTTTAATGGAAAATATGTCATGAATACATCATGAATGACATATGAGCACTTCAAGGTGGTGGAGCATCTTGGATGGCTAAAATTTGATCTTAGAAATGGATGGTGTGGATTGATTCTTATGGAAATGGATTTTGCCTATAAATAGCAACCATTCCAACCATTTTGAAACACACCAACTCAAAACACAACATATTCTCTCTAAGTGTTCTTGAGTTCTATAAAATCATCTTCATCCTTTTCTTGAGATTTCAACAGTAAATTAAGTTCGTAGTTTCTGAAATTGAAGTGGTTCAATCTTCAAAAAAGTATATCGTTGTATCTTGGGACACTTGTTGCAAGAACTCGTACCACCAAGGCGGAGCAATTTAGTGTTAAGGATAGAGAGTTCTCTCTCGCCTCGATATAATCTTTCTTTGTTATTATCAATTTGATACGTTTGTGAAGTTTTGAAACAACAGACTTTAAATATAGACAACTGAAAATTTAAAACAATAAAACAGTAGTATCATACCTGATAAAGTATTGCATTGTGTATCTTTGTAAAAGGCCGAACAATCACGACCGTCGTCTTTAGAATAGGGAGGTCCAATCACATCAAGCACGGCACATGGTGTTATCGCTGTGAATTCGTGGATATTTCCTCCCGAAGTTGGATATAATACAGAAGTGTCGCACGGGGCTGTGAACATTCTGTTGGCTTTCATCTTTGCTAGTCTCACTGAAATTTCAAAGCCAATTATTTAATTAGATACAATATTTGCTTAGATGGTTCGGCCAAACTAGGTCTGATCACAGATATTACAAGACACTACTTACATTTGGAAGGTGAAATCATCAAGTGATGAGAATCGAGGGGATCAACCCAATCATATGCTTTTATGTGCATCGTCCCTAGAAGAAGCTTGCTGAAAACGGTCATTTCCGGGTGATTGTGAAGAGGTATGACCGCAGTCGCAGGTAGAAAGAAGATGCATAGCTGCAAAAAGATCCAACACATTTAAAGATTAATTGTTGAGTTTAAAACATTCCCTGGTATGCTGCAGAAAATATCAATGTGTATTATTAGAGTCTAGAGAACCATGAACGAATTGAACGACGACGAGGATACGTGAACAAAATGATCAATGCCATTACGCATTAAGTGATGACATTTTTAATTTGTCACATTATGCCTAAGCAAGGTCTTAAATTTCGGTTTTGGGGTAGATATCGGTGTAGTAAATTTACGGAAATTTCGATGAAAATTTTGGGGATATTCAAAATTTCGGTTTCGATTTTAAAGAAATCATAGAAATTTATAAAAATATTTGAAAATTTACAATAAGATTTTGGGTAACTTTAATTATCATACTTTTGCATCTTTTACTTCAATAATATTATATATATAATATATGGATAATGAATTTGTTAAATAATATCACTAAAAACTGTTGCGAAAAATATGAAATAAATATAACTTGATAGGAAGATAATAACAAAATCTCATGAGAACTTCATTAAAATAAAATGTACCAAGATTTGAGTAAAAGCTACTATTCAATACCATATCGAGTTTTTAGGAGGATCGAAATCGCTCACTATTATCTGCTCTACCTCTATTTTTATATTGCAAGTGAAAATTATTAGTTACATGTTGACAATATTCCGCCTATGACATGTAATGTTGGTAGTACTACAAGTAATGATGATGATGATATCCTTCTGGTATTGAATCTTGAAGAACCACAATAGAGTAGTACAATTTCTTTAATCATATTCATTTTCAATTTTTGCTTTAATGCTTCTTGTGGTTGGGGATAGGTGGTAGATGTGGCCCTTACCAAATATAAATATAATTTTCTAATTATATAATATTTAAAAATATATAAAAAATATTTAAAAAATTAAAAAAAATTCGGCCGAAATTGTGGTTTCGGAAAATATCGGGTTTCGACCGAAATTTTGATGGATATTTGATAAAAATATTTTAAATTTCGGGAAATTTCGGATTTCGATCTAAATTTTGGAAGATATTCTGCAAAATTGGGTCAAAAGTTCGATTTTCGCTTCGAGACCTCCCGAAATCCGAAATTTCAGTCAAAATTTCGGTGTTTCGACCGAAATTTAAGACCATGTGCCTAAGTAATGACGCATGTATAGTGATGATCAATGACAACATAAATATTTTTGTTGAAACTGTTACTATCTATTATGAGATAATATAAATGGTAGTTGCTGATATACATATTAAGAGTCAGTGACATTGTCACGGAGATACTAATCCCTTCGTTTTTCTCTCTGTGTTCCTAGAAACCCCTTTTCAGCATCCCAATAATAATGTATTACTAAAGGCTAGAGAACCATGAATCATGAATTGAATGGCGAAGAGGTTAAGTGATAACGCCACATAATTGTCAATAACATTACGTATTAAGTGATGACATTTTTAATTTGTCACATTATTAAGTCTAAGTAATGAATTAAGCATGTATAGTGATGATCAATGACGGCATAAATATTATTGTAGAACCATATTTTTAACTTAAACACAATTCCAAACACTATTAAATTTGTAGAAACTATTACTATGTATTATGAGATAATAAAAATTGTTGTTGCTTGATATATACATATTAAGAGTCAGCGACATTGTTACCGAGATACTATTACTCTTCGTTTTTTCCTATGTGAACTTCGAAAACCTTATTCGGCATCCCAATAATAATGTGGCGTACGATACCGGGAGCATTTCAATTTGATAGCTTATAGTATTTAGTTCATGATATGCAGCATATAATTGTATTATTACATATAAAATAGATTAATGAACTATATAATGATGCATGTATTATTGTTGAATATTGAAAGGAAGAAATATTATATTACCTCAAAATTTTCACATTTGTAGATGGTTGCCGAGGTAACTCTTGGGGTGCCTTCAACCTCACTCTTAGGTTTAAAGAATTGCAGATCCTTACTGAGTCCAACATCTTCAGGCTTCATCCCATCTTCAAACATGATACCAAAAAAAAAATGATTTAGCTTTGATATTAATACCTATTTGGTAATCAATCATTTTCTAGCATCAAATTTTCATTGTGCTTCAAGCTACAAAAATCTATCATTTCTCGGGTCTTTTATTTCAATTTGGTAGTACACGTGAGGTACATGAAATATCTTCATATATATACAATTAACGTGCGTTATATATACGTGTCGTGCATCTACATACACGGAACATGAGGATCCAAAGTAATTCACAGCTAATTCAATTAATTAGTTAATAAATCTAAAAAAAAACATATATACTCCTAGGAGAATTCGTGTTTTTTCAACTTACATAATTTGTCATGAATTTCAATTTCACTACCTAATTTGAGCATTTTCTGTGCTACCACCAAATGCTCACTTAAATCGCTTCAATCAAATGTTTTCTAACACTATAATATATTTTCAGGAGCATATTAATTGTAACAATTAATCTTTACTACTCAATATTGCAATATTTGATTAAAAAAAGGGAACAAAATCAATCCGGCACCCTTAATCCCACAAGAGAAACTGTTTCAACCACTCCACAAAACCAATCGACATCCTTTCTCATCGTATTCCATTTCTCATGTACATGCATACAATTGTTTTCAAAAAATATATATACACGTGACATGTGTATATGAAATATAATACGAGTCGAAATACTATATGAAACAGATGATCCGGGATGTGCCATAAAACAGCTGCAAAAATTGAATAACTGACGAAATATAATACTACTTCGGAATAGATGTTTGTCTATACGAAATATAATACGAGATGAAATACTATGCAGAAAGAAAGAGGTTATTAATTTCTTACCAAGAATATGGGACATTTTTTGCACATCAGCAGGACAAGGAACAGTTCCAGGGCCCTTAAACACTTGTTGGCAACAATCAAACAGCTTCTGAAGAGTTCTAGAAACCACCTGGACAGGCCTCTTCAACTGAATTCTAACCTTCCTCCGACATCTCTTCTTGATAACCTTATTAACACCTCCAACTTTGTCTGATCTCTTTATCTCAAAATCTGCAGCTTCTATTGTCATATTCATCATCAACAAGATCCCTTGTAAAAACAGATATTTTCTTAACGGATCTGAAAATAGAAGAAGAATAAAGTGGTGGAATTATTATTGTGCAAGAAAAGTGGTGAATGGGTTTTGGGAAAAAAGTGGAAGAGAGAGGAAGGAGTATATATATATATATATATATAAGGAGGAGAGAGAAAGTGAAAACCAGGGGCCGTAGAAAGAGAAATAATAAGGTTGAAGTTTGGTACTTAGATTTGTAGGGAAAAACCATGCATGCTAGAAAAGGGAAGAAAGTAGTTTGTTCCCGCCAACAAGATTGAAAGAAAACTGCTAAATTGGGTTTTGTTTATAGTCCACTGTTTTTGAGGGGTGGAATTTGCTTTGGAAATTCAAAGCAAATTCGGACAGCCATGTATTGTGCTACCGAGGTTGTCCTACAAGTGTCTTTTCTTTTCTTTGTTTACATTTCCACTTCTCACGTATCTATTAATTAAATGCTTGACTTTTACTTTTCTTTTCATTTTATCCTTTCGAATTTTTCTATGGTGGATCGTGGAGTGTTACTCGTTGTATCTATCTCTTTTACATGTTATTTACACCAAAATAAAAGTCAAATTGGGTTGGCATTCGAGGAAAGCCCAATAAGGAATGACAGGGGCAAAATCGATTGGACCTGGATTTAAAGAAGTCCAAAATTGAAGTGTATGAAAATTTGAAAGAAAAAATAAATATATATATAGGCCAGATTTAGTGGGGGGCCAACAGAAACAATAGCAAGATAACATCCAAGATCCGGAATCAAGCTGGTACCAGCAAATGGGCGCCAAAGTTAAGAAATTTGAAGAAGGAGTTGACAGCGGCTCCGGAAGCAGAGGAGAACGTGGAGGTTGCAAAGAAACCGAAAAAGAATAGTGGGGAGTATATAAGCGTACAAAGAAAGAAAGAAGAGGAGCATCAAACGATCAGACATAATCTGCAAACTATCTTTCTTCCAGTAGTCTTAGCAATTAGTTTAATTCTAAATTAAGTAGTCAGTAGTTTAATTCTAGATTAAGTAGCCAGTAGTCTAATTCTAGATTAAGTAGCCAGTAGTCTAATTCTAGATTAAGTAGCCAGTAGCATAGATTAGCACGGTAGCAGCTTTGTACTCGAGCATTTGGATCTTGTATCAAGAAGAATTCATCGAAAGAATTCATTGAGGTATATTCCTGTTTAAACTTTTAAGTGTTGATTAATTGCTTGAATTTTAGTATATCTTTTTTTATTTGTGTGAATCGTATAATTAAACCAATTCAAGTCATAAACCACCTTTAGCACATATAAGCAGAGGTTATTAGATAATTCTAGGTTGTGAATTATCAAGAGGCTTGGACCGACCACTCAAAATCCTTCCCTAATCTAGTTTTGTTTTAACATCGAAACAAATTTTTGGCGACCACAATGGGAGTTAGTCGAATTTGACTTCCACAAACCTGTTATAAGATGTCGGAAGATTCTTCTAGAGAAGAGTCGAATGATGATCTTGAAACACAGCTTGTGTCTCGGCACAGGATTAGAGCAGATAAAATGTATGAGCAATTTGTTGAAGTAATGAAAAAGACTTTAATGGGGGCTCGAGATGATCAACGAAGGGAATTCATTGATCAGTACCGAGCACTAGCTCAAGAATCTGCCCGAATATTTACCGCAATAGTGCAAGATATTGTTGTAAATGCTTAAGAAGGCTTAGTTCGAGAGGTTACTCGAGTTGTAACCGAATTAGGAGAGATATTTAACCAGACATGCGATGCCTTCTCGAAGATGGTAAATACCCAGGTAGTTAATGTGTTGGAACCGTTAATCGAAAAACATAACGTCTTGATAGAAAAAGTGTCACAATTGACAGCAGTAGAGCCAATAGTTCGAACGAGACATGTGAATTTAGGAGAACCTCCGCCTGGTTACCCTCGAGAAACCAGAAATAGGAGCAGTCGTTGTCGGCCAGACATCGAACACCTTCCCCGTAAATGAACATAATTTTGTAAACTCATTTATGCCTGGGGGACAAGCAGGAATAGGACAACAAAATTTTGTTCAAAACATGCGTCCTCCTCCGAATATTCCTCAAAATGCTAATTCGAATCAATTACAACCACAGTCTTCGAGACCAAACATCCCAATCCCACCAGTTGGTTATGGGCAATTGCCCATGGGTTACCACACTAATAACCACTTTAATAGTTTCGAAATACCTCCAACATTTACCCAAGGGCAATACCCTGGGGGGCAGAGTCAAATGCCGACTTATCCAGGAGTTTCGAACACTCCTTTCCCTATTGGAAACAATGGGTTTTCGAATCCATCAATGGGTCAAGGAATTCTCACGTTCCCAAACAATATTCAAGTACCATATGTAGGGGGCAAGCTGTGCCCGATGCCCATATGGGAAGGAATATTAGGGGACAGTTCCCTGATCATGTTCAGAATCAGATCGAAATAATTATTGAGAAGATGTACGGACTGGGTTTTCGAAAAAATCCACAGACTGATGCTAGGAAAGCCCTATCCTGATTGGATAGACAGAAACTTCCCTTTTCCTCGAAATTATAAAATTACCGATTTCACCTTATTTTTCGGAGATGACCATGTCTCCGCTCTCGAGCATTTGTCCAGGTTCACATGCCAATGTCAAGAAGCCTCGGATCAAGATTTTCTCAAACTAAGGCTTTTTCCTTGTTCATTAACGGGATCGGCCTTTAATTGGTACATAAGCCTATCCCCAAATTCGATAAATAATTGGGATGAGATGCAGTTCCAATTTCAAAATCACTTTGCTCGAACAGATCTAGGGATATCGATGAGTGATCTTGCTAAGATAAGGCAGAATATAGGAGAATCAGTTGAAGAGTTCCTAATACGTTTTAAGAAAGCAAGGGTTAAATGTCACCTTAATCTACCCAAAACTGAGTTTGTTCAGTTAGCCCAACAGAACATGACCTTCGAATATAGGTTGAGGTTCGACGGTATGCCTTTTGCTGACTTTCGAAGTTTGGCTGAGAGCGCAATAAGATATGAAAATATGCTCAAAGAAGAAAGTCATAGAAAACACCAAGGCTTTAATGCCTTCGAAGTAGGGTCTCCATGGGTGTTCGAGGATGATTATGAAGTAGACCTAGCAGAATTTGTAAAAGGACCCCCTTATCAGTGTGGAGCCCTCGAAAAGAAGGACTGCATAGCGACTGGGTTGTTACAAACGAAAAAAGAAAAGAACTATACTTTCGATGTAACAAAAACCGAATTTTTTTTTTATTGGTTACTTGCCAACAAGAAATTAAAGTTTAAAGGAAAACATAGAATTCCTTCGAAATATGAAATAAAAGGGAAACCTTATTGTAAATGGCATAATGCATTTTCCCACGACACAAATAATTGCATTTTATTTCGAAATCTGATTCAAGAAAAGATAGATTTGAAAGACCTTATACTCCCTGATATTCAAAAAACTAATATCGATGAAGATCCATTTCCAGTTATGGATTTCGAAATTAACACTCTCGAATGTTCTGACTCGTAGGTCACCTTCGAAACTAAGGTGGCAATCAAGACTTTCAACCAGCTGATTGACGAATGAATACTGACTTTTCCTAAGGTCAAAGACGAAAGGCTCAAGGGGATGTGTAGGTGGCACATGAACACCCTTCATACCACTAATCAATGCCAAATTTTTAGGCGTTTCATGGCAAAGTAGCTCGAGCAAAACTTGATTAGCTTATCCTCGACCGAAAAGAGGATTTTGGGTTTGGACCAAAATGGGAAATTGAAAGAAAAGCAAGCGGAAATCGAACCACCCAGCGAAAAACAGAAGAGTGAAGAAAAAACATATAAACAGGCGCTCAAAATGCCCCTGTGTGAAACCAAATATGAGACTCTGGCGAGAGTGGTGAACAATTTGACTAAACTACAGAGGGCCTTATGCAATCATTGCGTAGGTGCTCTCCATTTTGAATTAATTAGGTAACAGGTATCCCGAACAATCCGAACTGGGTTCCGGCATACAAGAGGGCTGAGAATTGGAACAACAGACCGAGGCAGGAATTTAGCAACAAAATGCCAAGCCCAATGCCCTCTCAAAGGCATTTTCGAGGGCATGGAGGAAGAGGTTTGCCGTATAATCATCCAATAGGGAATGATTATCGCAAGAATATTGAACATGGTCTAAACAATAGGGCGAAATCGATAGCCCAGCAGGTAACATATTCAAGGGCTTCAGTTGCAATGGAGATGCAACAAGAGGCAGTTATAGCTAACCTGAGAATCGAGGAGGAGGCCCTAGCTAAGGGGATTTTAAAGTCGAAGATAGTAGGGAAATCGAATCAAGATGACTTCTAAACAGAAGTGGACAGTTTGAGTAATCAAATGAAGGATACGAACCTTTAAAGGAAGAACGTTATGTCAGGAGAAGAAGATTTGGGGGATTTCGAATCAGGTGACGATTTGGACATCCTTCTAGAGGATACATTGGATGAAATCGAAGGTCAGAAGAAAGAGACCCTAGTTCGAAGGGTCATGAATTTCGAAAGGGAGAATGATTGTAGCATGATGACCATCTTACCATCCAAATTCGCTGCAATGGAAAGCGAATTGGATGAAGAAGAGAAAACATTGGATGCACTGACTGCCCTAAAAAGAGGTAACCCTCCTTGTTTTGAATTCATAAATTGCAAAACTGAACAAAATGTAAATAATTAGCTAATACTTCAAGAGTTGAATCGAAAGCATCCCTTTCGAGGAGGGCAGGCCTGACCACTTCCTCGAACTCATGGGTTAGTTGAGCAATTTGGTCGTTAAGGGCTTCAATATGTCCTTCGATTTGATCAGCTAAGTTGGCTAGTCGATCCCGTTCTGCTTGAAGGTTAGCAATTTGAGCATCCAGAGCGGCAATTTGGGCCAAGTAGTCGGCTCTAGTATTTTCCAAGACTGGAGCCCAATCCCGGAGTTGGGTTATCCGCTGAGAATGTTAGACCGACACTTCTTCTTCCAAAGGATTAATTCCCTGATCAATGAAATCACGAAGGCTAGCAAGACAAGTTTCGAATACGTGACGGGCTGCCTGAAAGATGGGCAACCATGGCCCGGCCACCCTCGAATGTGCTTCATCGAGAAAAAAACGGAGCCTCTCGAGTAAAGTAGAAATATTGGGACGACGCCTAATGTCGTGAAGTGCCTCCGTTAAATCAATCCTAGAGAACACAAGAAGTGTCGCATTCCCTGAAAGAATAAAAAATATTGAGCATAAAGGAAGAGTCAAAAGCTATGCACGAAAGGTTTGAATGGTAATAAGTATACGAATGATAAAGAAAAGATTATTACCTGAAAATGGAGCCACTGAAGAGTTAATGGCAGCAATGGCCACAACATGATCACCTTCTTCTTGAATTAGGTCTGCTGGGACTGAAGGGATGGTTGTGGTATCGATAGCAGCTCCCTCTCGAATAGAGTCCAATGGGGCTAGAGGAATGGATGTGGCAGTAGTAGAAGTAACTGCAAGGTAAGAAGTAATAAGAATAGATAAATGATAAGTGACCTCGAAAGAATCTGTGCAAAATACCTTGTGGATTTTCGTCTATACTAGAGGATCCAAATATCCCTGTAAACGGGGGAGCTTACTATTCTTTCAAATAAGGGGCTGAATGTCTTCAGCTACTTCTTCAATTTCGGTCGCGGTTTGCGAACTTGGGACAGGAGGATCTCGAAGGATAAGGGCCGCTCGCTTTCGAGTGGTAGGGCCTAAAGTACTAGAAGGCGCAGCAGTAGGTTTAGCTCTAGAAGAGGGCACAGTTCCAACAGCGGCTTCGGATTCTCGAAGGGCGAGGTATAACCCTTCATGCGCCTGAACAAAAGGATCATCATTTTCAAACCTCTAACCAGACGTAAAGGTATATGGGATGAGATAAGCATCATCCTAACAAAATGTGGATATAGAAAGTTACTCCATCAAATACCTTGACAAAAATTGAACAAAGAAAAGAAAAATAGTTGTTCGAGTACCTCGACAGAAAGTAGCTTCGAAAGTTCGGCTACGTTTCCAGAACCTCCAAAAACTTTGGTAGCATCGGAGACCAACTTCCAAATGATGCGTCTTGAATAATTTCGCTGTAAGACGCGATTCCAGAAGTTCGCAAAACATTCTTCCATTCGAAGAACCCTGCAAAAGGGTGAGACAGTGATAAGAAGGATTTGACAAGAGGGCCTCCTTCAAATGATCATCTCCACTTGATCCCTCTTCATCTTAGGAATAGAATATTGCCTCATCGACCAGGGGTGATTCATAGTTCCCAGAAATGGTAAAGCGAAGCACTGATTGATGTCGAATTGTCTTGAACATAACTACAAGAAAGAACACAAACATATACGAACACAGAGAAATACTAGGGCAATGTTTGGTTATGTTTCCATACCATATTTGGTCCAAAATTCTCACCAAATCATGTTTGGTTCACAAAATATTTGGTCAAAAATACACTACTTTTTTGGTAAAAAAAAACATAATAATTATTTTCCATCTTTCTACACCTACTTTGTCCCTACACTCCTCTCTATGTGCTCTCTCTCTCTTCTCTCTCCTCTCTAACAGACAAAAGCTTCATGATTTGATTACTACAGTAACTTTTGTTCCCTCTAGAAACAAAACCAAACATTATCTCACCAAAAAAACATACCCAAAAACCAACTCCCAAAATCTCATCAAACACGCACGTGTCCCCATAAATTTCTCACCAAAATATCATCCCAAAACATAACCAAACATAGCCTAGATGTTCGAAGAATATTTGATGTTCGAAAGAAGGGTTATAAAAAGAGACCTGAGGGTTATAAATTTCGACACCAGGTGTGTTGTCCGCGTACACAAGGTCTCAAGAAAATAAAACAGGCCGCCAATAAGGTTGATCTCCATCAGGTCGTAAAGAATCAACTGATTGTAACCAATTGGGCAAAGCAGTGTGGAACCAGTGAGTAGGTTCCTAATCATACATTGTCTCGAAAAAGGGACACCATGTTGAGACATAAAGAGGGTTATATATATTACTCAAGGCCAAAAGATATGACGCCTTTTCGAGGGAAATTAGCAAATTTACAGCGACCTCTCCATAACAAACCAAACTTGAAATGATTTTAAAGACACTCGAAGTTCGAGACACTTCTTCAAGGGACGCAAGGGCCCTAATGTTTAGCAACTCGAGATAGTATATGAAAACCCAATAAGATAATAACCACAACGAACTTGATAACCTTTTGACATTCTAAGGGTCCCGATGGAGGTGGGACATCATTCGATAAAATTGAGCCAGCACAAAAGGGGCCAATTCGACAGGCCCCATGGTTGCAGCAATATTGGCAGCCAACGGGAGGAAGGTCTTGTTCATAGCACAACCAGATTTCATGAATAAACGGGAAAAAACGAAATTAAGAAACAATACCTCTTCGAAAGCGGTAACAGGGTCCGCATTCCCAATGAAATGATTGACTAACTAAGAATAAGCAATATTGGCACCCCTACTCTTGCCGTGATATTTCAACCATTCTATCGAAGACACCAGAAGCACGCGAGCTTCACTTATAGCTCCACTAGAAGGAAGAACAGTGCCACAAGGGGATAACACGGTAATAAGGGCCACGTCTTCGAGGGTTATCGTCTGAAACCCTCGAGGTAAGACAAAACAATTATAGAAAAGATGCCACGAAAGGGCCAAGGCATCGGCCAGCACTTGCTCGAAAGAAAGCGTTTGGTAGCAGGCTGTTCGAACAAACCCTAGAATTCGATTAGCCTCCCACTTCGAGTGGAATTGTTGAAGGCGCTCAAACCACGGGAAGGCATCAACACTCCCCATTCTACCATTTATGGGTTTGTTCTTGTTGGTCCAAGCGGACTTGTTGCCCACCATATTCATGCAAAAAGGGGGATTTTCGCCTTCTAATTTGGGCCAAATCCCAAGAAGACTAGGGACATCAGGGACGGTACTCTCGAACGCCGTCGATTCAAATCGTGGGCCAAGAGCTAGATGATTAAAAAATTGACCTCGGCTCTCGGAAGCCCACTGAGGAACTACGTGGGTCGATTCGAGAAGCGTGACCTTGAGGTCACTATAATGGGCTTAGGAAGCTTTAATGGTGTCATACAGCTCCTCGGTATCACTACAATCCAAGACGGGCGCTCGAGGAACTAAGAGCATGAGGTCATGAGCGGCGGTATGAGGAGAAAAAACCATCGATTTAGGCTTCAAAGAAGAGGGGCACGGCAGCGCTCGAAGGGTAGTTAAAAAGAAACAGAGCTTATATGAGAGATGTTGTTTGATGAAGATAAGAAGAAAGAAAGGGCTTTTGAGAATGACGAACCAGAGAACTCATGGTGAGAATATTTATAAGGGGTCTAGCACCCGATCACGAAGAGACGCACTTATTACTGAGAAAGTAGCAAAATGACGATCAAAATCCCAGGAGAAGTTTAAAAGGGGCGCGACTTTACATAATCGCCAAAAAATATGAAAGGTCCATTTATGAAAAGACGTATTCTTTAAAAAATACCCGCGGAGTCGAAGTGGCCGCATTAATTAGAGAACAGACGTGACTTTTAATACACATGAACTCGAAATGTTCAAGTATATTAGGGGGGCATTTGTTTACACCAAAATAAAAGTCAAATTGGGCTGGCATTCGAGGAAAGCCCAATAAGGAATGACTGGGGCAAAATCGAATGGGCCTGGATTTAAAAAAGTCCAAAATTAAAGTGTATGAAAATTCGAAAGAAAAAAAAAATATATATATATATATATATACAGGCCAGATTTAGTGGGGGCCCAACAGAAACAATAGCAAGATAACATCCAAGATCCGGAATCAATCTGGTACCAGCAAATGGGCGCCAAAGTTAAAAAATTTGAAAAAGGAGTTGACAGCGGTTCCGGAAGCAGAGGAGAACGTGGAGGTTGCAAAGAAATCGAAAAAGAATAGTGGGGAGTATATAAGCGTACAAAGAAAGAAAGAAGAGGATCATCAAACGATCAGACAAAATCTGCAAACTATCTTTCTTCCGGTAGTCTTAGCAATTAGTTTAATTCTAGATTAAGTAGTCAATACATAGATTAGCACAGTAGCAGCTTTGTACTCGAGCATTCGGATCTTGTATCAAGAAGAATTCATCGAAAGAATTCATGGAGGTATATTCCTGTTTAAGCTTTTAATTGTTGATTAATTGCTTGAATTTTAGTATATCTTCTTTGATTGTTGTGTGAATCGTATAACGAAATCAATTCAAGTCATAAACCACCTTTAGCACATATAAGCAGGGGTTATTAGATAATTTTAGGTTATGAATTATCAAGGGGCTTGGACCGACCACTCGAAATCCTTCCCTAATCTAGTTTTGTTTTAACATCGAAACACATGTTAAGATATATTGTGTGTGAACCCAACACACAATTGTATGAAAGAGATAGTCCCAATAGTATGGTTCAAAGTTTCTTTTCTTGTCCACCGAAACGTCCAAAAAGTTTCTGGTTTTCAACTTACGGAAAAGAAATCATCATGTAGTTTCGAAATTACATTGTTTCCTAAAAAAACTCTCAATGTTTCCATGGAACATGGAAACCATAGAAATATTGAGAGTTTGGTAATTTATTTTCAAAAAAATTTGCTCTATCACCAACACATTGAGAGTTTCAAAAAGATTTCCATGGAAACATTGTGAATTTGGTAATTTCTTTTCAAAAAGATTTGCTCTATCGCGAATACAACAGAACTCTCAATTCTCTCAATGTTAGAGAAAAAGGTAAAAAAGAAGAAGAAGAAGAAATGAAGAGTAATAAATCTAACAATCAAACAAATATTTACTTTACCGGGGAGCTATTTTTTATCATGTGACTCAAGATGAAGATTATTGTATTATCGATTAAAGTAATTTTTTCATATAATTTGCAGATGAGTTTGAAACTATGGTATAATCCATATTAACTTTTTATTTTTTTCACACCAACACTTTAAAAAAAAATTATTTCACAATTTAAGTTACTAAAATTTTATCAATTATATGCTCTGTGAATGCTAAACTTGAATCAAGCTTACTACTTTTTTTCACGACAACACTTTTAGAATTTTTTATTTCATAATTTAAATTACTAACATTTTGTCGGTTATATGTTCTGCGAATATTAAACTTGAATCAAACGTTTCCACTTTATTTATTAGTGTAATTTGATCGATTATTGATGTAGATTTATAAACATTTTACACAACTATTATTTTTTGCTAGTGGAAAGAGGAAGCATTCTTTACTTTTTTTTTTCACAGTTTCTACTTTGTTTACGGCATTTTTCAAGTTTTCCAAGATGTTTCCGAAACGTTTTCGATACGTTTCTTATATTTAAGAACTCGAAACTTATCATCGAAACGAAATTTTAATCCTTGCACAATAGTACAACTTGAACTAACACTTCTGGTATACTATAGAATAGGGGTGTAAGGCGAGCCGAGCCGGCTCGCGAGCAGGCTCGAGCTCGAGCTCGCCATTTAGGTGTTCATAAGCTCGCGAGCCGGCTCACGAGCTTTTACTAATATCTACATATATATATATATATATATATATATATTTGTGTTTTACTTATTATATTCAAAATTATACATTATTTTTAATGAAAAATAATACTGAATAAACACTTCATCTACTAAGTGTTAACTGCCAACTTTCATTTGTGCTATATTTATACTAATAGTAAAAATTAAGAAATCACGAAATAATTAATATATTTAAAAAAATTATAAAAGTACTTTTTCATCTAAATTTTTCATTCATAATTATAATATTTCATCCAATCCAACTATTCACATTGTTCATCTATCATATTTTCATAACGAAGTTTATAATAATGCGCATATTTTGCAAAGAATTAATTTAACTTGAAGACAACTCAGTATATGCATATCGAAATTTATGTAACCACGTTACATAAGCAAGATTTTTATCCGCTTTCTTTTTTTGGAACTACTGAATAACTACTCAAGTTGTGAAATTTAAGACTTGTCGAATTATACAAAATTCCAATTTTGTTACGAGAATTAAGCAAAAAAGGGAAAATAAATATAAGATAGAACCCTAAAACCTAAACCCTAAACTTAGAATTAGAACGTTATATAGAAATACAAAGACCCAGAATTAAAACTTTTCATTTACATGATATATTTTTTTTAGGAATATAATAAAACATGTAAAATTTTAAAATTGAAGTTACATCAGATGATTGATTACAATAAACCACTCTTCCATTAACAAGACGTATGAGATAATGAGAATGATCCAAGTATAACTTCACCAATGGGAAAATGAAGTTATGAACTATGAAGTAGGCCATTATTATTCACGCTAAAAAATATATAACAATCTTCAATTGACATATGTGAACAAAAATAAATTACAATTTTATTACAAAAACAAAGAGATTTATATTTTGAAAGATCCACAACTTATAATTTATCTAAATCATATTTTGGGAAAGAATAACATAATTATCTAAAAGTAGAAAAAATAAATAAGTAATAGGAATTAAAATCTTGGTAGAAAACAAAAAAGATCCACAAATTTTCTAAGAGAAAAAAAAGATTCATATTTCTATACACAGGTGACTCTTGAACTCCTTAACGAAAATACGAAACATCAACCTTTTTTTGGGTAAATCAAACTTCTTCAATTTTCCAAAAGTAAAATTGATCTAGACTTGAAGAAAAAAGAAAACCTTTGAAATTTCTTCTCCAAGTTTTCTTCCTCGTTGCCGAGTGCTTACCGTTGTCTATCGTCGTTGCGTAAGTTTTGCTGACCAACCCGTATCAAGGTACACACTAGATTATATACATACATTTTTTGAAAGTGTAGTAATTGATTTTACTATAATTTAATTGAGAAAGATAGAGGAATATATATGTATATATCTATATATTGATGATCAGAGTCAAATTTATTGATGATCAGAACCGTTTCATTATGATGTTCTCACCCTGCTGGAGTTTGAAAGAGAGGTCCGAAGGTTGCGTTGAGGGTTCTTGTTATGTCTGTCTCTGCTTTACTTGTTGGGGTTAATACAAGTAATTTGATGTGAATTTAGTGATTTGTTACTTTTGGTGATTGTATTAGGAGGAATGAATTCGAACATGGACCTGTTTTGTTTATCAATAGACATTTATATTCTGTGTTATATATATATATATATATATATATATATGCACTGTTTTTCTTGTTTAAAGCTTGAAATATAAGTTCTAAGTTGGTTTTTTCACTAAAGGCATGTCCAGTTATGCATATGAGTATTAAATTATAAGTTCTTAGTTTAAATTACAAGATTTAGTTTTATTATTGGAGCGAATGTAATTTGTTGATGTTTATTGGGGGGACAATGTACACCTTTACATTGTCCGGATTGCTACTGTTGCTTGGATCCATTTTAGTTTGTCTTTTAGGTCCTCGAATTATTTGTAAGTAAAGGTGTACTTGAAAATATTCATTTATCTAACAAAGGGTATGCCATCATCTTGTTGATTTGAACTCGTTCTTTTAATATTGTCAATTTCATGTTTGTATCAAGCTTCCTCTAGTAAAACTTAGTGTTATGTTGTCATCATACCAATTCTACTAAGTTTTAGATTTACCATCTGTGTATAGTTTGATTAGTCTTCGTTTGTTGTTTCCAAGTTATTTTACATGCATGACATTTGTAATTTATTGTTTTTTAACTATGAATTGATGCTAATGCTTTTATGTTTAACAACTTGCAGACACTTATGTGATGGTTCAGCTTTTGTTGGCGGTAGAGAAATATTTGCTTTGAAGATATTTCTAATTGTTTCATTATCAGTATTCGGTAGTCATTGATTGAGTTTACTTGCTAATTACGAACTTATTGTTTCACTTTGAGGGATTTCTTATGTTTACTTAAATGTTATTGAAAACGAGGATATTGTTGGTGATGTTTGATGGATACAGGGACGGAGCCAGGAATTATGGTGAGGGGGGGGGGGGCGAGATTTTTGTGAGTTTCATTTACCCGGTAGTGAAGAATTGTATGGGGTGTGGGGGGCTTGCCCTCCGCGATACGGTACGCTATATGTATGCGAAAAAATTGAGGATTAGGTTTAGTAAGAACACTTTTGAAGGGGAAAGTTAAAGGAAAAAATTTAAAGTCATAACTCCTAACTCAAATTTATTGGACTGTTGTGAATGATGGATATATACAAAAGTGAAACTACAATTTAGCTTGATAGTTAGATATATTGGCCGTATATAGTTGTCGTCCATTTGAGTTTAAAAGTGGGCTAACTACTTTACAAATTACCATATATATAGGTTATTCTTTAGTTTATTAGGTATGTAAATTAAGTTTGCAATTTTTTGGGGGGGGGGGGGGCGAAATCAAATTTTTCAAATTTTTGGATAAAATAAAAATTGTTCTTATTTATTATAGAATACAACAATGTGATTAGTAATTTATCATTTCTAGAGCTAGCCTGGGAAGCTCCATTTGTTCTTATTCACTAATCAATAATAGTATTATAATATCATAGAAAAATAACTTCAATTTCACTACTACTCGTTTATATGATGTTTGGTTAAATCAATTGATAGAAAGATTATTTTTGCCATTTTCGAGGGGGGCAATATTACAAATGTTAATGTTATAGGTAAAAGTGATAATTAAAATTTTGAGGGGGGGGGCGAAATCACAAGATTTCAAAATTTCATAGACAAAAGTTGAAAATTTAAAATTTTGAGGGAGGCGGTGGCACCCACCCGCCCCCCCCCCCCCCTCCCCCGTCCCTAGATGGATATATAACTGTGTCATTTGTTTTGCAATGATATTTATTTTTTTGGAAATATTTTATTTATTTTGTGATAGATGAATTCAACATCTATGACTATGTTCAGAAACCCTTTAATTATTGAGACGTGTCAATCTATAATTTTAGTCGTGAGTACAAATCTATTATAAAGTAACCGTAGACGTTGTTTTATACAAAATCGCAACAAACTATTTGAGCTTGCAAATGAGCCAAAATTCCGAGCTTGGCTCAAACTCGAACGAGCAAACGAGTCGAGCTTGAGCTCGAGCTCGAATGAGCCAACGAGCCGAGCTCAAGCTTTGCTTGTTTATCTCGAGCTCGAGCTCGAGCTCTAAAAAATGGGCTCGCTAAGCTCGAGCTCGAGCTCAAATTATTTGAGATGAGCTTGAGCTCGAGCCTATAAATTTTACAAGGCTTGGCTCGAGCTCGACTCGTTTACAACCTTACTATAGAATTATCTTTTTACTTTCCTAGTGTGATTGTATTTCTATTTTCTTTTTGTTTGTAAGTAAATTTCCATGAATAAAGAAGAAACTTTCGGACACAAACCAATCCAATTAGTTTGGTTGCTCAACGGTCAACGAAAAAGGATAAAAAAAAATTAACAAATATCAAAATTGGAATGGAACGCCCAATTGGCTAAGGCATGCCAAAACAGCAAATTACAAAATAGTCCTTGAGAAGTTTGGTCAACACAAATTGACCCCAAAAGCTTGGGCTAGTAAATGGGCTGATGAATAAATCCTTGGAAGCAAGCTGGCGGGCCAGAACGTGGGCCTGGTGCATTGACGTAGTTGGGCTTTTAAAGCTCTTGCTGGATAGGCCCAAAAGCTTGATTCAACATGTTTCACCTCACCACAAATATATATAATTTATCCCATCAGAAGGTTGTGTGTTCAATTCCCTCTGCCGACGTGAGGACAGTGTTGGTGGGTTATCTGTAATTCCCAGCTAGACTGGCTGGCCTTTGACTTTGATTGGTCTAGTGTGGTATGTCCTGCCAGGTAGGGGACCAGAGCCGATTCTACTCAAATTTTTTATTACCAAAAAATATATATATATATATAATTTATATTTTCGAAAAATGTTCAAGCACAATAAAGTGCAATATAAGATGGAATATCATTTTACAGCAAAAAAAGGGAGCTCTTTGATCATTTGACATCAAATGATTGAAATTGATTTGAAAGAGTTCCTTCAAAATAACTTCAGCTATAATGACTAGTAACACAAAGTTGTCATAGTTATTTGTGTATACCAGATTATACATGGATCTCAAAATATAATTCATTGCGATTGTCCTGATATTTTGGATTTTGAGACGTTCTAAAACTAACATGAGTTTGACTTGACTTAATATTGAAATTTTCAACATCACGTTTGGACATAAATAATTTCTAAAGCTATCACAACCTAAACTATGAATTATTGTTGTTATTGCAATAAATCGTAATCTCAACATTTGACAATAATATCCAGAATAATGTACATATAATCCAAACATATAATTGTCAACACTCTCCAAAAGTTAAAAAAAAAAAATAGAAGATTTTGTAAACTCTAGTTTCCTAAAATAATTTCGGAAATCAGCACTTACTAATGTTAATTTAAAGACTAATTTTACTTAAACCTGTCATTAAGCCAATTCGTAAAGAACTTTGTCGAGCTCACAAAATAAGCTTAGTCGAACACCCTTAACTCTAATCTTTGAGGTGTGACTTGGAGAGATCTGAGTATAAATATAAAACATGTTCCATTTGGTTTTATTCTCATTTTAGTTTTCATAGAATTTAAGATAGTATTCGGAAGTGTAACAAATAAATATGTATTTTATGTAGAATAGCAGAAAATGAAAAAAAAAAGTGACAAAATTAGTTGTATTAAAAGAATAATGATCTATACCACTGATTTTTCATCTCTCCTAATCTTGATAAGAAATCACTAGCAATTAATTCATTTTAATGGATTTAATATATCCATACTTTCCAAAACAAGGTGGAATCAAAAATCGATAGTATAAAAACGGTAGTATATAACATTTTCTGTACTTAAAATGTTTAGTTTGGAAACATAAATATTGTTTGATTTATACATTTTTTTAAAATTATTTTCAAGTAAATTACCAAGACAAATATATGTTTTTCAAGTCATTTTCTTTAAAACGCTTGTTTTTATAAATTTGGGGAATTGGAGTTTAAAAAATAAGTAAGGAGTTTAAAAAATAAATGTGTGTATTTTCCAAAATATATTCAGAAAATCATAAAAACATGTTAGGCGAATTATTAACCAAAAAATGCCATAATTAATTTCAGCAAAACCTAATAAAGTCTCACTCGTGCGGCGGTATTGTACTTTACTCATTCAGATGTGTACATTAGTATCACATTTCGCGCTGTAGCTTCTCTTCACTCTTTCTGCAGTTAAAAAGAGTGCAATAAATTTAGAGTCCCAGAATCACATACAACTTTTAAAACCCTAAAAACCCTAGCACCAAAATCAATTAATCAATATCATCAATGCTAAAATCGAAACTCTCAACGAAAAATTGATACATTTTCAGCAAATTAAGCCATGGAAATCGACCAATCCGACGACGAAAGTTCAAGAAATTCCGATGCGTTGCGTAATCTCTCGGCGAACGGACCGTTAATCACTTCCATGGCGAAGCTTTCGGCCTCGTCGTGCAACATACCGTCGCAACAGGACTTCCATTTCTACAACAATTTCCCTGAATTCAAGCGACCTATTCAAGAAATCGACGAAAAGTCGAAAACTTTACTGGCGAAGATCGGCGAATCGGAGGAGTTATTTGCGAAGGCAATCCCGTTTCCTGATGATAAAGATGTAGAATTGGATGATGACGTGGCGTTGGATTATGTGGTAACTACGAATGACGAGATTTACGAGGGGGTTGATGAGTCGTTGGACGAGTACAAGGCGTTGCGGAGGAAGGATGAGGAGAGTGGTGGGAGGAAGATGAGTGATGGTGGTGAGGAGGATGGGTTTCAGGTGGTTTATGGGAAGAAGAACAAGAAATTGTTGGGAGGTTTGGAGAGGAATGTGGAGGTGGGAGTGAAAGGGGTTCAAGAAGTGAAGGTGGCGACGAAACTGAAGCCGAAGGTTCCGTTTCATATACCTACGATACCGAAGCCGCAAGATGAGTATAAGATTAATGTGAATAATTCAAATCAGCCTTTTGAGCATGTTTGGTTGCAGAGGAGTGAGGATGGGACGAGGTTCATACATCCATTGGTTAGCTCTTTAATTCTGTACTTTCGTCATTTTTCATTTTCGGTTTAATAATGAAATGAGTTTACAAGGAAACTTAATTGGCCTACTTTGATCAGATATTTGTGGTCACTGCTGTATAACTGTTAGATTTCTTTGTTTGTTTCAAAGTTGTCCTGTTGTCTTGTTAACCTTTTCTAATCATTGCCATAACCAGATTAGCCATCCAAAAATCTGTTTAACATCAACACATTAAAGGAGTTCCTCGAAAAATTTGTTTTACTACTCATGGCTTAATCTTCTCCTTAAATTTCGTTCTGTTCACCCTTGGGTGTGAGAATTGCATAACATAGATATATTTTTACATTAAAATCCCTTCTGGTTGTTTGATTTGGTGTTGCTCATTTGGCCATTTCGGTGCCGTACTGTTTTTTTGAATTTCCAAAAATACAATATCATTTGTGATGCCAATTTTAATTTTCTTGTGCACATACAGGAGAATCTCTCTGTCCTTGACTTTGTTGATACAAGTGATAGCATTGATGAGCCTGTAAAACCTCCTGCACTTGACGTTACACCATTCAAATTTGTTGAAGAAGTGAAAGATTTGAAGCAGTTAGCCAATAAGTTGCGGAGTGTGGATGAATTTGCGGTAAACTTTGTCGCTTATATTCTTCATTAATGTAAAGTGTGGTCATTTATTTGTCTTTACCAATTCATCTCATGCTTCTTAAGCCTATAGAAGAACGGCTTTTTCAGTCATAATAGATAAGTCCTTCAGTCGTGGATACCCTGTGACTTAGTTTCACATTTTTAAACAAAATATTTGTGATTTTATGCACCAATACTTCTAAATATCATTTTCAGAAATATTCATGAGTTGCTAATCTCGATCATGACCTATCGATAGAACAACTTGAATGATACTCTAGTTTGACTCTTCTGATAAAATGAGTTCAGTCCTAGAAGTATCCAATATGCCTGTTCTTTAAAGCTCTACTATGACTACAAACACAAGGCGTAGAGAATGGGACTCCAGGTACCTCAACTGGTTAGACGAATGTATGCTCTGTACCCTAGAATAGAGAAAAAATGGAAGTACAAGACCTAAGATAAATTTTAGTTTTTAAAATTTGACGATAAGTGTATCTTCTTAGTGTTAATGTTAAGTTTTAAATTTTGTACTGGGCATGCGTATCATTTATCTTAGTAACTCCTGGGATTCTTTCTTGAATGTTTTGTGTTGTTGAGCCATGTTATATCAAGTATTGTGGTCTTGCACTGATTTTGTTAGGATCACATTATGCTTGCTTCTATTATTTTTAAAGTAACTTCAAAGCAACTTTGGCTATGTTCTCGTTACTTTTTTAATCTATCTAAAACCATATTTTTGCATGATCGTTCTTATCCTGACCTGAACATTAATTGTTGCCAATCGGTAGATAGAGCTCAATTGTTATTTGACTATCTCTGGTGGCAGCGTTTTTGCAGAATACTCAGTGTAGTTCCCGTTACATATTTGAGCTAGAACCTTCAGAATGTTCATGACATTTTCAAGGCTTACAGAGTCGATAATTGGTGTCAAAGTTGTGAAACTTTACTATATAGTGTGTATCTACTTGCATGTGGAGAGTATGATACTTAAGCTGTATTTAATTTTGTATATGGGTTGCACAAAGTTGGGTATTTATAAATTAGTACTAATAAAAACTGGAGATAGATAATGAGGCTTTAAACATGCACATGGATCCTCTTATGCGTTCTTAGATCATGTTGACATAGGATCTTTAGATAAATCAGGATTGTTTACATTTACCATGTTGCCACCCGAAACACATTTTGTGTTTAAAAATGGAACACCAACTGTCGGGGTAGCAGACATCTATGTGGATAGGTTGGTTTGATTTGATTTGATAAAATGCCAGGGTAGCAGACATTTTATCCCTTCCTGATTTGGTCATTCGAACCTTCAAAGCATGGATAGTGTTGAATAGATTCCTTCATTTCTGAATAACATGGTGTTTGTATGGTCCTTGCTTCATTTTCAACCCATTATGTTTCCTGAATATTAATGCTTTAGACTGACTTGAACTGTACCATCGTTTTCTGTTCTGAATTAGTGAGTGCATAATGTGTACAGCTTAAGCTCTCACTTCAAAGTTTAATCCTTTAGTTTCTGAATTTAACTAGTTGAAATATTCTATGTTCTTTTCTATCTGCACAAGTTGATTCTATCTGTTCTTTTGCGGTTTGATTATTGTTATTTCAATTGTTTTGCTGCAATTTTGTTTTGTGCTGATGCTGTAATTAGTGAACAGTACAATGAAAAATTATTGTATAAAGAAGAAGGAACGGAAGATAGCTTTTAGATTACATTATTTCAAGGTCAATGGTCTGATTTTTCTTGTATTTCTTTTTGGCTCGTGCTACTGTCTTGCAGGTTGATTTGGAACACAATCAGTACAGGTCCTTTCAAGGGATGACATGCTTGATGCAAATATCCACAAGAACTGAGGATTTTGTCATTGATACTCTGAAGCTTCGTATTCACATTGGTCCATATCTCAGAGAAGTATTCAAAGACCCCACTAAGAGAAAGGTAACTGTACAGATTTTTTTATGTTACTGTGATACAGTTGATTTTCTCAGTCATTATATTACTTGTCCTAATTAGGTAATGCATGGAGCAAATTCTGATATCGCCTGGCTTCAACGAGACTTTGGCATATACGTGTGTAATATGTTCGACACGGGACAGGTTCTTGCCTTAACCTGTCAAGTTTTCAGATGTTATTTATTTTCATTTGTATATTTGAAAAAAAAACTTTGTATGGGCTTTTTACTGTATTTCTTTTTATCATTTCACAATAAACCACCTAGTTTTAACACTAACGTGTATGTATTTAAAAGTTTTATTTATATCCATGTCTTCTGAATTCTTTTTGCAATTATTTCACATAATTGGTGTATGTCAGTCTGTGGTAGATTCCTATAGAATTGAAGCAACTTTCTTTTTCTCTCCTGTGTGCGCATGCTGGTGTATTATAAGTACTATATACTTCTTTATCTTGGCCTGTGGTTGAGTACAACTCTTCTTCTTTGTCAATAGGCCTCAAGGGTATTGAAATTGGAAAGATTCAGCCTGGAGTACCTGTTGAATCACTTTTGTGGAGTCACAGCGAACAAAGAGTATGATCTCTTGCTTTCATAAAATATATATATGTATGTATGTATGTATGTGTATATATATATATGTATGTATATACATTTTGGTAAGATTCATAAGATATCCACTAACCACTACTATGGTTTTCTATTAAACTGCCCCCAAGCCAAGTAAATGCACCCCACAGGAAAAGGAAAAGGAAAACAGAAAAGGCAAAGTAGGAAATAAATAGAGTCAAAGAAGGTTTGTTAGATTAACCATATGATTTTCTACAGATACCAGAATGCAGATTGGAGAATTAGACCACTTCCCCGCGAGATGATCAAGTATGTTTTCTAGAAGAATCTGTCTGTTATTAGTTTTCCTAAGTTTGTTTACTTGACGCTGTAGATTCTTGAAGTGTGAATACCGAACCTCTTGATAAGTTTGTTTCCGGTCATAGTTTAATTGTTATTACTTAATGCAGCCATATGATTTCTTTTTCTGTTTTGAGAGATTATATCACCTTATTGATGTACTTTCTGCACACACTAGAAAACGTTTGACTGGGTCTAGTCCAAAGTTGAGTATATTTTCTTTTGCCAAAGATTGATTTGACTTGTGTCTTCTGATTTTAGCAAACATTCTATTTGTTGGTCATGTGATTCCTATTATGCAAACATATACTGAAAGCTTTTTCTATATCTTAAAACTCGTCTCCTCTTCTTTAACTTGTTTATCACTCTACATCTGTTTGCTCTAGCCTGACAATCATCGGCATCCCGATGGTTTTGAAGGTCTTTCATGGAATTAGAAATGTAACTGTGCTCAACTTGGAGTAAATGTATTCCGTGCGCTATTCATTCTTGGAAAACCAAAATTTACAAACTGTCTGAATTAATTGGATATGGTATCTAGATATGGTTCAACCTTTATGGAGCAATTAATAATGCAGATGAAGAACAATGCTTGGTCATCTAGATACCCTATGATAGTAAGACTATACTGGTCGTAACACTAGTACAAATCCAGGGGATGCTTATGGACTCAGAAATACTTTATTAGAAGTTTGAACAGTGGAAGAATATTTTGACATGTTTAAACTCCAGCCAAACTATATTAGTTCTTTTCTTTCATTTTTTTGTCTTTGTTTTTGGGTGGCTGGGGTGGCTTTTCTAATAGATGTAGACAATTTGAAGTTAAAAGTTTGAAAGCAAAAACAGATAATCCACATAACATGAAAAGCAAAGTTGTGTCCAGGTCAAAGGCCAAAACTTTGCTTTTCGATAAATATACCACTAGTTCATTCTGCTATCCCACCATCAGAACTGATTATTCCTCAGACAGAAATGCCTTTTTGCAGAATACATGTCAATCGACTGATTGGCTTTTTACTGTATTCATCCTTGTATGATGTACTGCAATTTTATTGCCAACTTAAAAGTCCAACTGTGGTATTCGGGAACTACAAATACTCCCTTTCCGTATTGCTCCAAATGACGGTTTCATGAAGTTGTGATTTCTGTAATAATCATGCTTGTATAGCATGTCTGAGTAAACATCTAGCACAAGTTGAGAGACAATTGTCTTGAGTTGGGTAATACAACTAATATGCTTTCCTTCAACCAACATGAATGTATTGGATGGACATGCCTTAACATTGTGGCTTCTCAGTAAGATATTGAGCTTGGATTGGGGTCGGCATTTGAGCTAATTTGTGTTTTGTGTATGTGTTATTTCATTGTTTTCTTCATTTTTGTGGGGCCGAGCGGGGCTGTGGAATCAAGCTTTTCTCATGAGAGAATTATGGCTGATGTTTAGTGGCAGGAATTTAGACATCTTAATCTGCACGTTTTTGCATGGAACTTTCCATTTATCTCTGTTTAATTTTTGACCCCATCTTCTTAAAGTAAGAGATCTCTAGTTAATAATCGAGATGATTTTAGTTTGTGCACTTTTATATCTCAGATATGCCAGAGAAGACACACATTATTTGTTATACATCTATGATCTTATGAGGACAAGGTTGCTCATGTCATCTGCTGAATCTGAAGATGCTGATCCTCCTCTTATTCAGGCAAGTTATCCATGTTCTTCATCTTTAGTGTATGCAAATACAAAGAGATCCATGGACGTTGAAGACTGCTCTCTAGAAAAGCTAAACTTTCCACTCAAAAAGACTAATAAAAGGTTGTGATCCAACAAGATTAGAGGTGAGGTGTAGGCTAATATAATTACAAACATGGCATATACTGCTATGAGCTCCTGGAGTGGGAGTGTTGGCTAAGATAAATCGAACTCAATTGTCAGAAAGCAGCTCTCAAACTTCAAATTCGCGTTCCTAGGCTTTTAAAGTAATCTGAAGCACTGAACATTGCTTATCATAACAAGTAAAATGTGTCTAATTTCTCAAGATTTAACAGGGTTGATGAGAAAGTAATGGGAAGCATAAGATAAGTTGGCTCGACTTTTTAAGCTCACACATGCACCACTCTATGCCAATACCTTTGTCTCTTTCTCTCTCCCCCTGACTTTCTTTCGGCCCAAATGTTATGTCATTCACTTTTTATTTTATCTCCCATCTCCAATCATGGTTGTAATCATATTAAGTTTTGTGGTTTATGGCAGGTCTACAAACGCAGTTATGATATATGCACTCAACTTTATGAGAAAGAGCTTCTGACAGACAGTTCATACCTTTACATTTATGGGTACTGATTTCACTTCTCAGTTTCTCGATTCTGCTGTCTATCTCTAGTTGTTCTGTTTTGCTGATTTGGTTACTTTTTAAATGACCATACAGGGTGCAGGGTACTGAACTCAATGCTCAGCAGCTAGCAATTGTTTCTGTAAGTTATTTATCCACTGATGTGCTTACTCCTTGTGCATTTTTTTGATGATCTTTCTTTGAACCTGTATGCTTTGGTCCTGAACCACTTCTATCATCTCATTTTTCATTTATTCTGAGTGATTCAGTATTATATGCCATCTTACTGGGATAAGTAACAAATTTTAGTCTTGGCAATGAAATATGCTTTCGTGGATCTTTCCACGCCATTTTGCTTAAAAATAATCTGCATGTTTTAACGAACTCCTGAATGGCCTATAGGGACTTTGTGAATGGAGGGATGTTGTTGCTCGTGCTGAAGATGAGAGCACCGGTTATGTTTTGCCAAATAGGACTCTTATTGAAATTGGTAGTTACTGGTTTTCGTACATTTAAACTAAATTGTAGCTTTCTCTAGACACTCCAATATGTTCAACAGTCATATTGACTCACCCCTTCTCCTTTCCCTTTATCGATGTTGATAAAAAGCAAAACAGATGCCCCTCACGGAGAGCCAATTGCGGCGGGTTCTGAAATCCAAGCACCCATTTATTGACCGGAGTCGTAGTTCTGTTGTTAGTGTTATAAGACACTCTATTCAAAATGCTGCTGCATTTGAGGAGACTGCTAAATATCTTAAAGAAAGGCGCTTGGAAATTGTAAGTGTTCAATCAGTGAATTGATTTTCTCATTTTTATTTTCCAATGTATAACCAATTTGGTCCTTTAACTTGCTATTTCCTGGTTGGAGAAAGCATAATGACCTTTTTTGGGGGGCTTTGGTGCATTTGTCCTTATCAGGCGATGAGCTGTTTGTTTTTGGCATTTCCTGGTCTAAGTTTTTTTTTGAGCATATAATCACAAAAGGAATGAGTCATCTTTCTTTAGGTATTTAGGAGATTAGTCTTTGGGTTTCTTTTTCCAATTTCCTTGAGCCTTCAAACACCAACGTGCTACTGTATTTTATGGGCTCATTTCTGACCGCTCTCTTCCATAGTATTTTTGCTTTTTCTGAACGCCAACCTATGATAAAATGTTTCCTATGATGGCCAGCTAATGCAGACAAATGAAGATAATGCTTTGACTACAGAGGAATCTGAAGTGTTGCCTTCTGAAGCTCCTGAATTATTAAAAACTGCTGAGAACGGTGATAATATACGGAGTAGCGCTTTACCTAATGATCTTATAATTGACAAATCACTGGCCCCACATTCAGTAAGTACTCTTTCCGTTTTATGATCTACTTCATGCATTTGAGAAGGCTCAGCTACATGTAAAATGTTTACCGTTAAAACCGTTGCGTAAGAGGTTACAATTTATGACCAGTTGACAAGACTACTCTCTTTTCCCCCTAGAGAAATGTCATTCAGATAATGCGTTAAAGTGACAGTGTTACGAGCTGCAGAGCTCTGGCTCGCAGATTGGTGCCTCTCAGATAATCTTGCAAGCAAAAGCCTTCATAACAGCATTAACATAACCCCAGTACACTTACAAGGCTAGAATTATATTCCAAACAAACAAATTTCTACTTGTTTGTCCATGGTTGGTGAACATCTTGCTGCTGTCACATGAATAGAGTGCATTTCTTTTCTGTACTGATTAGCACACGTACTGGGGTTACGTGTGCTATTAAGTTGTTTATTTTTAAAAAGTTGCTTGTTTTATTTTAGGCTGAAGCAACAGTTCAGACAGTAAAGAAGCCAAGCCGAGGTTTTGGGGCATTGTTTGGAAATTCAGCAAAGAGGAAGTTTGATCCCAATAAAAGAGTAAGTTTTAGAAGTTTCCTGGTTTCTCTTTCTTGTACTATATATGCCGTATAGCTTTAATTCTGCGTACATACAACATGGTGAGTTCTATTCTCCTCTTGACTTGCAAATATGACATTGTATAGTTGTCTTAGTACTGAAACTTGTTCATGAGATTGAGCCTGTTAGGCTGTATACATATGCTCCTTGAGACTGATTCTTTTTTTTTTTTGGTTTTTCGTTTCTTATTTTTAGGAACAAGAAGATACCAAACTGGAGCAGATAAAATCATCAGTGAGTCTCCCATTCCATTCATTCTCGGGAAAGGACGAAAAATTGCAATCAGATGTTGAAAAATCCGCCAAAATGTTAGAAGATTCACATCCAGCGGATATTCCAGCCCCTGCTACTAGTTCATCTTTAGCAGAAATTATCAATTTGGTGGATGACTCAGATGTCGATGAGTCAGCAAAAGACGAAATTGAGGAGGGAGACGAGCCTATGTCACTTTCTGATCTGTCATCCAGCTTCCAAAAGATTTTACCGTCACAGGATCAAAATATAAATTCAAAAGAGGTTGAAGAATCTCAACAATCTGAGGGTTTGTTGCAGGTGCAACCCTTCGACTATGAAGCTGCTCGAAAAGAGGTAAAATTTGGTGGAGAAAAAAGGGAAGAAAGCGATGGTAATATTAGGATTAGACAAAACAAAGGAGATAGGAAAAAAGGTTCTGTTATAGGTCAGGATGAGGGGTCGGATTTTGCACAGGGCAGAAGGCGTCAGGCGTTTCCTGCATCTGGCAATCGCAGTGCGACGTTTCGTTGAGTTTTAGAGCACGACTCAGATTAGCCTTTGTGATCTTGTTTGCTAAAGTGGATGTATAAAGGTAATTTTATGGGAAAAAGAAAATGTGAAGAAGGTTGTCAATTTTGGCTGTAGTGTGATGATAAAACCTTGTATTTGTTGATATATGAGAAACTGAAACTACTTGTCTGGATTGGTGTAGTCCATAATGGTGGATAAGTTCTCATGACGATTTGTTCGAATTTTAGTGCTATGCATTTGGCACTTGCATTACCATTGAATCTCTCTCTCCCTTCATCCTATGTATGTGTGAGAAAGAGTCTCGTCTTCATATGTGTAGTCGCAGCTGTAGTAGTAGACTACTTAAATCTAATCTCAAAATATAAGACTTGGATCCTGTATTACGAAATTTCAGTACAGTTTTGACTTTTTCACGTCAAAAGCTAGCTATTAGGGTTGTATTTACTCAAGTTCATTGGATTCTCTTAAGGTCATATCAATTGTTATGAAAGCCATCCGTTGCTTCGCCCAGCATCGAGCGAGCGGTGTACGCTTACAATATTTAATTAATTAATATTTATTAAGTACGTTGAAATCCCTCGGAGTAACTACGTTGATCTTTGTATACTGAACAAACAATGAATTTCAATTTTAAAAAAAAAAACTACGTTGATCTTTACAAGTGCAACTTAACCTTTATTTCAAGGTAATTTCCAACCAAATTTCTTTCTCATCTGCTATTTATGCAATAACTTTTTTAATCTCTCTCCCCTCTATTTATGTTTCTTATTTTTTATATATTTTCATCTCTTTTTGAATGATACTTTTTATTTAACTTCTCGTAAAATCTAAACAAATATATCAAAATAGCTAAAATTTTATCATATAGTAATATAAAGATTTTATTTTTAATTAATTTAATACCTTATTTACTTACACATCAAATGTACCACTATTATTAGTTTGTAATTAATTAAGCATGGTGTGCATGACCCTAGTTAGTTAAATACGGGATATAAGAATTTGTCATTTAATATGTACGAGTATATTATGAAATCGTTTTGTTAGTTACATTGTATATACAAATTGGCAAAAAGAATATGGAATTGGAAATAAACGAATTCGTAAATGTACGAGTATAATACAAAAACAGATTAAATGTACGGGAGTAAAAGTACATATTATTTTTATATCAATTTTTAGAATGTTAATCAGTTATTTTTATATCAAATGTGATACAAATACGGCCTTATTTTACATTAATTTACAAAAAGAAATATTTTATATATATGGAATATTAGTTCACAATTTTAGTATTTTGATAATTTATTAATTAGTGTGGGTTTTAGGTGTAATTTTAGTATTTATAAAAAGTAATTGGAATTTTCAAGTTTTAAATAATTCTTTTTTTGCCAATATGAGAATATTATTCGTCAACTATAATACGAGATACTTAAAATGAGTGTATTAAACGGTTCAACTCAAAAGTATTAATATTATTTCTTATGTTAGAATGCATGCAGAAATGAAAAACTATCTTAAATTTGTATGAATGTATATGTATATTATAGGGGTGAGCATTGGTTTTGAAAAAGTGTTCGAACCGATCGCACTACAACGAACTGCATCATTTTTGTCAATTTTCTAAACAAGTCGTGGTTTAAAATTTAAATGAAATCTGCACCGCCTTATATGGTTTGGTTTCAAAATTAGTGTTCAAAAAATCGAACCGCACCGTCACCTCCTACATACATATATATATATATATATATATATTTCTAATTATTCTTTTTTAATTTGAACTTTTGATAGGTTTTACTCAATACTATTCATATTTGTAGTTTTATTTAATATTTGTTATTGAATTGATATGGTTATATCTTTTACATGATTAATAGTATGTTCAATCAACATATGTGCTTGAGACTTTTAAAGTGATAATGTCTTCTGATATTTCAGTGTTATATTTTTTTATATATATAATAGACACTTGAAGAGTTTTGACAAAAAAAAACATTATATATTATATTTATGACATTTGTTCTATTTAACTATCACAATTATTTGTAATAGCAATGCCTCATTAGATTACTTATTGTTTTATAACCTTATAATATACTTTACAATATCGTTTTCCAGATTTTAGTGCACAATTTTTCATAAACAAACAATCACAACATGTCATTTTTTGTATTACTTGTTTATATACAAATTTCTCGTCCTACTTTTCATATAAGCTTGATTAAGACATTTTTTTATATATAAGTGTGTATTTATTTGATATATTTATAAATATATATAGTAAAATATATACATATTATATTTATACTCAATGCAAAACAAATATTTAAAGTGATATACTAGTACTTTTTCCTGTTCTAAACGTATGAGTTATGACAATCTTATATAATAATATGTAATGACACTAATATTTTTTTAATGATTCATGCAGTTTAATCTTGATAAATATTTTCAGGACTAGTATTTCTTAGTTATGAATTATCATTATCTTTTTATTAATTAGTTTAACAAAAAATATGACAAACATTGTTTGCTGATTTAGCTTTAAAATGTGAAATAATTTGAAAAACAATTAAACCGCACCGAACGCACAAAGTCGCGTAGTTAATTTTGATTTACAAAATCAAAATTTCAAATTTTGTTTCCTTCAAACCGCACTTGGCAATTCGATTTAAAATTAATAAAAAAAATGCAAAATTGAATCACGGTCGCCCCTAATATATTATATTTATATGGGTAAAATACGAATTTTAAGGTGTGCCAACCTTACTATACTAGTGTTGGTCGCTAAAGAAAAAGAAAAAGGAAAAGGTTTGGCTGTGTTTGTTTTTATTTTGGGTTTTTTTTTATGAAAATTTTGGTGAAAAAGTTTATTGGGAGTTATGTATTTTGATGAAAATGTGTTTAGTTTTGTGTTTGATTTTATTTTCAAAAAAGACAAAAGTTACTGTAGCAGTCAAATCATGTAAGTTTTTGTTTAAAAAGTTGTGTTTATAACTAGTTAATGATTGAAAAATATAATTTAATATAAGTTTTAAATGATTATAATATTATGGTTATATATATATATATATATATTGTAATGTTGTAATTAGTAGACACCCTAAAGTAGGGATAAATAGAGAGACAATGGCTGGCAAATTCTTGCACAAAAAAAGTCTTTTTTGTTTAAAAAAAACATATAGTAAACAAGTTTTGACCAAAATGTGATTGAAAACAAAAACAAACACAGCCTTTCTTTTTTGTTTTTGGAGTGTGTGCAAGCATTGCGCTGCATGGCCGCCACGTGTTGCGTCCCTGCACGAACACAAAGGCAGCAATTCGTAGGATAAAGTGGATCATGCCCATTACTCAGCCTCTTCACGTTAGCAGAACGTTAATCTCTTGAATCTTGATGCCCAATATTCATCGCCATTTGAAGGTTGACAGAGGAGAGTAAACGATACATACATACATATACATATATATAGATTAATCAATATATACCAGTGGCGTATAGCTGATACTGCAACTGCAAACATATATATGGAGAAGATTAAGCATCTTTCCTCCGTTGCCAACGACGTTATTCAAAGATGTGCCCAGTACGTAATTCTCTCTCTCTTCTGGTCATTACCCACAAATGATAGATAATGCACAGATATTAATCAATTTGTGTCCAATGATTAATTACAAATCATCTTTTAAGTCTAGAGTGATATATATAAAATCTTTTGTATATATTGTAAACTTAATCATTAAATAAGTTATAGCACTGTTATTTATAGGTGATATAATTAACTATATTCATATTGTATTTCATGTTGGGTTAATTAGTTATTTAATTAGGATACAAGTTCACATCAATATGTATTTCATGTTGGGTTAATTAGTTTTTTAGGATACAAGTTCACATCAATACAATTTACAGCACTGATTAAATTTATTTCGTTGTTGAATTACCGTGAGTTTTTAGTATAATTTCTGAAATATAATTTCATCATGTATCCGATCGATGTTATATAATAAAATTGCACCTAGAGAGCTTTTTCTTTTCGCTTTTCATGGCTAATGAGTTGTGTGCTTAGACATAATTAACGGGTTTTTTTGTGCTTTTATATTAATATATTGTTTGATATATGGTATTGATTTCTCATGTAGGAAGCTCGATAGTTCGGTTGATTTGCTGGTTAAAGAATTTGAGAGAGAATGGGAGCATGATATGGATAATTACTCAAAGAAACTAGTAGAATTTTGCTGCTCAAAAGCACTTACAATCATGTGTGGTACTATAGACGAAACTATCAGCGATGGTTCGTTTAGTCGTTTCACATTCGATATGATGCTTGCTTGGGAGATGCCAGGCTTAGAAGACGAAAAATCATATACTGTATGTCAAGTTCTTTTCACATATTTCTCTAAAATTAGTCTATGAATACGTATAAGCTTTATTTGCATTTCATTTTAGTTCTCAATTATTTATAGTGTATATGCACTCTATACATTAGTTATAGTCAAATCTATTTTACTACGACAATGATTGTATTTCCTTAAAGAAATGTTACCTAAGCTTGACTATATATATATATATGTAACCGGATTTTTCTTTTTCTTTTTATCTCCTCGTAGTATAAAATCTTGTCTTCTAAATAGGACTTTTACAAATATAAACCAAATTGTGCACTCCAATGGCAATCTATAAGGACAGAGTTATTTACCGCGAAATGGACAAAGTTAAAAAGTTAATTTGTATTTTGCTCTTGTTGATTTCCAGGAGTGCGTGGCAAAGGAGAAAGAGGAGAAGAAGATTCCCATAGTAACGAGCCAACTAGATGACGTCTCTCTTTTTTATTCCGATCTCATGCCGCTCCTCGTAAGTGGTTATGTAATGTTCTATAAACCTTTCTGTTGCCTAGATTAACGCCACCAAGAATCTTATTTGAAAGTCTAATTACTAACGTATGATGGTAGGTTGATAAAGAGCCAAGTGCAGGAGAGGATGCATTTGTGTGGTTGGGAACACTTGTCCCATTGGTTGTAGACATGGTTAATGGGAGATTTACTTTCGAGGCATTGACCGCTCCTACAGGAAACCAACTTCACTTTCCGGCTTACGACAAATTTTTGAAAGAAATTCACAGGTACTAACATGCAACAAGTTCATCTCATTTCGTCGTCAGGAACATATCCGAGAGTACCACTACAAATTTTCGTTTGTGTTGAGCATTTCTTATTTAGCATCTATATTATAATTTTTTGACAATTAAATTTTTCCGAGGAAAAAAAGGGACACTAAGTAAAGTTAACATATATATTTCATGTTGCTAAGAATTTTCAAATAATAGTTCTATTCCGTTCTTAATTTTCTTATGGAATAGGAATAATTACACGCACAATAAGGCAATTACCACGAGCCCGCTGAAGTTTGGCAATCTACCGAGATACCCTCAGTAGTCAAGTCCTGGCAACTATAAAAAAAAAGAGGGGTGAAATCGTAATGTGTTTTTTTTACTAACAATAGATGAAAAGTAGGTGAAATTGTAATCTGATACTACTGACGAGGGGAAGTTATGGTAGTTTCTCAAAACTCATGTTATTTTTCGTAATTAAGGTGCTTGTGTCTATGTAATTTACCCTTCTTTTAATGTTTTTTAGATGTATAAAGCATTTACAGCAGCAAACCACTCCAACGGGGGTCGAACTGGCAGATGATGAATTTATATTTCATGTTGAGGGAACTGCAAGTTCACAGAGAGTGGTTCGCCATATTGGAGGAACTAGTTGGCCAGGTTGTTCTACTACTGTTTTTGTGAATCATTTGTAATTTTCTACTTTCTTTTTTCGGGTTAAATTGTAGTTGTCTGAATCAAATTCATTTATCGTTTCTAGGCAGGTTAACTCTGACAAACTATGCCCTTTACTTCGAGGCATCAAGCTTCGTATCTTATGAAGATGCACTAAAGCTTGACCTTTCAAAAGATTTGGAACAGAATGTCAAGCCAGTGGCAACGGGTCCTTGGGGTGCTCCGCTTTTTGACAAAGCAATAATATATGAATCTTCAGAATTGTGAGTTAATACTACTATTTAATCTTGTAACCATGACATTTGATGTTTTTTACCGTGTTAAAGTGAAACAAAGTTTTTGTGCAAGCTATTTACATCTTTCACTAGGCATTTTTGCTATTCTTATCTGCACAACCGTTTCTTGCGCATTTAGCATAGTTCACATGTGAAATTTCATGATTCCTAGGTAAGCTTAATGTCACGGACTTAGTGTTGTACTAAGGGCGTGGATGCTCAACCGTGATGTTAAGCACCGCCAGATGTGTATATGACATATGATGATGTCATAAAGGGAAAAGGAAAATGCATACATCACAATGTGTGATCTAACAGTACAACTAAGCATTGCTTAGCTTTTTATGACGAGATAGATATATGTGATAAATTCTTGAGCTAAATTTAATTTTTCTGAGTACTCTTATTACATTTTCAATTTTTGTAAACCTTCTAGACAAGAAAGTGTTATCTTAGAGTTCCCGGAGATGACAAGCTCAACTAGACGTGACCACTGGCTCGCCCTTGTAAAGGAAGTTATGTTACTTCACCAATTTCTATCAAAATTCAAGGTGGATTCAGCACTAGAAGTGTGGGAGATGCACGCGAGGGCCATTTTAGGGATTATAAGGCTTCATGCAGCAAGAGAAATGCTTAGAATTTCACCTCCCGAACCTAAAAGTTTTCTAATGTTTGCTTTGCTCGATGAATTGCCAAAAGGGGACTATATATTACAAGAACTTGCTGAGAGTCTGAAAAAGTTTAGTATTGGACATCCATGTAGCGCCAGTTCTATCCTCAGAAACTTGAATGTCTCCCAACCGTGTGTTCCTTGTGAAGAGCCACTAAAGGTTAGTGATAAGGGTGAAATTGTCCAACCAGAAAATCTCTCGTCATTGGAGAGTGCTATAAATCAGTCTAGAAAAGAAGCAAAAGAAATTGACAGCGCTAAAGCTACTGCAGAGGGACTAAAAGAGGAAGGTATCAGTGAAAGTGCCCAAGTTCTTATGGTGAGTACATTATATTTAAGTTCTTACTTGCGTCTGCGCATATCTAAACATTGTCTACATGTATCGAGCAAGCTCTTGTCGCATCGAGTTCAAAGTCCAAACATATTACGTTTTTCTCCATGTTATTGTGATTGATTTAGTGACAATTCAACTTTAATGTCCAGGGGCTTCTGGAACCACTTAAAGGTTTAGTTCCATGGTCTCGTGGAATATTCACGTGGGAACGGCCACTGACCACTTCTATTGTCATTATTACAACACTAATTGTCATCTACAAGTAATTAATCTATGGTTTCATAAATCTTATTTACGGCTTCACTCTTTCAATGTGATTGGGTCCCGCCACTGGCTAAAGATGCTTGAAATTGTTGTTGTGGTGCAGAGAGTGGGTCGGCCTGGCTACATCGGCTTTCTTGTTGTGGATGGTTGCAATGATGTTGAGGACTAGACGAAGGAAGATTCTAGAAAAGCATGATAAAATAGTTATTCATACTGGATCCGACCAGACAGCAGTGGAGAGTATTGTATCAGCCCAACAGGGGCTGAGAAGCGTGCACGAAATAATGCAGCACACGAATATAGCGTTACTTAAAATGTGGTCGATACTGATCTCAAAGGCTCCAAAGGTATGATTGCATGACTTAAACTTCAAATGAAAGATTAATATGAAGATCGATAGAGATCAAATATTTTTTGACCAAAAAAAATGAATAAATTTGTAGAGGGATAATTATATGTTCATCCCGTTACTTGTTGGATAATTATCACAATCCCCTGAGGTTCTGCAAATTATCAAGACATTCCTGTCTGTCAAAGACATTTTGAAAGACACCCTTGTCATCAGATCTTGACAAACCGAAAGGTGGTGAAATTGTAACTGTTTTGAAAGACGGGGAAATATAATATAATTTGTCAAATCTTAGGTTGTTTTTCGTAATTAGGGTCTGATGTTGGGCGGTGTCTACTAAATTTACACATTTATATTGTGTACACATATGCTATTTTGTTATTGAAACGTAATCCTACAAAGAGTTGCTTGTTTTGTGTTTTTCATTGCAGCACACGAACTTGGTGATGATGGTTTTGACTTGCTGTGCAATCGTATTAGCTTTGACTCCGTTCAAATTTATTCTAATGGGTGTGGTATTATACGGTTTCGTGATGACATCAAAGCTCGGGAAGCGTATGCAAAGTGATCAAGGCAACCGGCGTTTATGGGAATGGTGGAACTCTATTCCTGTCATCCCTGTGGAGGTTGTGGATAAGGAATCTGATAAATCCAAGTAATTGGGAGGTACATAAAAGCATGAGTTATACTTGTACAATATCTAGAGGAATATAGGAATTGAAATAAGTGTTACTTCGTGTTTTTGTCCCCCGCCCCACCCCGCCCTTTATCTTTCCTGGTTGTGTGGCTGTTTGCATGATGTTGAATTTGATTTCAAGCTTGCGAAACTGTGTTTTGGATTCTGTGGCCATTTGGTGGTTATAGTGAAATATTTTTTTTTCTGATCAAGTTATAGTGAAAAATAGAAACTATACATGGTGTGTTAATTTTATGAAAAATTTACTGTTTGTCCCATCTGAGCTTGATCGGGCGACTATTTATGAAATGATTTATTCATTTCTTTGATTTCAAAGGTTATGTGATGGAACAATGGATCAATTGATCTAACGTTCCAGGTTCGTGTGACCTGGAACGTTAGGTAATTTACCCAACGCTCTAGATCACATGACCGTTTGAATTTACTTTTTATTTTCCAATGTCCTGAAAATCTCAACCGTTGGATGGGCCTTTAATTTTTGTTATATTTTATAACAACATGAACTTCAAGTGGGGCTAAGGAGTCTCAAGGTGGTCAAGGAAAGACTTGACCACTTGAGCTACAATATTTTCTTGACTGCGTAGCCAAACATTTAAATGTTTTTCAGTCCTGGGCTCACGGGCCCAGCATTTGGGTTCAGTCATGGTTAATAGATTGGGCCGGGCCAGTTTCAGTTTACCCGGGCTAAGGCACGGGCGGGTTTAGCTGGGCCAGGTTCAATCTTCCAGGCTGCCCGGGTGGTTGACACCTTTAATGGCAGACCCTCCAATGTGGCTATTTGTGAGGGACAGTTTGGTTATATTCCACTTTGGCTTTTATGAACTTTATTGAGATGTCGAGTATACCTGGCTTTGTTGGGAGAAATAAAATCCACTTCGATGATTTCTACGTTTTGAAGGGATTAGTTTTCAGCGTTCGACTGTGAGAAACCCTTGGTATAAATAAAAATATATATATATTCTTCATTGAATTTTTTCAATCTAGACTTCAAAACTTAGTATAATTTGCATAAAATCCCCTTTTTCCTCTTGAGAACTCGACTTTAGACAAATAGTGTCAAATTAACTATAAAGGAGGAGTGCTAGGTTTTGAATCTCTGAGTTAAGTGTATTCGCTATCGTTCTTACAGGGAGATTCAATAGGGTCGTTGTAAAAAAATATTTGTGATTATATCAGTACTTGTTCTTATAAAAAAAAAAATATCAGTACTTGTTCTAGTAAAATCTATAAAAACTACTGCTTTTAAGAATCTTTTTTGTATTAGAAACAAACAAACAATCGTTGGATAGAGACAAAGATGGGACTTGGAAACTTGAAGCCGCACCTGAATTGAAAGGATTAAAGGAACTGTGATTATAAAATGTAGTAATATTTTACTTGTATCTTCCCCTTGTTGGATCTCTAGACAAAAATCTCGCTTTCTTGAAGTTGCCTATTTTACTTTTTTAGCATTTTCTTGATCTCTCTGACGACAATTTTCTTGTAGATTTTTAAAATTGTCGTAACCGACCAAAATTATTGCTATAATTTAGGTTATCTTTTTTTTTTAATTTTTAGATTAGCTTTCTTGTTAAGTTAGGACTTTTTTTTTTTTTTTTTGAACACAAGTTAGGACTTGAAATAGTCAAAGAAAATGACCCCGTAAATAAATGGTTTGATCATTTTGTATTTTCATTTTATATAAATACATTCATATATATAAGACACATGGCAACTATATGTATATGTAAGATGTATAAGAACAATAAAATACAAGAGTTGAATTTGAAATTATCAAAAAAAAAAAAAAATCGAATTCGCGTTGCATTTCACAACACACTTGTCGTTACTCTTTTTAATTTTTGGAACAGGCTTTTGGATTATTGCAAATTTGTCTCTACCAAACCAGAATCATTGAAAATTTGAAATTAAAAGTATCGAACTTTCTGGTTTGAATAATTTGTACTATTTACACGTGGCGAGACGCGCTGCAGGAGGCCATATGATACCAAGATAGACATTAGTGTAGCATAAAAGTATCCATTGCGTCGGCAAGCCTCTCGATTCATCATCCTTATTCTAATAATAAAAACTTGGCCATGTATTTTGATTATTAGTCCGGGTATGTCGGGCTAGAACAAACATCTTGAATAACCCTCTCCTTTTCATGAATGAAAAAAAAAAAAAAAAACTAGGGATGGGTGTAAAATTCGTGTGTTTAATTATTTCAAAGTTTGTAAATATAAACAATCGATTTATCTTTAATTTTTTAATATTTAATTTTCTTCTATATAGTGTTAAAATCTATATAAAAAATTAAACCTTTTCAAATCTCATTTATTTATTGTTTACACCATAAAATAATTTGGGCTTTCGAATTAAAGAGCCCAAATAGCCCAAACTAGGGAAACTCGAAAAAGAAGGAAATGGGTCTACAAATAGACCAGACAAGACCCATTAAATTCAGAAAATAGCGAAGACAGGGGCTGAATTGACAAAAAATCCAAGAATCGAATCTGAAAAATAAAATGAAGTCCAAAAAGCCAATAATCTGCTTTCAAGGAAGACGCGCCAAGTTGAAGATTTTGAAAGAGACGGTTGGATGCAGTTGACGGCAGTTCCCAAAAACGAGGAACGTGGGTTGAAGACGGTTTCCGAAGACAAGATATATAGGAGCCACAGAGAAAAGATGAGGAGATCGCAAGATCATCAGACTTCTTTCTCTTAGCGTAAATTAGGAGTAGTTCATAGCATAATGTAGGAGTAGCAGTAGAATAGATGTAATAGTTTCTTATCAAAAATCACTTAGATGCGGCTGCGAAGCATGTATCCATAATTATCTGTAATCATCACGATTGAAAACTTTCATGGAGGTGTAAATTATCGTTTATTCAGATTTAAGTATCGAATAGATAGTTTATGCACTGGACTTGAGTTTTCAATTTACCCTTTTGAATTCGAACATATTCAAATATGGCAAAGAGAAAGATTCTCACGTAGGTACAAAATTATCTTGTGTCAGATTTAAGTATCAGAGAGATAGTTTTTACCTGGACTTGAATTTTTCTTTTATAGTATTATTGTGTCATCCGAAAACGATACATGACATCGAAAATAATACATTCGATCGAGAGATTGTCACGTAGGTATAAGATTATCTTCTGTCAGATTTAAGTATCAGAGAGATAGTTTTTACCTGTACTTGAATCTTTCTTCTATTGTATTATTGTGTCATTCGAAGACGATAATTCTTTCAGTCAATTGTGGTCCTAACAACTAATTTAAACAACACATCGAAGTGTTAAATTCTGAACCACCGTTATCGAACTCGAGCGCGGGGGTTGAAAGATAATTCTAAGATAAGAATTATCGCGGGGTTTGGAACACGCAGTTGGATCCACCCTAATCTAGATTTGTTTTTATTTTCGAAACAAATAAATGGCGACCACAGTGGGAGTTAGTCGAACGCTCCTTTTATTACGGGAAACAATGGTTTCTCGAATGTACCGATAAGTCAAGAAATTCTTACGTTCCCAAATAATATCCGAGTACCATATGCAGGGGGGCAAGTTGTGCCCGATGCCCATATGGGAGGAAGTATTGGGGGGAAATTCTTTGATCCCTAAATCAGATCGAAATGGTTATTGAGAGGATGTACATGCCTGGTTTTCGAAGAAACAATAGGTAAATGCCAGGAAAATTGAAAACTCATCTGAAAGAGTTATAAAGAAATCTATACAAATCGAAATGGGTCAATCTTAGTGTTTCGAATTATGTTTTTAAATTAGTATTTATGGACAGTTTCAAACATTCGGTAAAGTATTTCGAACCGAATCTTAATCGAAGGGGTAACTCGAGAAACTGAAAGAAAAAATATTTTTGCGATTTTCTCAGCGATCTCGGTTTACTCGAAAGGCAAAATAAAGAAGATGGCTAAGAGATACTCGAATTGAAGGTTCGAAAAGGGGCTCAGTTTCGATTTCGAGGGTTCTCACCGTTTGGACATCCAGAGATTCTGACTCAATTAAAGATACCTTGAGATTCTGACTCAGTTAGCTTTTATCTCACATATCGAGTTCGGTTGTAGCTGGGTTATTCGAATGATTTCACATATCGAGTTCGGTTGCAGCAGGGTTATTCGATTTATTAGAGTAACGTATTTATTCATTATATTCGAAAATTCGAATAACCTATATAAGTTCGAAAAATTATTGAAAATAGGATAGAATCTAAGTATGACATGTTCGCGAATGAGAGAACTCGAAATATGACGTGCTCGAAAAAGATGTGAATTTCGAAATTTCGAAGTACTCAAAATGCCATCCTGCTCGAAACTTGATGATGTACTCGAAAGAAAGACATCGAACATGGTCATGCTCGAAAACGTCATGTTGGAAAACCAAAAAAAAATAAATAAAAAAATAAAAATAAAAAATAAAAAAATCCGAAAATACATCTTGCGCGAATCTCATCTTGCTCGAAATAAAGCATGCTCGAAGATGAAGGCTTCGAGACTCGAATTCCAAGATATGCGCTCGAGGGCTCGAGGAACGAAATGGAACAGGTTGTCTTTTGAAAAGGGTCTGCTCAAGCAATTGCGCTCGAAAGGCTTTTGCTCGAGCACAAATCCTCGATCTGGAGTTTGCTCGAGGACGGACATTAGGACCTACCCGTGCAGTTTGTCCTCGAGTAGCTGTGCTCGAGAGGATTCTGCTTGAGCACAACGTCTTGAGCAGGAAGCTTTTCAAGGGGCATGGGGACTTGCTCGAGAGGCATAATCACCTGCTCGAAAGGAAGTATGGCTATGTCTTCTTTTTATTATACATATAAATATAATTATGGCATAAAATGGGTGGGCCATGTCAAACCTTTTTCTTTTGAGCATTATTGGCTCGAGCCGAAAAGCTTGAGGAGGAGAAATGCTCGAGCATATTTGTATATGTAAAAACTTTCTTTTTATACATATAAAAATTATTATAATGGCATAAAGTGGTGGGCCATGTCAAACCTCTTTTCTTTTTGAGCATTATTGCTTGGACTTGAGTTAGGGATACTCGAGAGGTTTGTTGTCTTCTTTTATTATACATATAAAAATTATTATAATGGCATAAAGTGGTGGGCCATGTCAAACCTTTTGAGCATTATTGCTTGGACTTGAGCTAGGGATGCTCGAGCAGGTTTGTTGTCTTCTTTTATGTCATTCATTGCTCATTTCGAACTAAAAAATGATTGCTCATTTCGAACTGAAAGACGTGTGTTTTAATATACATGAACTCGAAACGTTCATGTATATTAGGGGGGCATTTGTTTACACTATAAAATAATTTGGGCTTTCGAATTAAAAAGCTCAAATAGCCCAAACTGGGGAAACTCGAAAAAGAAGGAAATGGGTCTACAAATAGACCAGACAAGACCCATTAAATTCAGAAAATAGCGAAGACAGGGGCTGAATTGACAAAAAATCCAAGAATCGAATCTGAAAAATAAAATGAAGTCCAAAAAGCCAATAATCTGCTTTCAAGGAAGACGCGCCAAGTTGAAGATTTTGAAAGAGACGGTTGGATGCAATTGACGGCAGTTTCCAAAAACGAGGAACATGGGTTGAAGACGGTTCCCGAAAACAAGATATATAGGAGCCACGAAGAAAAGATGAGGAGATCGCAAGATCATCAGACTTCTTTCTCTTAGCGTAAATTAGGAGTAGTTCATAGCATAATGTAGGAGTAGCAGTAAATTAGGAGTAGTTCATAGCATAATGTAGGAGTAGCAGTAGAATAGATGTAATAGTTTCTTATCGAAAACCACTTAGATGCAGCTGCGAAGCATGTATCCATAATTATCATCACGATTGAAAACTTTCATGGAGGTGTAAATTATCGTTTATTCAGATTTAAGTATCGAATAGATAGTTTATGCACTGTACTTGAGTTTTCAATTTACCCTTTTGAATTCGAACATATTCAAATATGGCAAAGAGAAAGATTCTCACGTAGGTACAAAATTATCTTGTGTCAGATTTAAGTATCAGAGAGATAATTTTTACCTGGACTTGAATTTTTCTTTTATAGTATTATTGTGTCATCCGAAAACGATACATGACATCGAAAATAATACATTCAATCGAGAGATTGTCACGTAGGTATAAGATTATCTTCTGTCAGATTTAAGTATCAGAGAGATAGTTTTTACCTGTACTTGAATCTTTCTTCTATTGTATTATTGTGTCATTCGAAGACGATAATTCTTTCAGTCAATTGCGGTCCTAACAACTAATTTAAACAACACATCGAAGTGTTAAATTCTGAACCACCGTCTAGCGTATCGAACTCGACCGCGGGGGTTGAAAGATAATTCTAAGATAAGAATTATCGCAGGGCTTGGAACACGCAGTTGGATCCACCCTAATCTAGATTTGTTTTTATTTTCGAAACATTTATAATATGTGTATCAAGTCAAATTAAATCCACGTCTAAGCTTGTGCTTAAAAGTCAAGCCAAGCATGTGACTTTGGTGCTTTGACAAAAGATTGTAGCTATCGCCTTATTCGTTCACAAAGACGAAAATAAAATCCCACTTGAATTATTAAAGTAAGAGCATAAATGCATTCCGTTGATTGCTCCAACTATTCAACGAATCATGATATTATTGTAGTTACCACAGGCAACACACAGTCTCGTGATTAAATTTTTTAATTTTTATTTGATTGTTACAAGTTTGAAGAATTTAGAGTATTCCATTTTATTTTTATGCACTTCATTGATTTAGTGAAAATTATAATTTCTTTCCTAACAGGTATTGGCGATCAAGTTTAGCTATATATTCCAATAAGCTATATATTCCAATAAGCTATGATTAATGAACATTTTGTGATAATTAGATTCCTTATTTGAACTAATAAATATGAATTTGACTCGACATAACCATTAATTGGGTAACACTTGGGAGCTCTATGGATATAGGGTCTTAGATGATCTTCACCCCACATTGATATACATGTCGGGATTCCACTATCACATATACATGTGACAGTGGATATAATCATGAAATCTTTAGGTCTCAAGCTTAATCCCTTTTAACTAGTTAAAATGAAGAAGAAGATATTGTTGGAAAATACTTGTATAGACCGGTTTTTGGATCTCATTCATACACTCTGTGGCTAGGAAAAAAACATATCACAAGTTTTTTAATTAAAAAATAAGTGATGTGTGATGTATTTTTTTCCCAACACAAGATACAAGGGTAGAGCCCAAAACCCGATCTATGCCAGTGTTTTTTCGATATTGTTGTAGTCGTACCTTCTTTTCATTGCCCCCATTTGAAAGTTCACGTGGGAGCATTTGATTCTCATCTTGATTTCATGAGTCTTTCGTGGCCTTGAATAGTTTACTGAATGGTCGGCATCATGTTGTACCACTCCTCCATCACACTTCATTCATTTCTCTCCATAACCTAGCGAGTTCATGAATTAAAAAAAAGGAAAATTGCATAAGACCCCTGTAATATGCGAAATCTACGTCAAACTCTTTTGTGTTATTTTTTTTTGCGAATCACCCCCTTGTGTTATTTTTTAGGGAAAATTACCAAAAATCCCTTAAAATAAACTTTTATATTAAAAAAACCCATGATAATATTTGTGAATCCAAAAAACCCTCTCCATCAACTTTTCATTCCAAAAAATCCAATATTTAGGGTTAGCAAATTTATGGATTTAATTGCCATTAGTCAGTTAGCCTTATGGATTAAAAATTAATCAATTGTGGTTATGCAATGACATTTATTTATTTAAAAATTTCATATTGATAATTGATATTAATTATGATTTTAATTTTAAATTTTTAGATTTTTTAATCTTTTTAATTAATTTAAAACACATATTTATAGATAATTACCATATTAAAATAAAAACTAAATTATATATAAATATTTAAAAAAATTAATATTACAAAATAAAATCTGTATTTTATATTTCATCAATTTAAAAGAGTTAAAACCAAACGATACAATAAAAAAAACTAATTGATCAATTATTAACTTAATTAATGAAGGGACATTTTAGTCCAAAAAGTTGTTAATCCTCATTTTTGGGGTTTTTGGAATGAAAAGTTTGTAGAATGGGTTTTAGAGATTGAAAAATATTTTCATGGATTTTTTGGATATGAAAAATTATTTTAGGAGGTTCTGAGTAATTCTCCCTATTTTTTTTATTCTGCATATTTCCCCTTTTTTGGTTTTTTTTTGTGTTTTTTTTTCATCATAAATGTCAATCCAAATACATTGTTGCCCTAAACATGTTTATAATATTTAAATAATTTAATTTGAGTTGGATCTAAAACACTTATGATGGAAAAAAACACTAAAAAAATAAAAAAAAAGGGGAATATGCAGAATAAAAAATAACACAAGGGGGTGATTCGCAAAAAAGTTAACACAAAAGAGTTTGGCGCATGTTTTACATATCACAGAGGGGTCTTATGCAATTATCCCTTAAAAAATAATAATAACATAATGGCCTCTATTAAAAATAAGGGCAAAGTGCACTTCACCCCTTTAAAATTTACCTTTTAGCACTAAACCCCCTCAAAATTAGAACAAGAAATTATGCCTTCTAAAAAATTTAATTGTGTAGCACTTTGCCCCAAAAAAAATATTCAAGTGAAACTTTTACTAGAATCTTAACATGTCAGTCTTTGTCTATTTATATGGATATAGAAGTTATTTTTCATCCTCCCATCAAAATAAAAAAAAAATTAGGAATTTTTCACCCACAAAATATTAATTATTACCTCGAATTCATATTTTTCAAGAACGCATAAGTGGGGTTTAGAATTCAGGTTATCACCTAATCACATTTGGTGCCACTTTACATTATAAAGTGTAGTTAATTTGCGTATGAGATGATAAATGACATTTATGACCTTACAAATTCATAATGACTAGCATGCTATAGAATATCCGACAAAAGTATGATCATCTAAACATTAATTTTGGGTAAAGTGCTACACATTTTAATTTTCTAGAGGGTATAGTAACTTTTTTGAGTTTTAGAGGGGGTTATTGCTAAAAGGTGGATTTTGAGGGGGATGAAGTGCATTTTGTCCTTAAAAATATAAAAAATTTAATTGAATATTATCAAATGTATATTGTATACTGTCCATGTCCCGTGAAAGAAATTCATAACTCATTTAGCAAAATCTTGAAATTAAGACAATTAACAATTACAATTTACAACTATATTTTATATCTTTATTGCTCGATAATATATTTGTGTAATGCGAGAGTTATTGCTTAGCAAATTATAGCTAATAATTTGCACGTGTATTAATAAAGGTTATCAATATTGATGTCCCGAATTTAATTAATTACTCGCCCAAAGCAATGTTTGGTTATGTTTTCATTTGGTCCAAAATTCTCATCAAATCATGTTTGGTTCACAAAATATTTGGTCAAAAATACACTACTTTTTTTGTCCAAATCTTTTAAACATAATAATTATTTTTTATCTTTCTACACCTATTTTGTCCCTACACTCCTCTCTATATGCTCTCTCTCCTCTTTAATAGACAAAAGTTTTATGATTTGACTGCTACAGTAACGTTTGTTCCCTTTAGAAATAAAACCAAATATTATCTCACTAAAAAAACACACCCAAAAACCAATTCCCAAAATAAAATCAAACACAATCTTATCAAATACGTATGTGTTCTTATAAATTTATCACTAATAATTCTCGTCAAAATATCATCCCAAAACAAAACCAAACGTAGCCAAATATTTTGACCCAAATTTTGAACGAACTTTATCATACTTGGAGACTGGTCCATTAATCAGTTCATTTCCTGTTATTCAATAGACACTATATATTAAATTGCAACTTGCAAGTAGCTAAAGTGAGACATAAAGATGATACTCGTATTATTTTATTATTTTATCATGTAAATATCCAACCGTTTAGACTTAATTGAACAACCACTCTATCCAGTTGCAACTATTTATGTTTGACAATTGACAATATTTTTTTTTGATAAGACAATTGACAATATTTTGATTTACTTTCACTATTGATTCTTGGTGGAATGGGTAGTACAGTCATTGTGGAGAGTCCTACTACAAGTCTTAGTATAGTCATTATGTATTGTATATAGATAATTGAGTATGAGTTCCCATCTAATGAATTATACTTTTTTTTTTATCTGAATCAAGGGTGTCCATCATTAATAGCAGTGATTAATTTTTTTCATCGCGGGAGCTCTCCCATTGGAGGTAAACGACTGACTACGAAATGTGCTCCATTCTCATGGGCGGGAATTGAACTCCCAACCTCATAATTAAGGGATGAAGTGAGCTAACACTACACCACACCTCGTGGTTATCGCATGAATTACTGCAGTTGGCTTGAATTTTGAATATGGAAGCTCGTTAGGACAATTTGAATGGTTCTTGTCACCCATTACTTGATTGAAATGAAAGTGTTAGGCTTCATCCAACATAACATCCCGATCATTGACATATGTTTTAATTTTTATTTTTTTTCCAGAAAAACAGTAAAACATATCATTATGAACACTTTGGAGAAAGACATAATGTCACCAATGTACGAAGATAGAACAAATTCACCCTTCTGATCTAAGAAAGCATGCCAAGCTAATAATGAGCAACATTATTACCTAAACCTTTTATAAACGAAACAGAAAAATAATAAAAAAACATACATAAAGATTTACTATCCAAAATCACGTTACTAATAGGGGACAAATCCTCCTCCCTTGATATAATCTAGTTGATTAACGAGAGATAGTCTCGTACCAGTTCGATTCTTGGACAGCCCCTACCTAACAATTTACAACTTTAATTTCAAATTCTTTCAAATAAAGAAAAAAATCTAATTCGGATAAGCTCGCAGCTAGCCCTATAACCCAATTAATGTGGTAAATCAGCCTAATCCTCAAATATTAATAAATGTTTTTTCCCAAAATCAGGCAAAAGAAATTTTATCATATTTCTTGTAAGTGGAAGGTCTCGAATATCAATCAAAAGCAAGGTATTAAATTTCGGTATTGGTATCGGGGTAGTAAATTTATGAAAATTTCGATGGAAATTTCGGGGATATTCAAAATTTCGATTTTAAAGAAATCATGGACATTTATAGAAATATTTAAAAATTTACAACGAAACTTTGTGTAATTTTAAATATCATAATTATGCATCTTTTACATAAATAATATTGTATATATAATGTATGTATAGTGAATTTTGTCAAGTAGTATGATTAAAATCTGTGGCGAAAAATATAAAATAAATATGATTTGAGAGTAAAGTAATAACCAAATCTCCTAAAAATTTCATTAAAACAAAATATCATAATTTCAATACAAATCATCATTTAAAATCACATTATTTTAAATTTTGAAATATTTTGAGTTTGGCCGAAATTTAGGGATATTTTGGAAAATTTTGGGATATTTCGATAGATATTTAACAAAATAATTTTATTAAGAATTCAAGATTTCGGAAAATATCAGAAAATTTCGATAGATATTCTGCAAAATTGGATCGAAGGTGAAATTTCGCTTAGAGACCCCCGAAAATCCGAAATTTCGGTTGAAATTTTGAGGTATCGGGGGATATTTAAAACCATGACCAAAAGGTGGTGTCACACGGATCAGGGAAATTCTATGCTATTGGTCTCGGCACAGCGACAGCCGTTGGATCCTCCACATGAGGGGGGCTAAATTGCTAAATGACCCCCTCTATTGGAGAGATCTAACGACTGAGCTGGCCGAGACCATTCATAGAACAGTCCCACGGATCATGATGCCGCGTGCATACAGCGGGTCCAAGCGCGTATATAATTAATAGAACCTAATCCAAATGTATCCGGATAGTATTCCATTCCATCCACATTATAATATATCACATACATTTAGAAAAATAATTACTTATTCTTTTCCCTGGTATCACTTTGGAGTGCCTATAAATAAGTCACACTCCATCCCCATTTCTCATCACAAATTCACAACAATCCATTCTAATTTACAACATATTCATCATCAAAACAGAGAAAAAATGGCAGGAATCATTCACAAGATAGAAGAGAAGCTAGGCATGGGAGGCAAGAAAGACGAGCACAAAGGCGAACACAAGCCCGAACACGGCTACGGCGAGCACAAGCCCGAACACGGCTACGGCGAGCACAAGCCGGAGCACAAGGAGGGGATAGTTGAGAAGATCAAGGACAAGATTGGCGGCAGCGGCGAGCACAAGCCCGAACACGGCTACGGCGAGCAGAAGCCAGGGCACGGCTACGGCGAGCAGAAGCCAGGGCACGGCTACGGCGAGCACAAGCCTGAGCACGGCTACGGCGAGCACAAGCCTGAGCACAAAGAAGGGATAGTTGAGAAGATCAAGGACAAGATCCACGGCGGCGATGGCGGCAGCGGTGAACACGGGAAGAAGGACGGCGAGAAGAAGAAGAAGAAGGACAAGAAGAAGCACGAGCACGGCCACGAACACGGCCACAGCAGCAGCGACAGCGACAGCGATTAAATCTTATCCAATCCAATCTTAACTTAGGTGCGTGATTTCTAATTCGATTGATCCATTTCTTTTTAAGATAATCGATTACACGTATTAATTACATCATAAATATTAAATTACAATAACTAACAATTATAAAGCATAAGTATAAAGAAAGATCCACACGGTGTCGGTCGAACCAAGACATCCTTGTCTTAGTTTTCCCTTGTTTTTTTTCCTCCAAATTTCTTACGATTTTCGATTTGCAGGTGAATGGGAGTGGCGTGATGATGTGTTGCTGGTTGTTCACTAGTTGTTGCAAATAAGTGAAACTAAAGAAAATCGAAAAGAAAAAAAAGTGTGTTCTGGCTTTTTAGTGGTGATCTTAGTATATAAAGTGTTTGTATTTGGAATTATTGCAACTGTTTCTGTATTTTCCTATTAAATAATAATATTTTCTGGTTTCTAGAAATTGATGTTCTTGTGATAGTTTTATATTTATCTTTGAAAATTTAAGATTGAGAATCTTTAATATCAGTTTGTTTTAGTAATACCATGAAATACTAGTAACAATTTAGATGTGTTATATGATTATGGAAACTAATGTAATAAAAAATATTTATGAGAATAATAAACAGTTTGATTTATTTAATTAAATATAAAGAGTGTTTTTTTTTTAGAGATAGACATAAAGAGTTATCATTTCTGATTACTAGTATGATTTGGATTAAATTATACAATAAAAAAAAAAAGGAAAGAAAGAAAAAATTGAAGAAGAAAAATGATTTGGACTGGGTCTCACAAATTTGGGTGCAGGCCTGATTGAAATTGCTGACTGGGTCCAGGTTTTCAAATTAAGTAGCCCATAATTTTAAGAACTGTTGATCTAGTGGTATTTACCTCTCACTTTATGTGAGAGGTCCTGGGTTCTAATCCAGACTGACACAAGTTGTGACTCTTCCCTCCTTTATGAAACTAGATAGAGTATTTATGACTCAAGATTATAACTATCAACCCGAGTTCGTTGGGCTAGATATATAGGGTATCCCCCTCCCTCTTGAATTAAAAAAAAAAAAAAGTAGCCCAAATACGGCCTCATCCTCGGATGCACGGATACTCCTAAAAATGACCCGTGCAGTATTATATTCATATCGGATATTGATACAGGTCGGATACGGGGTGAATACGTACCGGATACGGTTTTGAAATATCCAAAAATTAAAAAAAATTAAAAAAATCGGATACGGTATTCGTTACGACAATTAGAAGTATCCGGGAAGTATCTGATACGGCAAGGGTATTTTTTGATATTATGAAATACTTTTTGGATCAAAACTCAAAATTTAAAGGTAAAAACTTATTACTATAATAATTTAACAAAAAAATCCACGATTAAGTGAAAAAAAATAGAAACGAGAATGGAGAAAAAAAATCATCCGTCTTCTGCTCTGCAACTGCAATACCCAATATGCGATAGAAATTCGTCTTCGTCTTATAACTGGAGTATTCTGTCTTTTAGACTTCTTTCGAATTCCACCTTCAGTTCTTCGAGAACTCTTCAAATAAGTTAATTAGGATTTTGAGATTTGTTTATAGTTTTCAATTTTGTTAAATATTTTGTTATTGTGCTGAGTATAAACAATAAACACTCTTCTACTTTTACTTTTTTAGTAATATGTAATAATATAGATCGAGGTCTGAATTTTTGTCTTGTAATGTTGTTCGAGAAAAAGGTTAATAAAATTTTAAAGCCACTTAATTGGTGTGTAGAATAAAATTTCAATAGTTATGACTATCGATTATAGAAATTTTATACGTTCAGTAATTAATTAATTATTATAATAGCATCTTCATCTATAAGTATGAATGGTCATGTGACTTCATTTAGTGGATTGTAAAAAATTCAAATATATATATATATATATATCGTCGTATCCCTGGCGTATCGTATCCTAAAATTTTAAAAAATCGCGTATTCCATATCCGTATTCGCCGTATCCATATCCGTGCATTATAGCTCAACCCATCACTTGCAAGTTGCATCATAACAAGATAATAGTCCTTTTTCACTTATAAATTTCCACTACCCGAAATATATTTTTTATTATAGGTAATAAAATTCAAAACTTTCCACTACCCGAATTTTGGTGATGAAAAACAAAAAGGAAATTAAGGGGAACCTCCAAATATAACTGTAAAAAACTCATGTTCCACATAAAAAGATGAAAATATCTAGAGAAAAACATGAGGAAAAGACCACCAGTATAGTCGAGAGTTTGTATTTTTTTTTTTTATTGAAAAATGCTAGCATGTAACACAATTTATTCTTCGTCATTTTATCACCGATCAATGATATAGTAAGATATATATCTATTAAGGTAACTTAAATTACGGAATTCAAATCAATTGCATTTATTGTATTCAATTCTTAACAAAATTATAAGAAATAAAGTGAACAATAACCAGTTGTATATAGTATCACTCTTTTATATTTTATTTTCTCTTGCACGCAAACAGAAAATCGCTAAGCAAAATTATTGATGTTTTTGTTAAATAAGAGTAGGCTCAATGAAGGTTGAGCCCATTGCAGCTGTAACATACACGGTCCAATGCCTTTATTATCTTTCTTAGTTTTTTTTTGGTTAATTTTTATCTTTCTTAGTTTAATGCAGTTTGAGGCTTATTCAAAAAGAAAAGTTTAAAGCAGATTGAGCACACACCATGGAAACAAAAAAGAGAGAGACATGTTAAGAATATATTGTGGTTGGCCGAATGATTAAGCCCAAGTTGCAAGATGTTGGCCCAATAGCTTAGCCCATTTCATCAGGGGTCAATTTGTAGTTGACTAACTTATGAGGGACTAGTTTGCAATATATATATATATATATATAACAGTGGAGAATCTATACTATTATATAAAGTGGGAGAGGCTTAGAGTAACTACTTTAGGCTGTCAAATTTTGATAAAACCGTCATCCACCCAAAATTTGACAAGTCTCCCAAATAACTACCATTTCCCCTCTAAATTTTATTCTCTCTTCTATTTTCTCTCACATTATCTTTATATATCACGTTCATTTTCCCTTTCTCTCTCATACCTTTTTTTTCCCCACTATCTTCTTTATGTTTTATTTATTTGATTTTGGCACAAAAAATAATTATCAAATTGACTTTAACTTAAAGATTTTTTTTAAAATTTTTTTCTATTTTGCACACGCAAACGAGTGTGCAGCATTTACTAGTCCTTATTATTTCTTAAGACCGTGATATAAAAATTTGAAACTTGAAAATTCATGGTACATAGTAATGTTACCCAAAGGTGTACTTGACTACTTGTATCACTCTTTGGGCTACAAAATGATTTCTTACCACAAGTCACCACCAGATTTCATTTGGTGGTTTTCCATACACCATCATCAAACACCGTGGTGCAACCATCGCTGTCAATTTGACGTATCGAGATCAAATTATTCCTCAATCCCAGAATATGTCTCACATTCTGCAGTTTCAACTGCATTTCCTGTACTATCGTCACTGTGACATCACCCTTACCAACAATTTTCAAGGGTTCGTCATCTGGAAGAAATACCTTTCCAAATTTTCCAGAAGTATAATTTGTTAGATAATTCTTAAAAGAAGTAGCATGAAACGACGCACCTGAGTCCAGTACCCATTGGTCAACCGGTCTATCAATACAACAAACCAGTGCATCTCCGACATCGTTTGCAGCTGCGTTTGCTTGTTGATGTTCCCGGTTTTGATTCTGACCCGCCTTTTCTGGACAATCCCTCTTGTAATAACCTTTCCTACCGCAGCCCTAGCAATCAGCATCCTTGAACGGTTTTGACTTCCCTCACCCTTTAGACTTGGATCGACCTTTTCCTTTCTGACCACCCCGTTGAACACTTCTCCGTCTACTTTTCACACTCAATGCAGCAGACGTGAGTTCTCCTGATTCCCTCCGGTGAATATCCTCGCTCAAAGTCAGATCCCGAATCTCCTGAAGTTTCAACTTCCTTTGGCCAGGCGAACTACTCACAGCATTTACCATCGCACTCCAACTCTCCGGCAATGAAGACAACGAAATTAAGGCCCTTACTTCGTCCTCAAATTAATATCAATCGAGCTCAACTGAGTGATGATCACATTGAACTCGTTGACATGATTGGTCACCGATCCCCCTTCCGTCATCCTCAAATAGAATAATTGTCTCATCAGATAGACTTTATTCGATGCGGATGACTTTTCATACATGTTAGATAACGCCTTCATCAAACCCGCCGTCGTAGTTTGATCTATGATGTTAAACATCACGTTTCTTGATAACGTCAATCGAATAACACCTAGGTTTTGCCTATCTAATAATTCTCAATCCTTGTCTGACATCTTTTCAGGCTTCTTCCCTGACAACGGTTGATAGAGCTTTTTCTGGTATAGATAATCCTCCATCTGTGTTCGCCAGAATCCAAAATCCTTTTCATCAAATTTGTCAATTTTCACTTTTCCTTCTTCAGACGCCATTGATTTACACAGGTCGCTATAACCCGTGCTCTAGATACCAGTTGTTAGGAATCAATGCACACAAAAGAAATTAAAAGTAAAAAATCAAAGTAAGAAACAAGACAACGATTTACGTGGTTCGACAATTTGCCTACATCCACGAACCTATACTGGAGAGATTTTATTGATGTATGAGAGTAATCAACCTTTACAAAGATGAATAACTATCTACTTATATAGTAAAACTTTAGAGACTAAGTAATATAAGTCCTAATACACTTAGGAAACCAAAAAACTTGCCAAAATAGCCCAAAAACGCGTGAACAAAATTGCTGTATCCGCGACTGTGGCGTCACAGCGCCACATTGACAGATTGTTTAGATGAACTTGGCGCCACATCGCCAAATGTGGGGCCACAGCGCCACATGGGCATAATGTTTTTTTTCATCTTTTTGGCCTTTTCCTTTTGCACTTTGATTGTCTCCACTAATAACCCATCAATTATCATAATCACTATCATCTCCAAGGTCATAAGGAAAATTGTCACCTCCAATATCCTTAATTATTTCTGGGTTTGTTGTGTGCGTATTTGCAGACAAACAAAGTTCTCGTATGATTTGGTTTGATTATCTAAGAGACCTGCTTGATCTTTTTAGGACTTAATTTGGTAGATTGTTAGATTGATTACTCTTTTCTTCTCATTTTATTAATTTTCTTTTACCTAAAATTCAGAGATTTAAGAGCTGAGCAACAACTTTTTTCGAAAAGTAATTATGAAACTTTCAATGTTTCCATGGTTTCCATAGAAACTAGAGGGGGCAAAATGGTTCTAGATCCATGGTTCCAACCCAACCCAAGTAGTTCTAGATTGAGTTGGTTCCTTGAATTTTTAATTTGGGTTGGGTTGGGTTGGGTTTTAATGGGTTCCATTTGGGTTAAGTTCAACTTGGTTCCATCTTGGGTCCAAATTGGTTTCAGCTTAATTAGTTCAATTTTGGGTTCAAGTTGGATCTACTTTGGGTCCAACCAAATCTTTAACAAAGTTTATAGTTATGAAATGTGGTGGGGATTATGAAGAAATAGCTTTGACAAATGAGTTTAATTCATAAATTGCATATGTAAAACACAAAAGCAGTGTCTTCTACTACTGCTACATTATATATATGCATATATATATAACAATAATGATAATCTATTATCGAAAAGAAAGAATTAAGAATTCTTTTAATGCACAGTAAAGAATTTAAAAATCTATTTTTAATTCCTGCAGTTTTGAGCTTTTCTAATTTTGATTAGCAATCACATATTGTTTGGGGTATGTATAAATATAGGGAAATTACAATGGGTACCCTTGAGGTATTGCCTAATTACGGTTTACACCCCCTAATTTAAAATATTACATCTAACATCCTGTAGTTTAATATATTGATGTAAGGTTGGGCAAAACCCTCTAATGTTCATGAATTAATAAGGTTTCTCAGTTAATCCTCATATTACGCCATAAATGCTCATATTACACCAAATAGAAACACAAATGCAAGAAATTCAATAAGTTCAAGAAGTTCTAAACCTAACAAATAACACCATAATTATACTAATCCTAACATATACACTCATACTGTTTACCATGCATAACAAATTACACCCATAATTATACTAATCCGTACAACCTTACATCAATATATAAAACTACAGGATGTTAGATGTAATATTTTAAACTAAGGGATGTAAACCGTAATTAGGCAATACCTCAAGGGTACCCAGTGTAATTTTCCCTATAAATATATATACACTAGGGAAGCTTATAATGATACTCCACTTTATGATAAAGCCACTCAACCTTCATTTCGAATTTAATAAACGGACAAGAACGACCTAGTCTACTAAAAGTAATCCTTATAATTTTATATATAAAATATAATTTTCTCCTATGTCAAGATGCAAGAAAATAATTTTTAATTAAAATATAGTATGAGTGTTGCATTTAATAATTCAAAATTCTAAAATTTGAAGAGATGGATAATTATTATATAAAACAAGATACGTAGATATGCTAAATTTCATTTGTTCTTTCTGGATTTGAATTAAAATAAGAATCATCTTAAATGAGCAATAATATATGTAACGATCTATCATAATTTGATAATTTGAGTAGGATGGACATTAACAAAGAAATAAGAATTGAGATGTGCAAAATGTAAATGATTAAAATAATAATATCAATAAATCATAGTGCAAGAAAAAAAAAAAATTGATGATTAAAGAATCATTTGGTGCAATGGTCAGCTGCCACAAATTGCAAACAAATATTACGTTGTTTTGGGTTAACAGCAACTTTTTATTTTTCATTGCTTATGTTTAGATAATGTACTTCATAAGAGATCCAACCCAGAAATAACAGCAAGGCATCTTGGTTCCCCCCCTTTGTTTTGGTATCCATTAAGAACAATTTTGGTTCTATTTTGGATCCATCTTGGGTCCTTATTTAGAAACCAATAGGAATCAATCCAACCCGAACCAAACCTATATTGGACCCAAATATTGAGGCTCATCTTGGAACCAATCCATTTTGGACCCAACCCAACCCAACTATTTGTCACCTCTAATAGAAACTATGAAAACATTGAGAGTTTTTGTGGAAACAATGGAAACATTGAAAGAAACATTGAAAGTTTCTTAAGAAACAATATAATTTCTAAAACTACTTCATGGTTTCTTTTCCGTAAGCTAAAACACGGAAACGTTTAGAAAGTTTTGGCCCAAAAATAAAAAGAAATTAGAACCATGATTTTATCCTATTCCTTGTCGATCCCATCATGGAGTGTCGAAACATCAACCCTACCCAAAAGATTATGTGATCTGGACCATGACAATTTATATCAATAAACTATGGTTATGCAGTATTATCTCCAATAAAAAATATTTAATCATCATATACGTACAATGAAAATTTAAAAGGGAAAAAGAAAAGTTCCAATCGGCTCTAAACCCATCAACCTGGAGATTGAGAACTCGAAAATTAGGCTTCAATTGGATTATATGCTATCTCCCATTTTTTATTTTCCTTAGAAGATGTGAGAGCTATTTATAAGAAAGTAGAGATATGATGGTTAAATTGTATCCGAATGAGATCTTTTTGATAGGAAAAAAGTGTTATAATTAGGTACGATGTGATATGTTATTCTTTTAGTAAGAAAAATTGTTTTTTTTTTTTTTTGTAAGAACTTGGTATAAATGAATTTTTGTTTGTAAGAAAATTTAAACATATCTAAGTTAAACTTCTACATCTAAAAATAGTAAAAAAATAAATCTTATTTTACACGTTACGTAATTACCAATCAAAATATGTGATTATTTAGATGTCCATGTTGATATATTGGCGGATAAAGACCTTAGTTGTGAGGTGAATTGTCTAATCATAAATGGTAAAAAATATCATTTTCCGTTAAAAAAATCTGAGAGAATTGCCAATCAAACACATTTCTCAAAAAAAATTTGAGATTTTTTAAGAGATTTCTACTGTAGCATTTTTTGAGATATTTTTATGATAAGTTAATCAGATATAATTTTAGTTAAAAAAAAAACCTCTAAAACACGAGAAAATGGGAATGATGGGCCATGTCATAAGATCTACTCTTCAACGAGTCCAATAAATTGAAATTAAAGTACCAAAAGAATTCACATAAACTCGCTCATTTTATGGTACACCAGGAGTATTACTTAAATGTGTCTTTTTGTGTCTATTTTTTTCACACAAGTGTGTGTGGAGTCCACAAACATTACACTTTAGTGTGTTAAAAGATAGATAGAAGGAGTATTGCTATCCGGTGTGCCATACTATTATCCCCCTGGTTCTTTGGGTTACAAAAATATTTTTCTATTGTCTACTTCTTGAAAAATTCTATGATACACCTGGAGCGTTAATCTCAAGTATTGAAATTCTTTAATTCCATTTCCATCTATTTGAACCCCCCAAAAAAATTCTATCTATACATGTGCAATCATACAATTTGTACAAATCCCATTTACTGTTGGAATTTTTTTCTCAAACTATTACATATATGATCTGTATTTTAATTTTATATTTATCTTTCTCTTTCTAAAATCAAGTCAGCACTAGACATTTCCAATTCGATTTCTTGCTGAATTAGATTGAGTTCAATTATTTGTATTTCCAATAATTTTTGGTACACATTCAACGCGGCTTACAACTACCAAACGTGATGAGGACTTCATGTAAATTTGCAATTCAAAAAATGATGTTCCCGTTCTCCTAGTCATTGCTTTGCTGCTTATAAATTATGAAGTGATATCAAAATGTATGTGCATTCCATTTTCAGAAATATATACATAAGGGAATATATAGCAAAGGAGAGAAAAATAAATATAAACAAAAAATGTCAGGAATTATTCACAAGATAGAGTCAGAAATTAAACATAAGCTCCACCTTGGCCACAAGGAGGAGGACAAAAAGCACCATCATGAAGGTGGGCACAAGCCAGATGAATATTCCGGTGAGCACAAGGAGGAGCATAAGGCGGAGCACGTCGGCCACGTTGAGCAGCTGAAGGAGTTCATGCACGAAATTAAGAAGAAGGTGGGCAGCGGTGGTCATGGCAAAAAGAAACATAGCAAAGGTCATCATTTTAAATTGAAAGAGGAAAATAAGGAGGGAGAAGAGGGAGGAGGAGAAGAAGAAGAAGGGGAGAAGAAAGCGAGAGCGAAAGTGCGAGCGAGAACGAATGCGAAGCAGAAGAAGAAGTGGAATTTGAAGACGGTGGTGGTGGTGGATTTGAGTTCGAGTTTTAATTGATGAAGTTAAATTTTTTTTTTTGAAAATTTTCTTTTCTAAGATTTGGGGGAATGGGTAAAATGAAAATAAAAGCATTACCCATGATTGAGTAATACATGTTCATGCAAGTGTTGATTTCAATGTATTTTGTATTTTGGTTTGTTAAAATGGGATTCATTTGATTTTATTGTGTATAATTGTGGTTTGATTACTTAATAACTGGTTACCTATGGGTAATATAATGCAAAGTCGGGGAATTAATATGGCCTCTAAGTGTGTTTGTTGCCCAGAAGGGGGAAATGAAACTATATCACATGTCTTTATTTCTAGCTCTGGAGCTCGTGAGATTAACAATCATTTTGTTACTTTGTGTAATTTCGAGCTCCCGGACACAAATAATATTTATGTGTGGTGGCAAGCTTGGAGGATCGGGACCTCGTAAAAAAGCGTTCGGGTGCTTCTACCGATTTTAATTTCTTGGTTCATATGGCTCGCTAGAAATAAATCCAAACATGAAACATTAAATTCAAGATGGCGAATATCCGTGCTCGAATTGAACTATATCTCAAGCTTCTTCATCGACATGGTATTATATCTTCGATCAATTTCAGAGGTGATGAGGTTTGGCAAACTATTTGGGAACTAAAATGGGACGTTATGCAGATCTTCGATCTCAGATGGTTATGTGGCTTCCTCCAAGAGAACATTGGGTGAAGTTAAACACGGATGGCGCCTCACGAGGAAATCCGGGTGAGTCCGGATCTGGTGGAGTGATAAGAGACCACAAAGGCGACTTGATTGGGGCTCTCGTGAGTTATATTGATATTACCACGTATACGTATGCCGAGTTGCATGGAGTCTGCATGGGTCTGGAGCTTTGCTATAACCTAGGCTTTAGAAGGGTGTGGGTGAAACTTGATTCACAAGCTGTTATTCACATCCTCCATAGTAAGTCTCCTGGTTGTTGAAAATGGATTAAACTGCTACAAAGGGTTTGGCTACTGCAAAGTAAAATGGAACTTCATTTTTCACTTATCTTTCGGGAAGAAAATGGAGTGGCGGATTGGTTAGCTAACAAAGCATGTAATGAAAAGAAGTCGACTATCATGAATATTTCGGATGCGCCTAGAGATCTAATTTCGAGATTAAAAATGGACCTTAGCTTCCCTAGCTTTAGGTTTAGATGGGTGTAATGTTTGTTTCATTTTGTAAGGGAGTAATACTCCTCGTTTTTTGCTTTTTTTTCAATGTTTGTAAGGGAGTTAGTACTCCTCATTTAGATGCTTTCGTAGAGATTTCTGTGAGGGAGTTACACTCCTTATTTATGGCTTTACTTAAATTTTAATAAAGAAGGGATGAGGGGGCCGACCATACCCTCCCCCCATTAGGGCGGTTTCGGTTAAAATAATAATAAAAAATATATATATATATATATACACACACACACACACAAAAGAATTAATTATTTTTTTTAAAAGGTCTTTGTACCGATGGTATTTTTTAATATATTGAGAAATTAATTTTGGATCTTCCAACGTGGAATACCTTGAAAAAACCAAAAGTAAAATGTCCGTAAATGATATATAGGTTTTTGTGATGAAGTATGCAAGTCATTTATCATAAATAAGTTTTTAATTTGTTTGGAACATATACTATCACAGATTCAATTAAATAAATCAAATTGTTTCTGTATTTTTCTATTAAATAATACTTTCTCGTTTCTAGAAATTGATGTTCTTGTGAAGTTTTATTGTCTTTCAAAATTCATGATTGATTGAAATTTATCAGTTTATTCTGGTAACAATTAACGCTAGTATCATTTAGATGTGTTATTCCGGTAAAACTAATGTAATAAAATATTAGGACTTTTTTTTGCTGTTTTTCTGTGGTTTTTCCTTTTTCTATCTATTTTATCATGAATTTTCCAAATCTTTTTTTTTATTTTTATAATATTTTTCTATTTTTTTTTTGGATTTTTATAGAATTTTCCTGATTTTTTAGACTTTTGTCAAAATTTTCTACTATTTTAATAATTTTTCTGATTTCTTTTGAAATTATTTTTTATTTTCATATTTATTTCTAAATTTTCCTTATTTTTCTGATTTTTTTTATCTAATGGTTGATCACAAATGATCTGATGACTAAGAATAATGCAAATAAATATTACTTATAAAAATGAGGGGCATACTGGACATACCATAAAAAAATTTAACGACATTAGTCTGGATTAACGAAAAGGGAGAGTATGCAAACTAAAAATTAAAATAGGGGTATATAAGGCTATTTTTTTAACACAATGTAGTTTTATGCAGATAAGTGGCTTAGCGGGGGTGATATGCAATTTTCCCGTAAACTTCGTTCAAAAGAATTGAAGATAATTATGCACACCAAAAATCCACTCTCTTGACTTAGTTGATGTTGGCGTTGGAGTTTGTCAATATCCATTTTCTCCTAACCTCTATAAAACAACAATGATAATCTCACTTTTGGTCCCTCAACTTTCCACTTAGAATTACTTTAGTCCCTCAACTTTCAATCGCGTTGATTGAGTCCCTCAACTTATAATTAGTTTCAATGTGATCCCTCTTTAATTTTCGGTCAATTTTGGTTAGCAAGTGATCAATTTCAAGGACAAAATTAACATTTTGTAATTAAAAACACATTTGACCTCTTAAGTAGTATAGATTATCTCAGATTTATAAGGAGGGTATGCAAACACTAATTTTAAGTGATTATTAAATTATAGCTGAAAATAAGTTATTTTAGTGTTTTTGCAAATACAACTTTAGCTTTTAATTCTCTAAATTTAAGCAATTATAAGCTGTAATCTATAAATTGACAGGGGGTGCTTCAAAGTGATTATGATTTTTTTAAATAAATTAAAATTGTCGAAGACACATATATCTTCCCCTAAATTTGAAAACTCCTAAATTTTTTGGCCCAACGTCCACACACTTGATACGTTTATGCATTTGCATGCTGGATATTTCCCATACATATTTGATCACCTGATCGACAGGTACCTTGCCTCAAAATATCAGGTTCTAGACAATATTTGGGTTGTTGCCCTAAGTCCAAATAAGATAAAAAGAGAGTTAATAACAAATGTATAGGGTTGAAATGAAATAGTATTATTTCATGTACAGTTATTAAGATATCATCTATGTATTATTATATCATATTATTATTAATATATGTATTATTACCATTATATGTATTAATGAAGATGAAGAAGCGTTTATCTTGTAAGTTTTCTTATTTATCTTAAAGTTTCATTTTAATTTTATTTTGTGTTAAGGATGAGCCTTATAGGCTAAATCCTTTTGTGTTAAATTATATCTGAACTCTCATGATTCTTCTAAAAAACATGAATTGATAATTCTAAAAAAAGATTTTCGTTATGGTATGGACTCTAATGGGTTAATTTAGTAAACTGGCTGAAATTGGATCATTGAGAATGTTATTCATACTGTTGCCGTGTTTGCCGTGATGTTTGGCGTTTTGGGCGTTTGTATGAAAATTCTTGATGGTTTAATTTCATTAACGGATTACTAAATTGTGAAAATAGTTTGTGAATCTGTGATAACCCTTGCAAAAGTATCTTTGAGAGAAACTGGGGGTTCCTCGATTTACTACTCCCTGCATTAGGTCCAGTAAGTCTTCCATAATCGCTATCTCTCTTTGGAATCATTTGTGTCTCTGGGCATAGATGGTATCAGAGCCATGTTTTAGGGGAAAATCATGTTGGGTAAGGATATAATTTAACACAAAAAACTCTTGATTATTGCAATGATTAGAAATCAGGATACTGTCAAAAATAGTCTCAATCTTGAATTTGAATTACCACAGGACTTAGATCTACTTAATAAGTGGACTATTCCCAGAATTGAACCAAAAACCATTTATAAATTAGGCACTTTTGAAAAATTAGGATTAAAACAGTTGGTAAAAACCACTGAACAATCTATTTCCCTGTATAATGAAGAAACGATTATTAAGTTATTAAGCGAAAAGGATATACTTCCTTATAAAAATACTCATAAATTCCTTCATATAGGATTAGTACAAATTGCGTTTAAACCACTTACATTAGAAGGTTTACCTGAAAGTTTTATAGCAGTCTTAAGAGATGGTAGAAATTTAAATTGGAAACAATCTTTAATGGGAATTATACAATCTAGTTTGGCCCATGGTCCAGTCTATTTCGATGTTTATCCAAATTTACAATTATCTTATCTGATATTAATATTCTTGATGCTTTAACTTTGAATGTTAAGACTCATGGTTATAATTATGTATCTGGTTCGGAAGTTATATGTATTTGTTATAGAATTTATTATAAACCTTTATATACTTTAAATCCTCATTGTAGAAAAGTTGATAAACCTTTAAATGAAACAATATTAATTGAAACTAATTTTAGTAAATCTAATATCATAACAAGAAGATCTATTAAATGGGAAGAAATAAATTTTCTAGAAAATTGGATAATTGAAAGAGCAATGCCTCCACAACAACAAACTCAATCAAATCTTATAGATGTTATACAAACTCCTGAAGGAACTATAAATTTACAATTTGATAATATTAATAGGTATCTTGACTCTTCATCAAGATTGTCTAGGTCTAAATCACAATCTCTACATTCGTACATCTCTCCTATTGATTATATTGTTGAAACTCCTTCTAGGGCTTCTACTTCTCAAATTAGAGAGGACAAAGAAGAAAATGAAGAATCTTTAAGAAATTCTAGAATTGATGAATTATATATTAATAAAGAAAATATTGTCAAAGGATATAATAATAGGCAGGCTAATATTAAGCATGCAGAGACAATGTCTGAGATGAGTATGCCACCTTTTTAATGGATTTGAGTTATAAAATTGATTTTAGTCCTGGTTCTGAAGCCAGGAAAATTATTAAGAAAGAATTTACTTTACCCCGATGGGAATTATTTAGAAATTGGTTTTTTGATAATTTTAATTTAATTGAACAAAATTATATACAAAAACAATTTTATACTACTTGTTCTGAAAAAAATTCTTTAATACCTTTTGTCCCTTGGTTTATGTCTACTTATGTAGACCAATATATTTCTGTTATAGAAAGGAATTATAAACTTTTAAATGGACAAATTAATAAAGATATTTATCCTCCTTGTCAGGCTTTTCAAATGGAAAAAGAAGGAAAAATTTGTAATTTTCTTGCTTTTTCAAAAATATTTGAAAATGATACGTTACAAATTACATGTAAACACATTAATGTTCTTATAGAACAACAAAACTATGCTAACATATTTCTTAATGTTCTGGGAGAACAACTAGCCTCTTTACATGATAGAGTCAATAAGATAATAAATCTTCTAGATAAACCAAACAATTCTGATAAGGATCTTGAAATTATTGATACTAGTCATATCGCTACTCCAAGCATCCAACCTCCTCCTGAAATCAAAGATTTTAAATTAAAATCTGCATCAGAATTAGAAATTTTCTTAAAAGAGAAATTTAGCAAATTAATCATTAATACTTTAGAAGAAGATTTTGCTAACACATTACAAGAAGGGTCTCGAATTGATGAAAATATTAGTAAACTTGCATCAAAAGTTGAAAAAGTATTAAAAGACAAATTAACTATAAATACATTAGATGAACAACTAGAAGAAAGATTAAATATTCAGGAACAAATCAATAAAATCAATAATGAAAAATGGGCATCAAAACCCAGTCAAAGATTATATTATTACAGGAGACCTTCTCCTATGGATGTTTTACATGAAGAACAAGAATACGTTCTTAACAATAGTTATAGTGGAAGAAATATTTATGAATGGAATATTGATGGATATACTGAAAACCAAATATATAATGTTGTTCATAGAATGCTTATGTATTCTACTATCTGTAAAAGTAATGGTAACACAGATAGAAATGTAGCAAAAATGATAATTGCAGGGTTTACAGGCCAACTAAAAGGTTGGTCGGATCATTATTTAACTCAAAATAATAGAGATGAAATTCTAAATACTGTCAAACAGGAAGATAATCAATAAGTTGAAAATTCAGTTTATACTTTAATTGTTAATATTGTTGAACATTTTACTGGAAGATATTCTGATAATAGTGAAACTATTAGAACATTATTACAAAATCTTAAGTGTAAAACACTAACAGATTTTAGATGGTATAAAGATACTTTCCTAAGTCGAGTCATGGAATTACCTGAGAGTAATAGTTCTCATTGGAAATCTAAATTTATAGATGGATTACCTCATTTGTTTGCAGAAAAAGTAAGAAGAACATTACGAGGTAATTTAATGTCAATCCCTTATGACAATTATACTTATGGAAAATTAATTGGTACATGCATTCAAGAAGGATTAAATCTTTGTAATGAAATTAAATTAAATTAACAATTAAAAAGACAGAATCTAATAGAAAGAAAACAATTAGGACAGTTTTGTAGTCAATTTGGAATGGATTTACCTTCTAAGAATAACAATATAAAAGGAAAGAAAAAGGATAAACAAGTAGACTATCCTAAAAGGAAAAGAAAATATTCTAAAAAGAAATGGGAGAAAAAATTAAAACGAAAAGAAGAAAGAGAAGAAAATAAAAAATACAAAAGAAAATTTATTGTGTGCAGAAAATGTGGAAGAACTGGTCATTATGCCAGAAATTGTTGGACCAAAACGAAGATTAATAATCTTCAAATAGATGATGATATAAAAGAGAAAATATCAAAAATATTATTAAATTCAGCACATTCGGATAATTCAGAAACCGAATCATATTCTGAGCATAGTAGTAATTCTGAAAAAATAAATATTTTAGATAATGAATCTATCATATCTGAATCGGAATCCACATCGGAGTCAGAATGTGAACCTTGTCAACAAGGACAACCTTGTATTAATAATATTGAAGACGAGGACTATTATAAACTTTTATTCAATTTCAAGATATGGAAATAAATGTTTAGATAGTCATAATATTTTTGAGTTATTAAAACATATTAAAGATTCTGATTTAAGATCAAAAATAATTGATCAAATAGACAATACTCCCAGTACTTCTAGTGAAACTAGACATATTAGCGAAGAAACTATAACTTCTCCTGAACCATATTCTATGTCTGAAGTTTATAAAATTCTTAAAGAAAGACAAGTTGTTACAACTCCTATATCCTTAAATGATATTCTAATATAAATGAATCATTTAAGAAAGGAAATTGATTCCTTAAAACAAGAAAATAAAATGCTTGATAATAGAATTGCAAAATTAGAACTTAATTCTGAAACAAATTCTCTTCATCAAGAGGAACATATAGTTAATATGAATAATTTTCAATTTTCAAATGATAATTTTCTAAATACTCTAGAGCAAATAATCTCTCAAAAATGGACTGTAAAAATTACTCTTTTAATAGATAATTATTTCTCAAAAGAATTTATTGCTTTAATTGATAGTGGGGCATATTTGAATGTTATTCAGGAAGGACTAATTCCTACTAGATATTTTCAAAAGACAACTCATTCTTTATCCCACGCTGGAGGACAAAAACTAGATATCAGTTTTAAGCTTCCAAAAGCTTTTGTCTGTATTGATAAAAACTGTATTCCTACAAGTTTTTTGCTTGTTAAAAATATTTCAAATCAAGTAATACTTGGTTCACCTTTTATCACAAAAATCTATCCTTTTATAACTGTCAATAAAAAAGGAATTATCGGTACTTATAATAATAAGCCTATACATTTGAAATTTATAACAAAACCTTTTACAAAAATTTTACATGGAATGTATGAACATATCAAAGCTAAAGAAAATCAATTAAATTTTCTTAAAAATGAAGTTAATATTTTAACTATTGAAGAAAAACTTCAAAATCCTAAATTACAGGATAAAATCAAATTTCTTCATAATAAATTTTGTTTAGAAATTTGTAATGATCATCCTAATGCTTTTTGAGATAGAAAGAAACATATTGTTGATCTTCCCTATGAAAATGATTTTGGTGAAAAAAATATTCCTACTAAAGCTAGACCTTGTCAAATGAATTCTGAATATTTAGAATTATGTAAAAAAGAAATTGAATCATTGCTTAGTAAAAAATTAATATGTCCGTCTCAATCTCCATGGTCATGCACTACATTTTATGTTAATAAACATAGTGAACAGGAAAGAGGGGTCCCTAGACTAGTAATAAATTATAAACCCCTTAATAAAGTCCTAAAATGGATAAGACACCCCATTCCTAATAAAAAAGATTTGTTGGATAGATTATATAATGCCATAATATTTTCTAAATTTGATTTAAAATCAGGATATTGGCAAATTCAGATTAATAAATCTGATAGATATAAAACTGCTTTTAATGTTCCTATAGGACATTATGAATGGAATGTTATGCCTTTTGGATTAAAAAATGCTCCGTCAGAATTTCAGAAAATAATGAATGATATTTTTACTCCTTATAGTGAGTTTATTATCGTATATATTGATGATATTCTTGTATTCTCAAAGGATATAGAATCTCATTTTAAACATTTAGATATGTTTAGGAAAATTATTATTCAAAATGGATTGGTAATATCTAAACCAAAAATGTCTTTATTCCAAACAAATGTTAGATTTCTTGGTCATAATATTGAGAAAGGTAACATTATTCCTATAAATAGAAGTATTGATTTTGCTTCTAAATTTCCTGATGAAATTACCAATAAAACTCAATTACAAAGATTTTTAGGAAGTCTGAATTATATTTCAGCCTATTATAAAAATCTTGCTGAAGACACAGCTATTTTATATGATAGACTAAAAAAGAAACCAAAACCTTGGTCAGAACAGCATACTAATGCTGTAAGAAAGATAAAAGAAAAGGTGAAAACTTTACCTTGTTTAATGCTAGCTAACCCAAATTGGGAAAAAATTGTGGAAATTGATGCTTCTGAAATTGGTTATGGTGGTATTTTAAAACAAATTAATCCCATTACAAAACAAGAAAATCTTATTAGATTTCATTCTGGAAAATGGAATGATAGTCAAAAGAATTATGCTACAATAGCCAAAAAAATTCTTGCCATCATAAAATGTGTATTGAAATTTCAAGATGATTTATATAATCAACATTTTGTGATAAAAACAGACTGTAAAGTAGCTAAGTTTATGTTTCAAAATTTTTTTAAACATGATGTTTCTAAACATATGTTTGCTAGATGGCAAGCGCATCTCGCTCCTTTTGATTTTGAAATTATTTATAAAAAAGGAGAAGATAATAATCTTCCAGATTTTCTAACTCGAGAATATTTATCATGAATTTTGCAGGATCAAGATATTCAGAATATTCCTCTATACAAACAATGCCAAATTATATATTCACAATTTATATGGTTGTTCAGTATATTATGTTCTTCCCATCATCGTCGTTATTTAGGAAGAATTGGGGTTCCTGATCCCATCAATGATCCTTATTATCTTAAAATATATGGACAACCTAATAGTATTAAAAGGCTCCAGATAAGAAGACATTATCTTATGAAAAGTTTTCATTATTGGGAAACTGAAATAAATTCTCCTGAATTCCAATTGCAGCACCTAACATATAGAACTTGTGCCCTAAAGCACAAAAATCAATGTTTATTATGGGAATTACAATATATAAATGGCTTGCTCAATAGACTCTCTGCTTAGACAAAGAATTTTGATATGACAGGAATGCAAACTCCAGGACGAGGATTCTCCTCTTATAGAGGAAGAGGTAATCGAGGAAGAAGTCAGAATCATATTCTGACACAACATGGAAGAAAGACGCTAATAGCAGCTGATTTATCATCAGCTCAAGATCCCTTATATAGGGAATTTATTGAGTTTAAAAAACAAAAAGAGGGTCATACCCAGACTTCTCCCTCTTATTCAAAAATTGTGGGGTATGAAGATGAAAAAGCAGATGTCCATAATATGGGCTATATACAAAATGATCACAAAAGAGTTATACTCTTTCTTACTGAAAATGATTTGAAAAGGGATAATAAGCCCTGGGAATTGCTTGAAAGATATTTAAACACTAATAGTGATACTTTCGGAAGTTATAAATTCCAACAATATTATGAAAATATTCTCCAAAATGGTGGACTATGTGAAATAAACCACTATCATAGTGGCAGTAATGAGGAAATTTATAAATTTTCCAAACTAATTATCAAAAGGATTATATCCATTGAAGAATGGGGAATATCTCCATTCAAAGAAAAACAATTTTATGTCAATAATGTTCCCATTAAATATAATTATTGGGATTATGTGGAAGCTTTTGAAAAAGTCTTCTTATATGAAAACCCAAGCCATAGTCATACTTGGTTTATTAAAATATGTGGAGAGGTTTATAACCACTCTATACCAAATTGGGTTTTAAATTGGTGGCAATTTTATGGACCCAAAAAAGAAATTTTGCCAGAAATCCTTATAGGACTATTTGAAGAATGGAAAACATATTCTCCAAAAATTTTGGAACTATCACAACACTCGGAAAACCGAAATATTCCATTTTTTTATTGAATTTTCAATTCTTTGGATCTGGAAATGGCTTCCCCAAGTGGATCATGATGAGGATAATATCCCCTCTATTATGAGATTATCCTATACAAAGTTCTGGGATACCATGATGCGAGAGGATCCTGAGACCAAAGAATTAAAATGTATAGATACTATCAATAAAACTGAAAAGAAAATAGAGGAATACAAAAGGCTGTATCATAAAATGCAGCAAAAGATGCAAGTTCCCCTGATAAAAATTGCGGAAATATCTCAACAACTAAAAAAGCAAGAAGGCACCAGTTCAAGAGAACAACTCATTGAGAAATATCTCGAAGAAATGAAGACAAAATTAATAGAAGACTGGATAGAGGATGAAAGAAGTGATACTTTTATGACATCATCCAAAGACAATAATTTTGAAGATGTTAATTTCCAGGATGCACAGGACTCAAATGACGTGTCAATATAAGATAATTTTGAGTCAATATTGGAGAATCTCAAAGAAGATTTGCACAGAGGAAAGTCCAAGCAGAAAAAATAATCGGATAATTATCATAAATAGTACTGTTCATTGAATAATAGTATAAATTAGTTTTCATTTTAGCTTGAAATCCGGCGCCTCTAACTATTATAAATAAAGGCTGGCATTGTACTCAGAGGACAAAAATAAGTAATATTGTAACAAATCTCTCTCTACAAACCCTCTCCCTCACTTGCTTTAGCCTCCATCTCCAGTGTAACATACCAAGTTCTTGTAAATTACTGAAGTTGCTATAATAAAAAGAAGCGTTTATCTTGTAAGTTTTCTTATTTATCTTAAAGTTTCATTTTAATTTTACTTTGTGTTAAGGATGAGCCTTATAGGCTAAATCCTTTTGTGTTAAATTATATCTGAACTCTCATGATTCTTCTAAAAAACATGAATTGATAATTCTAAAAAGAGATCTTCGTTATGGTATGGACTCTAATGGGTTAATTTAGTAAACTGACTGAAATTGGATCATTGAGAATGTTATTCATACTGTTGCCGTGTTTGCCGTGATGTTTGGCGTTTTGGGCGTTTGTATGAAAAATTTTGATGGTTTAATTTCATTGACGGATTACTAAATTGTGAAAATAGTTTGTGAATCTGTGGTAACCCTTGCAAAAGTATCTTTGAGAGAAATTGGGGGTTCCTCGATTTACTACTCCCTGCATTAGGTCCAGTAAATCATATTATTATTAAGATATATGTATTATTACTATTATATGTATTATTAAAATATCATATATGTATTACTATATAATTAATTTTTTATTTATAAATTAATTTTTGTTTATAATTCTTATTTAGATGCTTCTTGTAAGACAATTAAGTTTATAGAAAAATATAAAAAAGAAAAAAAGTGTTGTTATGAGTAAATGTAGAAGAAATCTTACTTTCCCACATTTTAAATTGCATGAATAGTCCATTTATTTTTGTAGTGACACGTTTCCTTTACTACATTTATTATTCTTGAGTAATCAACTTTTTCTTTTATAAGTCCTGAGAAATCCACTTTATTTTGATAAATAATTATTTTTTAAAGGTAAATTGTTAAAAAGGATAGTAGTAAAAATAAATGTGAAGAAAACATAGATTTTTTTTTTCAATTTAGGGGTATTATTGTACTTTGTGAAAATATGTTAATTGATAATCACTTTTGTTTGCAAACACTTTTTTTTTTTTTACTTTCTGCTAGTGTTTACAAACAATACACACTTCTGATTCTACTTATTCTCCGCTTATAATCACTTCTCCATAAGCAGCTGTGTTTGCAAACACCCCATAGTTCATGATCTTGGCTTGTTTGATTAAATTGGGTTGGGCCTCACTAATTTGGATTGCAAGCCTGATTGAATTATTTACTGGGTCCAGGTTCACAAACTGCAGCCCATTAGGGCATGAGAGCCCATTACTCCATTTCTCTAACTTGCATCATCACAAGATAATAGTTTTTTCTCTTTAAAATTTTTAATACCCGAAATATATTTATTGGACAACAACATTCAAAATTAGTTTTATTTGGACGAGGTTTTTGGCAAAGCAAAGCAAAAAAATGCTAGGAGAGAACTCCTTTTCCACACATAAGAAAATGTGAAGAGAACTCTTTTTCTTACCTCCGTTGTTTCCCATTGACAACTGTGTATCCTTTGTCTAATGATCTGAATGTATATTTTGTGTCTATTTTTTCCACACAAGTGCTTGGAAACCACACAAATACACCTTAATGTGTGAGAGTGATAAGCACTTGGACCGTTGACCTGACATAAATATTTCCCATTGACAAACAAATCATGAAACTTAAGTTTTCCTTTTTCCTCTGGTTCATTTTTTCCTTATCAAAATCCTTATACCAATATCCCTAGGCAAAATAACAGATTTTGTGAAATCAGAGTATGCCCATTGATGTGACATCTTTCCTAGTTTCGTATTTATATCATTATTGCTCCCAACTCTGAAGTATTGTGATAAATTGTGTACATTGCTCCTTTTGCCTATTTGAACAAAATCATATATAGATACTAATATGAAAATGGCATATGATTTTGTTTAAAATGTGATCTATAAACTTTTTACTGTGAAATTTAAAAACGTTAAGAACGTAATAGAGCAATATTCCATTTTAAATCACTAGAGTGAGCTTAAAGTGCTAGAATTTTATGTACATATATCATGTACATATATATATGATCAACTCAAATCTGGGGGACTTGTACCTCGTTAGTCTGGAAGGACTTGAATCGTGTTACGAGTATGATGATGTTGATTATAGACTGTACTCTGTGTTAACGGAGCTACCTGCGTACCTAATTAGAATCAAGTCAACGTAGTTCTATAGTAATGTGTATAGCTAGGGTCGTACTCGGAATACGATCAAAACTTCCAAATTTATATGTAAAGGAACGTACTTCTTAGTCAATAGACTCGTTGCTCTGGAGATACGAGGCTAAAGTTATAGAGAATATTCTAGAGATTCCAACCCTCAATAAATGTTATGAGGGGTATTTATAGCACACATCCTGTACAGGTAGTTGGTGGACATCTGTAGGATATCGACTGGTCGCACCATCGAACGGTAGATGACTCGGACTGTGGGGTCGGGTCAATGAATGACCCGACCCGTTACTTTTACTTAGCGCGGATCTTCAGCCCAATGCTGAGTTTTGGACTTGTGTTGGGCCTTGGACCTTTGCTTCAGTGCCTATGGGCTTAAATACCATATTTTCGTATATCAATATAATATTAGAATTTTATGGACATATATCATGTGCATATATATAATATTAGTATTTGGGCATACAGACGTGTATGCATTGCGGTTTAATTATATATCTTATTATTCATAAGGTTTAGGGCCTAATTTAAGTGATCAAATAAAGTCTTAGGGGCTAAAGTCATCTTTTATTAAGTATGGGCTTCTAATTAATATTGTGTAGATACTTAGGGACTTAATTGCTAATTTATGATGGGTTGATTAGCAATTAGTCCAAAACTTATCCATAAAAGGGTTATGGTCCCCAGTTATGTCGTAGAGTGCAGATAACTTTACTCTCTCTCTCTCCAGATTTCCATTGTCTTTAGAGAAAGAACAGGGTTTACAACATAACTGGAAGACATAACTAAAAGGTGTAATTTCTTCTCTTGAATTTAGATACGCGTCCAATTTATATTGTTGATTACATGATTATCATGAAGTTCATAGATTCGGGGCTATAATTTTCTATCACAAAGTGTCGAACTTATACCATACGAAGTGATATACCAAAATATGGTATTTAGCCCAAAAATGAAATGTTATAGCATGTGAGGCCCAACACAGACCCAAAAACCGGTCCATAATGAAAGATCCGCGTGTTTTTAAGTGATCTGGGTCGGGTCGTTCATTATATAAGAGTCAAGATCCTAACCGTTCATAGGCACCACGTGGCATCATCGGTGCGACCCACTTATCGCTGTCAGATTTGTACAACACTTGCATCTATAAATAGCTCATCTCAGCACATATTGGGGGCTCCGATCTCCATTCTTAAATCTCCTGAACTAGCCTCGTATCCAATGATTCCTTAACTATAGACTCGAAGTACGATCCCATAATACAAATGAGGGCTACATTGCCTCTACACATCATACGACCCTAAGGCTCTATACATCATATGACCCTAAGGCTCTACACAATATACGACCCTAAACCCATCAATAAAATCAAAACCTTTGAACTACGTTAGACTTGATCCTCTAAGGAGGTACGTAGGCAACTTGGTCTAGTGTCCAAGTACAGTCCCAACATCTCGTCACCACATTCATGTGTTATACGAAGTAGCCCAGACTGAGTCAGATCGATTCCCCAAAATCGATTTAGATCAGTTGGCGCCGTTTGTGGGAAACTTACTTAGAGTCTCTGAGAAGAGATATCAGAGAAGTGGATAAGGCTAATTGGAGAGATGAGCAAGTGCAATGTGATGAGTCATGCCAAAATACAAAGGTACGACCAACAAGCTTATTAATTTTAACGTCATTTGATTCTATTTTGTGGATAGTGTGATGCCATAAACTCCTGCATTTTTATAATGACTCTTTATAGATGGGTGCATGAATGGTTTACGAACCAAGCCCCAGGAATCATCATGTTATGAACTTGTACAAGACTTTATGTTATTAACAGAGCATTGTATAGCAAAAGATCCCGAACAACCCCATAGGTCTATAAAATATCAAGACATTGAAGAATTTTGTAAGACTTAAAATGGATGTAAGAGCCCTACTGGCCAACTGAGGGCAAAAAGAAATGCTAATAACCCTAACATTAAAGAACAAAACTAAAGCATCCGAAGTGCTGCATCGTAACTACTGATATGGAAGTGGCGCATCGTAGTCGAAAATAGATCAAAGAAGCTCAATAAAATTCACCACTAGCTCGTCCAAATTGAATAACAGCACAACATGTAAAAGAGAGGTGCATTGTCTAATTAGACTTTAAATTTTTAACTCTTTAGTCTAATTAGACTCTAAACTTTGAGGTCGTACGTCATAAACGACCCAAGATATATGATCTAAGAAAGATCGGCTGTGTTTGCTTTTGTTTTCAAACCAATTTTGGCCAAAACTTGTTTGCTTTATGTTTTTTTTGACCAAAAAGGACTTTTTTTGGTCAAAAAAATTGTCAGCTATTGTCTCCCTATTTGCCTCTACTTTAGGGTACCTACTAATTACATCAGCTACAATATAATCATTTAAAACTTATATTATATTTTTCAATTATTAACTAATTATAAACACAACTTTTCAGATAAAAACTTACATGATTTGACTGCTACAGTAACTATTGTCTCTTCTGAAAATAAAATCAAATACAAAACCAAACACATTTTCATCAAAATACACAACTTCCAATAAACTTTTTCACCAAAATTTTCAGCCAAAAAAAACCCAAAACAAAAGCAAACACAGCCATCATATTTTTAACTCTTTAGTCTAATTAGAATCTAAACTTTTTTTTGAGGTCGTACGTCGTAAACAACCCAAGATAGATGATCGTAGAAAGATCATAATTTTTAACTCTTTAGTCTAATTAGACTCTAAACTTTGAGGTCGTACGTCATAAACGACCCAAGATATATGATCTAAGAAAAATCATATTTTTAACTCTTAAGTCTAATTAGACTCTAAATTTTCTCCAAGGTCGTACGTCGTAAACGACCCAAGATATATGATTGTAGAAAGATCATATTTTTAACTCTTTAGTCTAATTAGACTCTAAAATTTGAAGTCGTACGTCGTAAACGACCCAAGATATATGATCTAAGAAAGATCATATTTCAACTCTTGAGTCTAATTAGATTCTAAATTTTCTCCAAGGTCTTACATTGTAAACGACCCAAGATATATGATCGTAGAAAGATTATATTTTTAACTCTTTAGTCTAATTAGACTCTAAACTTTCTCCAAGGTCGTACGTCGTAAACGACCTAAGATATATGATCGTAGAAAGATCATATTTTTAACTCTTTAGTCGAATTAGACTCTAAACTTTGAGGTCGTACGTTGTAAACGACCCAAGATATATGATCTAAGAAAGATCATATTTTTAACTCTTAAGTCTAATTAGACTCTAAATTTTCTCCAAGGTCGTACGTCGTAAACGACCCAAGATATATGATCGTAAAAAGATCATATTTTTAACTCTTTAGTCTAATTAGACTCAATATTTTAGGTCGTACGTCGTAAATGACCCAAGATATATGATCTAAGAAAGATCATATTTTCAACTCTTAAGTCTAATTAGACTCTAAACTTTCTCCAAGGTCGTACGTCGTAAACGACCCAAGATAGATGATCTTAGAAAGATCATATTTTTAACTCTTTAGTCTAATTAGACTCTAAACTTTGAGGTTGTACGTCGTAAACGGCCCAAGATAGATGATCGTAGAAAGATCATATTTTTAACTCTTCAGTCTACTTAGAATCTAAACTTTCTCCAAGGTCGTACGTTGTAAATGACCCAAGATATATGATCTTAGAAAGATCATACTCTTAACTCTTAAGTCTAATTAGACTTTAAACTTTGATGTGAAATACAAATAAATTTACGTACACAGATCATATCTGTAATATCATTATTTAGGGTCATGCCAGACCCGTTACCCATTTTCTGCTGGTTCATTCTTTTGATGAAGGTCATGTGAAAGTGTCATTCTGTTGAAAAATTCAAATTTACTTTTGACTTTTACTTCCTCAGTAGTAAATTTGAAGCCATAAATGTCTCCTCTTTAATATTGATGAAGTGGGGGACTTAATGATATACCAAAATATGGTATTTAGCCCAAGAATGAAATGTTATAGTATGTGAGGCCCAACACAGACCCAGAAACCGGCCCATAATAAAAGATCCGCGTGTTTTTAAGTGATCTGGATCGGGTCATTCATTATATACGAGTGAAGATCTTGACTGTTCATAAGCACCACGTGGCATCATCGGTGTGACCCACTTATCGCTGTCAGATCTGTACAACACTTGCATCTATAAATACCTCATCTCAACACATATTGGGGGCTCCGATCTCTATTCTTAAATCTCCTGAACTAGCCTCGTATCCAATGATACCTTAACTATAGACTCGAAGTGCGATCCCAGAATACAAATGAGGGCTACATTGCCTCTACACATCATACGACCCTAAGGCTCTACACAATATACGACCCTAAACCCATCAATAAAATCTAAACATTTGAACTACGTTAGACTTGATCCTCCAAGGAGGTACGTAGGCAACTTGGTCTAGTGTCCAAGTGCAATCCCAACATCTCGTCACCACATTCACGTGTCATACGTTGTAGCCCAGACTGAGTCAAATCGATTCCCCAAAATCGACCTAGATCACGAAGTATTATATATTCCGGATACCTTGGAAATGTATATCTATATATAACTTGTGGTTATGTAGTACGTATATCTCCAATCAAATTTAATACGTATTCATCATCAACTATGAAACTTTAAAAGAGAGAAAGAAAAGATCCAATCTGCCCTAACCCCTCCCTCCTGGAGATTGTTGAAATTTTCCACTTCAAGGAGTCGAATAAATTGACAGTAAACTATCGAAAGTATTTATTTAATTCCAAAAATCATTTACTTTCATACATTGACTTGGTCTATACTACCAAGTGTTGAAATTCTTCAGTACATGTACGATTTATACGTACGAATCCCATTTACTATTTTTTTGTTTCACAAATTATTACAAATATGATCTGTATTCAATAATTTCATATTTATCTTTCTTTTTCTAAAATCAAGTCAGCGTTAAACTCAGTCCACGTCCTGCAATTATATATCTTTTCTTTGTCAGTATCAAAGCCAACTAAGGTATTAATAATTCAAAAGAAAGCATCAACTTGCAATAGACTTTAATGATTATGTTTTTATTTATTTAATTATTTATTTTCTTTAATTTTCTTGGTACATATCCAATTATCCATTCAACGCGGGTTCCAATCTTGGCAACTAAACGTGACGAGGACTTCATCATCACATTTCAATTTGCAATTAAAAAAATTAGGTTCGTGTCTCCAAATCATTAATGCTTTGCTGCATATAATTATGAGGTGAGATCAAAATGTACATGCATTCCATTTTCAGAAATATATACAGAAGAATATATATATATAACAAATTAAAGGAGAGATAAAAACAATATAAGAAGGAAAAATGTCAGGAATTATTCACAAGATAGAGGCAGAAATCAAGCAGAAGCTCCACCTTGACCACAAGGAGGAGGACAAAAAGCAGCACCATGAAGGTGAGCACAAGGCGGAGCACGGCGGCCACCGTGAGCAGGTGAAGGAGTTGATGATCAAAATCAAGAAGAAAATGGGCGGCGGCGGTCATGGCAAAAAGAAAAAGGGACATAGCAAAGCGCATAATCATAAAGAGGGAGAGCAGTATGAGGAGGGGGAAGGAGGCGAAGAGGAAGAAGAAGAAGAAAGCGGGAGCGAGAGCGAGAGCGAAAGCGAAAGCGAAGAGGAATGTGAAGATTAAGTAGGAGAAGAAGAAGTTGATTGTGGTGGATTTGAGCTTGAGTTTTGGTTGACGTTAAAATTCTTTTTCATATTTTTCTTTCCTATGGATATATTGGAGGAATGGGTAAATCAAAAACTAGCTATTATACATGTTCATACAAGTGTTCCTTTCTATGTATTTTGTAATTTTGTTTGTTATAATAGGATTCATTTGGCTTGGATTGACTACCTTCTATATGTTTATACCTGTTTTATGTCTTGAATCTGATTTCTTGTGCATGCATATAAACTTTTTTGAGGGAAGTCCTCATATCAGGACTAATACCAATTTGAGGAACGACTCAGAGAGTCTTCGATTCTTGGTTACCTTGAAAAAATTGAAAAATTATGTCTTGAATCGTTGTATATTTTATAGTACATGTAAATAATACGTGTTGCATGTGAACTGTATGACTTCGTAAAAATAATTTATATACATATTATATTGTTTAAATAGAAAATGTGATATAATTAAAATATAATTAAGAATATAAGTAAATGAATTATTATTTATTATTTTATGATTATTTCGGAATTAATATACTGATTGACGTGAAAGATTGAAACAAAATTCAAAGGATAGTTAAATGAAAATTGAACATTTGATAAAACCGTTTGTTGATAGTGAAGGGAAAATAAGATCACAACGGGTATTACAACGTGTCTTGCCAAAGACGTGATCCGCCACCCTCAGGGTCCTCGGTGTTGTATACACAGGCCTATGGTTAAATGATGGTTACTTCTATATATACGTCATGAGTTGCATTCTTCGAGCTAGTAGTGTGGCCCATACGCAATGCTGAATCCTTCTTCATATATATCGGGGTCGGGTTGTCCAGTCTAGGCCAGAGGGTCCGGATCGAACTGGTGTATGTTGACTCGAGCAGGTCGAGCCCATTTAGGTCTGAGCATGGGTCCAAATCATTAGCTGGTCCAATAGGGATGTGGATATTTTTACCCACATCATTATACTTGCAAAGCTTCATTATAGTTCAAAAATTGAATACTTACAGTCTTCTTGTTTTTGATTTTAAATTAAATTATTTTTAAGTCTCCATTTTCTAAAGACACCATAATATATATTTTTTTCAATCACACGATATGTCTCCATTTTCTACAAGTCATAGTAGGTTGTCATTGATGACACGATCCCTTTTTGTTTGCTTAAATACTATTGAATCTGTCTTTTTTCATCCATAAGATTAAATTTTATTGATAAAATGTAAAAATAAAACATGTATGTTGCACATAAAAGTTAATGAATAATGGAGAAAAAAATTAAAACTTAATAATGAATATTTTTTCTTTTCATAAATTGATTGTTGTTATTGTCGTATTTTTATTTTCAATGGCTAGTTAAACAAAAGGCTAGTCGTAAAATACGTACGGATATGTAGTATATCTCCAATAAAAAAACACTAGTAGATTGTGCACACTCAATGCGTATGCAAAATTAAATATTTGATAAGAAAGTTTTTAAATCAAAATTAGTCGAGATTAAGTAAACTGTGAGAGATGAGGAAAAAAAATATAAAAAGGAGATATTGAAAATAGATTTTAATGTGACAAAAACGAATAAAGAGAGAAAATAGAAAAGAGTTTTCATGTATCCGGTTCTAGCTATAGATCATATGAATGTTATTAATTCACTTCATCTAAATGTATGAGGTGATATTATAATATTTGCATGGTGTATATACACACAATTCACCTAGAACAACGGCTAGCTTCACCAAAACTCTTTGACAGACCGAATTTGTTTCTCTAAACTCTTCTTTTAATTCTCATTAGAAACAATGAAAATGTAAAAGGACAAGGAAAAGATCCAAACAAATTTAGGATTTGAACGAATCCCATTTACGATTTTTTGTTTTTTAAATTATTACAAATATGAAATGTATTCAATCATTTTAAATGTATGTTTATTTTTCTAAAATAAAGTCAGCGCTTAGCTCCTTCCATTTGGTGACGTGCTGAAATAAATTGCACACATGCATATATATAAATTTTAATCACTAACTAACGCATCAACTTGTAATAGACTTTAAAGATAATGTTTTTTTTAATTATTATTATGATTATTATTATTATTTCTCTAAATTCTTGGAACACATTCAACGCGGGTTCCAATTTTGGCAACTGAAAAGTGACTAGGAAATTCATGTTCACGTTCCATTTGCAATTTAAAAATATTAGGTACCGACTTTTGCTGCTTATAAATTTCATGTGAGATCAAAATGTATATGCATTCCATTTCCAGAAATATATAGTACAGAAGAAAAAATATATATATATAAAATAAAGGAGAAAAAAAAAAGAAATAGAAAGAAAAATGTCAAGAATTGTTCACAAGGTAGAGTCAGAAATCAAGCAAAAACTCCACCTTGGCCACAAGGAGGAAGACAAAAAGCACCACCATGAAGGTGAGCACAAGGCAGAAGAATATTCCGGTGAGCACAAGGCGGAGCACAGCGGCCATCGGGAGCAGGTGAAGGATTTAATGCACAAAATCAAGAACAAGATGGGCGGCGGCGGCGGTCATGGCAAAAATGGACATATGATCAAATGGCATCATCATCATAACGAGGAAGAGGAATGCGAGGAGGGGGAAGAGGGCGAAGAAGGAGAAAACGACTTCGAATTCGAAGTAGAAGAACAAGAAGTAGAACTCGAATTCGAAGAAGATGGTGGTGGCTCAAAAATTGAACTCTTATGTAATCTTCTTGCTTCTCTTGGGGAATTATAATATTGGCACTCCATGATGTGGTTAAAAGGATGTTTTGAATTAGAAAATATTACCATGTGTTTCTACTTTCTAGGATGGAAAAAATCTTTGTAAGGATTTTTTTTTTAGTTATTTTCCCTAAAATACTAAGGCTATGTGGTCATATTCTCAAGTTTGTTTTTAGAATTTTGTTCTTAAAATTGGGAATTGTAGATATTCGTGCAAGAATATTGAATTTTGTGGTATATTTGATTGTATTTTTAAAAAACAATTAGAAGTAATGTTGATGTGATTTGATGTAGAAAGCGATTTGAGTTAATTATAAAGTAATAGAGAGAATAAGTTTAATAGTGAGGATAAATTATTTAATTATGAGTGACAGTGTAATATGATTGAAAAGTGTAATGATGATGTTTGTATGAAAAAAATGTGTAATAAAAAATAAAAATGAGCATTGTTTGGAGAATTATGGGTTTGGGTGTGAATTTTTATTTTTAAACGTGTATTTTCATTTTCGGGTCATCCAAAAAATGAAAATTCACCTCAAAAAATATGGCCAAACATAGCCTAAGTCTTTTGAAATCATTGCAAAGTTATAATTGGTTGTATGAACATTTAAAATATTTGATTATAATAAATAAAATGAGAAAACATCGATTTACTCATTCTTGAGTTTAATTTTTAGAGAAATTAAATTATTGGACATTCTAAACCTAAACAATATGATTTAAGTAAGTCATTATTAGTAAATGAACTATAATGATTTTAAGCTCATGATTGCATAAAATTTGTTGTTTGACGTTGATGGTTTATCATATTGTTTATTATGTTGTTTCAAAGGAGTTCCTCCTTTTTTTTTCTTTTTGAATATTCAATTATATATCCCTAAATTCAATATTTGATTGTTGATATTATCTTTCTTCTTAATTACTTTTAACTGATAAGCCTAAACCCTCTATCAGACCTAGGCACCTAGCATACATTGCTATAGAGCCTTCGTCTTTCTTAGTTTAGTACATCACTATTTGTCATGCATGAGCGATAAATTGGTCTTTTCCAAAAAAAATAAAATAAAAAAATTGCTCCTTTTTGCCTATTTGAACAAAACCATATACTAATATGCAAATCATATCATTTTGTTGTAGAAGAACCAATAATATATATAATTGACATATATAATAATTAAAAAAATATATTTACTAGTTTAAAATGTTAAATTATGAGCTTAATTTATAATTCTTTATTTTTTTGTATTTAATAAGAGAAAGAAAGGAATGAAGGAAAACAGAAAATTGAAAAAATAAAATGAAGGATAAAAAGGTAGTCCATATAATTTTTGGCACATAGAGGTTGTGGGTGTTAAATTTAATACATCAACATTAGGGATGTGCTTGCTAAATTACAATATCTAGGGGAGGTGAATGCAGATAGTCATATGGGTAATGCCTTCATCTTTCTTAGTTCCATACATCTACTAATTCACTATTATTTGTCCCGAATGATAAATTTGTTACAAGATGCTAGCTCCTTTTGCCAATTTGAACAAAACCATATATATATACGGATATGCAAATCATATCATTTTGTAGTATAAGAGACATAATTCAAATTAAAACAATTATTTGTATTAACCAAATCACGAGACATAGCAACATTTAAATTTATATACAAAATACAAGCTGAATATTTGCCAATTATTTAGAGGTAAGATAGTTCGCTTTGCTATGAATTACAAATTAAATGACCCTAGATAAGCATGAAAAAGAAGTGAAAGAAATTGCATGGATCTCAATGAGCTTCAAGGATTGCATGCCCTACTACAGATCTGAAACGATGGAGATATCCTGTATATTCATATATATTTTGATTTTTTAGTTTAGTTTATTTTAGTTAATATACATCCGCATTTTGATTATTTTTTTTAACTATTTTAATTGCTTGCTAGTTTTTTTTTTTTACCTCAAAATAGTTTGCTATCTTTTGGTTAAGACTCTTTAACTTAAGAGTGTTGGTTCTTTGAGATATTTAGTTAATAGTTATCGTTGGTATTTCTGAGGGGTTTGTGGAGACTGATTGATACAAAGGACTGTTAGAAGTCAATAAAGTCAAGAAATAAGCCAAAGAAAAAGGGTCTCGGGGCGGTCAAAGGCCGTTTGACCACGGTCAACACGAGTATGACTGAGTCAACCTCGTGGTAAACGTGGGTTTGACCGCGTGAATAGTGACTTGGAGCAAGGAATTGTCATTTTCTAAGTGGTTTTGGCTTGGATTTGGTATTTGACTTGTATTAGGAGTGTTTTCCTAATTATCTAGTAATAAGATTGTGTTTCCTATTTAGATTAAGTTTTAATTTCCTTGTGTGTCAAGACTCTTCACTTATAAGTAGGGGCTTGTAACCATTGTATTTGATTGATTCACTTTGAAAGAAATAAAGATGTAGTCTAGGTTGACTCGTGGATGTAGGCAAGTTATTGCCGAACCACGTTAAATCCTCGTACTTTTCATCTTCATGATTAGGTTTAGATTTATTGTTTCTTGTTTATTCTTCGTGCTCTGATGCTACCGTCCCTAACAATTTAAATAATATTCATTACTTTATTGGAGTTATTAAATGTTAATGAATTAAAAATATAGATGATTATTGTAAATTGTTGCACCAAAATATACTTTGAGATAATTTTAGACGATAAGCTCAAGCTGAAATAATAATTATTTTTTCACTTCAATTTGGAAAATATATATCTCAATGATGTGATTGTATCGATCTCTTGATAAACTTAATTTAATTAAATCTAAAGTTGACATTATATCTCCCATATTTTGCATTTTTAGGAATTTACTAGTTTAAGTCTTAATTTCTTATTCGACGAGCTGAATTAGACTCTTTCCAAATTGGGGTCTTGCTGAATTATATTGAACACGTGTATATATATATTTTCTTTATCAGTATCAAACCCCACTAACTCATCAACTTGAAATAGACTTCAAAGATAATGTTTATTATTATTATTATTATTATTATTATTATTATTATTATTATTATTTTCTCGAATTTTGGTACACATTCAACGCGGGCTCCAATCTTGGCAACTGAAAAGTGAGGAGGAAATTCGTGTTCACGTTCCAATTTGCAATTAAAAAATATATTAGTTTCCTGATCCAAATCATTGCCTTGCTGCTTATAAATTTGATGTGAGATCAAAATGTATAAGTGATTTAGATCGGATCGGTTGATCATCTCTATCTTAATCTGGGTCAAGTCACACGACTAAACGAGGTGAAAATTAGATTATAGACTGCACTTAGATGATACTAAGCTGCCTACGTATCCACTTGGGGATCAAGTCTAACGTAGTTTAGGTATGAGATACGCTTCCAGTTGGAGAGTCGTATTTGCGTACGAAGAGCCCAAATTTGTATATAGGGAACTTACTCTCAAGTTTATAGTAGAAAATCAGATTGTGAACCCTTATTACTTGTTCTGAGATGATATTTATAGATGTCCATGTCGTACGGATATGATAGTGACAGTCGGAGCCCTAAGATCACACCACGTGTAGTTAATAGACTGTTCTGATCCCGGATCTCACTTAAGGTTACGGGTCGACCCTATTGGATCCATTTAGAAACACGCGTATCTTTCGAACCTAACGCCAGAGCATAACTTGTATTTGATGAAGGTTGGATTTGTATTCACTTTCACCACTCGCTAGACTCGTATTAATGACCGACCTGGGAGTTTTGGTGAGGTAAATCAACATCACCAACAGGTTCATGTACACGAACGACCTAGGACCCAAGCTTGGTATATCAATAAGCATTCCATTTTCAGAAATATATAGCAAATTAAGGAGAGAAAAAGAAAAAGAAAGAAAAATGTCAGGAATTATGTGGAGTCAGAAATCAAGCAGAAACTCCACGTTGACCACAAGGAGGAAGACAAAAAGCACCACCACAAGGCAGAAGAATATTCCGGTGAGCACAAGGCGGAGCACGGGGGCCACCGTGAGCAGGTAAAGGATTTAATGCACAAAATCAAGAACAAGATGGGCGGCGGCGGCGGCCATGGCATCATCATAATGAGGGAGAGGAATGCGAGGAGGGAGAAGAAGGCGAAGAAGAAGAAGAAAACAACGTCGAATTCGAAGTAGAAGAAGAAGTAGAATTCGAATGTGAAGAAGACGGTGGTGGCTCAAAAATTGAATTCTTATGTAATCTTCTTGCTTCTATTGGGGACTTATGATATTCGCACTTCATAAGTTGGTTAAATGGATATTTTGAGGGAGAAGAATGCTAAGAAAGAGAAAATGAGGTTGAATTCGAAGTAGAAGAAGTTGATTGTGGTAAATTTGAGTTCAACTCATAGTTGAAATTAAAATCTTTTTACATTTTTTTTCCCTTTACATATTGGAGGAATGGGTTAGTATTTAAAACAAAGCTTTACTCATGATCGAGTTATAATACGTGTTCATACAAAGTCTTCATTTATATGTAATTTTGTTTGTTAATAATGAAATTCATTTGAGCTGGATTGACTACATTCTATGTTTGTAAATGTTCAAGTCTTGCGCGACTTCGAGTTCTTGTGCATGTAGAATTTTTTTTAGGGAAGTTACTGCTACTTAGTTTGACAATTGTCAAATCAACTTGAGAATTTGTGGTCATCCAAAAAATAAAAATTCACCTCAAAAAATATGGTCTGTGCCTAAGTCCTTTGAAATCATTGCAAAGTTATAATTGGTTGTATGGACATTTAAAATATTTGATTATAATAAATAAAATGAGAAAACATCGATTTACTCGTTCTTGAGTTTAATTTTTAGAGAAATTAAATTATTGGACATTCTAAACCTAAACAATATGATTTAAGTAAGTAATTTTAGTAAATGAACTATAATGATTTTAAGCTCATGATTGCATAAAATTTGTTGTTTGACATTGATATGGTTTATCATATTGTTTATTATGTTGTTTTAACGGAGTTTCTCCTTTTTTTCTTTTTTCTTTTTGAATATTCAATTATATATCCCTAAATTCAATATTTGATTGTTGATATTGTCTTTCTTCTTAATTACTTTTAACTGATAAGCCTAAACCCTCTATCAGACCTAGGCACCTAGCATACATTGCTATAGCGCCTTGGTCTTTCTTAGTTTAGTACATCACTATTTGTCATAAGCGATAAATTGGTCTTTTTCAAACAAACAAAAAAAAAAGTTGCTCCTTTTTGCCTATTTGAACAAAACCATATACTAATATGCAAATCATATCATTTTGTTGTATAAGAGCCAATAATATATATAATTCACATATATATTAATAAAAAAAATATTTACTAGTTTAAAATGTTAATTTATGAGCTTAATTTATAATTCTTTATTTTTTTGTATTTAATAAGAGAAAGAAAGGAATGAAGGAAAACAGAAAATTGAAAAAAATAAAATGAAGGATAAAAAGGTAGTCTATATAATTCTTGGCGCATAGGGGTGGTGGATGTTAAATTTAAGGGGTAAAAACAATATTCTACCTAAACTTTACGAGTTTTGACACTTTTTTATACAAACTTTTTTTTTTTACACTTATTTATCTAAACTAATCGATTTTTACACAATTTTATCTTTTGGCATTTTCCGGCGGAATATTCCGGTGGAATCCAATTTTTGGCTAAAAGTCTTTTTTGCCCTTACTTAAATTGGTGAGCCCCACTTCTTCACCCCTCCCACCCCCCCCACCCACCCCAACACACACACCAGACGCACACACACACTGTGGTACACATATATATATATACACACACACACAAATATATATATATATATTATATATAGACACACTCACTGTGTATATATATATACACACACACGCAGACACACACACACAAATATATATATATATACACACACACAAATATATATATATATATATATACACACACGCAGGCGCACACACATATTTATATACACACACGCAGACTTCAACTCTCACGCACACATTTACACATATATACACACACATATATACACGCAGAGTAACCCAAAAAAAAAAAATATGTGTGTGTGTGTGTCTGCGTGTGTGTATATAAATATGTGTGTGTGTGTGTCTGCGTGTGTGTATATAAATGTGTGTGTGTGTCTGCGTGTGTGTGTATATATATATACTAGGGAAAAGCAAGAACCGCGCGTTGCGCGGTCAATAATGCCCATACTAATATTTAAAAAATGAGTAAAAAAAATTGCATGCAAATGGTAAGTATATAATTTTCAATGGCAATATAAAAAGTGATTAAATATCAGTACGTTAAAAAAACAAAATTATTTTGACATCATTATTTTATATAAAATTATTCGTTGATATCCCATTGAAACCCGAATAGATTGTTTTACTTCATACACGTGAAAGTTGATAAAACAACACATATCGCACTCCTTAATATCGCTAATCAAAATCAAATACAAATTTTATAGTTCGATAATGTTTCACATAAATAAGGTTGAACAATTCTTGATTAGGGTTTGAAGGCTCATGAGTTTTCTATGAGACCATCTGCTAATTCCCAATTCCCTGCACCTTTCCTTTAAAAGTGTTACTCCTACATTCAATTCTTTTGCTGCTTGTTTTATTGGCATGTAAAAATACTGTGAAATCGTTTTCCTCGACAACGTATTCAGTACTTCCCTTGATCTGTTAACTTTTTTCTTTTCTTTATTCGCATGTAAATTCTCATCAAATATCACCATTGCCGCGTTATTGGTAGAGTTATCAAATAGCAATTGTTGCTGGTTTAGTTGATCTTCAAATCCTGTTATCACTTCATTCCCAGAGTTGCTCCACAGTAGTTCTGAAATTAAACACAAGAAGAAAATAAAAATGGAACTATATATTGTATATATTGAAAATAATAATATTTTTTAAAAAGTTGATATTTAATTACCTGGAATGTTAAAAGTAGGGTTATGTTGCGGACTGAAAGATGAATAAAAATGGTCATTTACTATCATCTCCCTCAAAAGAACAACATGAAATATAGTTTCACAAATGGAAAAATCGGGTTGTAAATTCCAATCACTATTATAATCAGATAATAATCCACTGTTTTGCCCAGTTTCCATCGTAATTTGATGATGAAAATGAAAATAATTTTTGGTTTTCCGATAGGGGTGGTCAGTGGTGGCAAAAACATGGGATTATATATATCTATATATATGGAAGAGAAGACGTTTCTGGTTTTACTCAGGCTCCTTGTCCTTTAATGTCAAGAGTCGTGTGACTGTGGTCACTTTAATGTCAAGAGACTTCGTTTCCTTTAATGTCAAGAGATGTCGTGTCCTTTAATGTCAAGAGTCGTGTGTTTTTTTAACTTTAAAAAGATATATGTATCATTAAATAATGTCTAATAATGTGCTTATATTTAATAATAATTCTTTGTACCATAAAGTTGTTTCCTTATCTCGATGAAAGATATTGAGCATATTTTGAAATTCCATATTCTCAATAAAGGTTAACCAAGTTATTTGGTCTCAACAAAGGTGAACGGATCACATGGTATAATATATATACATACATACATATATATATATATGACATTAATTTAAATTTAGCACACTAATGTGTACATAGATGATAGGACCACAAATATCCAAATGGAATAAGATAACATATAAAGAAACTACCACATTGTCAATTGGGTCCATCGTTTCATTACATTGTCTTTCTCTTTTATCACTATTTTTTTACCTAATAAGCGAAATATCCCCTTACTTATAATCTAAGAGTAAAAAAGAGAAACATAAGAAGAAGATACAGTAGTTACCTTTTTTAAAATATAGAAAATAAATTTTTATGCAAGTTTGTCCTATTATATAAAAAATATTCAATTTATAATTTAAAAAATTAAATTTAGAAATTCTAAGATATACGTAACAAATTATTTGTACATCAAATAACTTTGATATTTAAATTTAGGAATCCATAATTGAAGTACCAAATATTGAGATTTTTCAAAATAATAAATCTTAGGATGAAAAAAATCGAGTGTAAGAAAATTCATGTGGAACTCCTATTCAAGGAGAGAAGAAAATGTCATTCGATAGAGTAAACAAACTCTCATACGAGAGAGAAAATAAATAGAGTATAAACAGTGGATAGTCATAGAAACAACCATGGAACGAGCTACAATTTGTAATAATGGACTTAGTTTTCTTTGTGACAATATAATTTTTCATGTTATGGGAAGGTTATCATGGTATGCATGCATTGTGGAGGAAGGCCAATTGGGTCTTTTAGCAAAATATTTTCAACATTGTTGGTATTCCATCCCTATTCTTTTATTTGATATTAACCTAAAGTTGTTTCCTTATCTCGATGAAAGATCTTGGGCAGATCTTGAAATTCCATATCCTCGATAAAGGTTAATTAAAGTTAGTATAACTAAAATTGGGTCCATCGTTTCATTTCATTGTTTTTTTCTTTTATCACTATTTTTTTGTCTAATAAACTAAATATGCCATTACCAATAATCTAAGAGTAAAAAAGTGAAAAATAAGAAGAAGATATTTTTTAAACATAGAAAATAAATATTGATTCAGGTTTGTCCTATTGTATAAAACATATTCAATTTATAATTTAATTTAACTTTAAAAAGATATATCTATCATTAAATAATGTCTAATAATATGGTTATGTTTAATCATAATTCTTTGTACCATAAAGTTGTTTCCTTATCTCGATGAAAGATATTGGGCAGATATATGGAGTTACGGATATGGTCCACTTTTTTATGATGTAGAGTTTTCTTTCAAAACTCTCACATCCTTAAATAAGCAAATACAATTAAAGATAATACTAAATATTAAACTACATCTTCGTTCCTCCTTGCTGTACCTCACTTAATCATTAAAATACCATTGATAACAACTTAATTATTAAATACAATTAAGGATAATAATGATGTTCTTTTTCCGTCTTGCTGCTCGCCACTTATAATTAAAATATAATTGATATCGACTGAAATGATTAGCATAGTCAGTCTGTTGAGATTAACATATAATTGTTATCCACTTACTGAACCGATTAGCACATTCAGAATCTCTTCAATCAACAATTTCAGCTCTGCAATATGCGTCATACAATGCAAATTGCTCAAGAAACCAAGCAAGGGATCTAATGTGGCGGTGGTCACCCAACACAAATTCTACCCATAATTAAAGTCTGTCTAATCACACCACTAACCCCACTAATCACACCACTATCTCCACTAATCAAACCACTAACTCCACTAAGAATCATAACAAAAGAAGACTTCCCAAACCCTAAACAATCAATTATAAAAAATATTCAATTTATAATTTTAAAAATTAAATGTAGAAATTCTAAGAGTCGTGTGTCTTTTTAACTTTAAAAAGATATATCTATCATTAAGTAATGTCTAATAATGTGCTTATGTTTAATAATAATTTTTTGTACCCTAAAGTTGTTTCCTTATCTCGATGAAAGATTTTGGATAGATCTTGAAATTCCATATCCTTGATAAAGGTTAATTAAAGTTAGTATAACTAAAGTTAGTGAGGATCAGAGTATAATTCAAGGTTAATTAAAGTTAGTGAGGATCAAAATTGAACAATATCTTCCTCCACCAAACCCTACAAAGAATTTTCAGAGTATAAACAGGGAATATTTGTTAGGATCATCTTCTACGAAAAAGAGGAGATATAAACAGGGGAGACAGGGATCATCTTGCACGAGTAGAAACAGAGTATAAACAGGGAATTCAGGGGATCATCTTGCACAAGTAGAAACAGAGTATAAACAGGGTTAGTTCATATAAACAACCATGGAACGAGGTACAATTTCTAATAATGAACTTAGTTTCCTTTGTGAGGATATAATTTTTCATGTTATGGGAAGGTTATCAAGGGATGCATGCATTGTGGAGGCTGCCCGATTGGGTCTTTTATCAAAATATTTTCAACATTGTTGGTATTCCATCCCTACTCTTTTATTCGATATTAACCGTTTCGAACAAAGGGGTTATCATGGTTTAGATTTTATTCATTTTGTTAATCGCACTATACTTGAACATAATGAAAGTGTGGTTGAAACTTTGAGCTTTGAGTTACCAATGGGGGCCGAGGCATTGCATTCGATAAGGCAAGAGTGGGTGGCTTTTGGAATAGATCATTCTGTGCGCATACTGAAATTAGTCGGTCGGTTATCCACTTCACTCCCCAACGGTCTGTTTTTCTCACAAACTGTTATTCAGTTAAAATTATATCTACCGAACTACATTGTTACGTGGGAAGATAGATATAATTTACGAAATTTAAAAAGACTCATATTGAAGTACATTGTGCTGTATGAAAACACATTTTCTTTACGCCTTGGAAAATGGTGTCCTCAGTTGAATGATTTGCAGTTATTCAATTGTGATTTTAGAGGAGTAACAGAATTTCAGGCATATTTGCCTTCTGTAAAAATATTCAAGATGGCATTCAATCGAGCCCAAGGAAATGTGAATATAAAAGTACACTTCCCCAATGTAGATGTCCTTGTTATTTTATTGAAACAAAATGAACAGGGTCCCGGGCATTTACAAGTACTGGGGCCGTTAGCTCGTTCTCTACAGTGGATAGTACACCGTCATGTACAATACATCGGATCAACTTGCTCAACATATCGACTACTTCGAGAGTTTGTAAAAATGACGAAAGAATTGCTGTCCAGCGAACGAGCACGTGTGCCGGTTGATTTTGTTAGGGTATATCTATATATCATTGTTTGAATAAGTGCAAATGCTTTTAAGAAGTTTTTTTGATTTTTTTAATTGTTTGTTTAGAGGTTGGCGCATGTGGAGTCTCTACATCGCATTATGGCGAGGTATTTTTTTGTTAATATGCACCGTCTAGAGATCAGGTCTTCGAAGCTGCTTGACAATCTTGCTGTCACATTGGTGCTCATCAGTAGATGTACAGGCTTGAATAAACTTAAAGTCGATTTGGTGGTAATATTTTAAGTTTTATTGTTTGTGGTTTATTAGTTATTACATGGTTTATTAAACACGTTTTTTGTTTGGTTTTCTAAAATAAAATTGTAATTGACTTAACATGTGTAGGGTGCACCATGGGAAAATGCGGGCATTAGTGTATCCAACTACGTAAAGGACTGGAAAGCAGAAACTCTGTGTCACCAAGGCACTCAAGTCCATTCAACATCCTCCTTACCTCTATTTGTAGAATCTCCTCTGTTTGACTCTTCGATCATCATCATATTGAATCCTCCTTGATAAATGAGAAGAAGCCTTAGTTAGGATGACAGCACCCAGTGAACCTTCCATATCTTTTGTCATTTTACTCCTTTTTATTGCTTTTAAACTATCATTTCATGTTATATCTTTAAAAGAACTTAAAACAGTTCGCGACATTTACTAAAACGAACCCTAAGGTGCGTATGGATCATTTCTGCCAAGTGCTGACCCGATTAATTGATTGAAACACTACCCTACTTTTGTGTGAGTCATTGAAATTGCATAAGTCAAGTTAAAATCTTACCCAGGCATCACATACTTTCACACCGTACACGATTCTTTAAATAATCGAAAGACTTCATGGTCTATTCAACCCCGTACCAACCCCCCCCCCCCCCTTTCGGTATACCACTTGGGCCAACAAGTGTATCAGAGCGGTTAGTTTGAAACCTAAGCGTTTTCCGGCGTACGCTTGTTTAGAATCCATCTTTCTGAACTTAGTCGCTTTTAAATTTATTTTAAAAATTTCATAGCATTTTCTACGTTGACCAAGTCAAACTATAATGAGGAAGGTCAAAGCTTTTAATTATTTGTGTTCATGTGATATGAAATGTGTGATATCATTTCAGATGGGCCAATCAAACTATATAAAGTTATTACCAGAGCACCTGGAGCCACAGAGAAGACACCATAGGAATGGGAGGATGACCAATTTCCAATACATAGTTAATGGATTCACTGCTAAGGACCACCTAAGCATAGTGAGCCATTCTATGTAATTTGGACCGGTGAGAATCGTATTTTCCATTAACTTCGACAGTGGTTTGGGAGACATGGTTTTTGATTGAGAGAGATAAACAAAATGACTGCAGAAAATAAGCCAGGCTTAATTAGATTATTGAACTAAACTAAAACCAAGTTTAAAATCAAGGACTTCGACTTATAACTTGGCTCCCACTACATTTTTCGAAATTTCACACTCCCACTGTAAAATGACGGAAGCGATCGTTGATGAAAACTTCGTGGTGGGGATTGAGTTCTTTAATTAATATAATGAATGACAAACCTTTAACGATATTTGGTCCATTACTTAATTAAAGTGATGTCAAACATCAATCTATCAATAGACGGTTTAATCATATTTATCCCATAATTCACAAAAGCCGCAACCCTTTAACGATTTTGGTAATGTGGACTATCTAAATTCATTCTCACTAACTCCTCATATTCTAACATTTGAATTTCACCTTACAACCCTTTAACGATATTTGGGGTGAAATATGTCTCGATTAAGGCATCTAGTGCACTTAATAAAATTCTAAAATTAAATCTTAATATATGACCCCCCACTTACTTGGAAGATGCCACATATGGATTTCATCATTGATCTTATTAAGTTTAGTGGAGGGAAAGGATGCCTAGCACCCCTTACTAACTTACTATTATTTTTGTTTGGGAGAATTCATGTTCAAAACATTTATTTCGTCTCACTTTGCACATTTACCAATTTATATAGTGCATATTCATAACACACATGCTTCATACAACTAATGAACATGCATCGAAAGCAATAATACAACACACAAGTCTGTGGGCTTTTATCTAGAGGGCCCATGCCAATGGGCCATCATAAAATTGAAAAAGAAAAGCCTAGCTAATCTTCGTGGCTCCAAGCTCCTCTTCTTTTGCATGATCTCCATCTTGAAAGACCTATTCTATTTCTATTTATTACAAGAGGTAATTTAAAACCTATAAATAATCTAGAAATAAATAAACTGGGCTCAAACCGGCCCTTACAACCCATCCAAAGAAATACATAATCAATAGAAGCAACCTCCCATAGACATATGTCACCATCACATAATACATGCTCGCGATAAATAAAGCACTTATGTTGGTGACCAATAAAAATTAATCAGTCCAACTTAATTAATTTCCACAATAAAATTTCAAATTTTATTGATTCATATGAAAATAATCCTATTTATGAGAATTCTTTACTTAAATAAATAACTTAATAAATAAAATTCTCCAAGAGTTTATTAATTAATTATTTCATTCAAATAAAGATCAATAAAAACTATATTGGGCTTTATTTTATCAAAATTAAATTACCAACCATTGGCATATTCAAAATTAATTAATTAGGCCCAATAACTAATTTATTGAATTATCCACCATTTTAATGAAAATAATTTGGGCCCCTTTTTATTAAATCCGGGTCATCATCCTTTTGACCCACTCGGATAACTAAAATACCCAAACACCTATTCAATTAAAATTGGACCTTAGGAAAATATAACCTGACCCATTAGGGCCCAAGTCACGAAAACCCTGGCCCCAAAGCAGGTCCGTGCGCTGGGCACATGGCACGGTGTATGCCGTGCGCCCAGCGCACGGTTTAATCGTGCTTGGCCGGACGCCTAGCGTCCTGCCAACCCCTCCTACCGGCGCAGTGAAATGGCACGGTGTTGGGGGTCCACCAGTGTGCACAACGGGAGGCCAAAAAGGTCTCCTATTGCCAGCACAGTGCGCGCTGTCTGCGCGCCCAGCGCGCAGATTGCGCACGCATTTTGCGTCGCGCTCGTCTCGGTGTTAGAATTTCCGATTTTCATAAAAATTATATTCCCAGATTCTTAACTCATTAAGCTACAAATTTCATGAAGCAATTGAAGCGAGATTCAGAACATTTTCATATTAAAAACACGTTCAAAGCAGACCTCAAAAATGTGAAAAAAACAGTCAATCACATAAGCAAATAACACAGAATTCAGAGATTGGCTCTGATACCACTGCTGGAAATTATACGAATAAAATGCAGCGCAAAGTAAATTTATTCCAAAATCCCGAATCATCTCTAATCCTCGTGTTTAATTGTGTATAGAAAATTACCGTTCTCGCGTATGTTGATTTCTGAACGTGATCCTTTTCTCTAACGCCGAATTGGCCAACGTCTCTAATTCGTCACGCCGGAATCAAAAACAAAAAACTCCTCCTTTCTTCCTTGTCAAAGATGGCTAGAGAGAGAGAGAGAGGTGCGAACTTTTTCTTGGAGAGAAAGTTATGTAAGTTGTCTTGTTTTTTTTCACCTTGTGATATATTTATATCATTATGAAACAATAACACTAGCATGCAAGAGCCCTATTTGGGCGTCTATTGGCAGCCCCTTAGTGGGCTCGGAAGCCTTCGGATTTTCGTCTTGCTTGCTAATTAATTAGTCGGATAATTTATTTATCCAATAAATAATTGATAATCCAATTAATTCAATTCCTAATTAATTTATAATTCAATTTCTCCAAGAAATTAATTAACTCATTAATTTAATTAATTAATTAAATTATCCAATAATTAATTAATTAATTACGGCATCCAATGCCGTGAATTTCTCTCAAGTCTTTTTTCATGTTTTTCCTTTTGCAATTCCTTTAAGCGCGACTCTTTAGGTTCGTCTCAAAAGGCAATTAGGAGGATTCCAAAGGGGTGTGAGAGACACCTAGCCAGTCTCGTGGTTGACACTGTAACCCAATTGAGAATGAATGAATAGGATCATTCCAAACCTTTACGCCGTGAATACCATACGTGTATAAACCTTTTATTCTTATATCCCAATCAAGTAAGAGTCATGGTTTAAAGTCAAACTCATATAACTTGAGCATATGCCTAAGCTCATAATAAGTCGAGTATTTAAGTGCTTTGGCCAAACACTTTCATCCTCACTTATTTATGATCGCATAGGTTATTTTACTCATTCACTTATAAGAGAATAAATTCCGTATTAAAAATCAGTTAACAATGCTACTTGCCCATCAAGTCGCACTTCGAGGTCGATTCCACCAACAGGAGATTTGAATCTAACTACTCTAATGACAGACTTGATGTCACAAGTACATCTTCAACTCGATTTCTCAGGTCAGAGGTTCACACGTACCTATCACTACTTATCAGTTTTATTATTGACTATCAATGAGTGAATATCCATGTGATGAACTGATGCGAGCCGTGTTCGAACATATCAGTCCAACTGACATGTCTATGATATAAGTTCCCACTACCATTTCCATAGTGTACGACGGGCACTTTCTCTGTCGAAGCTTACATCATACAAGTCTTTATTCACTATTGATGCCCAATCAAAATTTCTTAGACTTGCGAACCCTTTTAGATGTCAAGGGTCAAACCATTCTAGTGCCTTTCCTCCTATCCCATAGGAGGTAGAAGGTTCGCCTTGTCATCAAGGACTTTACGTTGTTTATTCACACCTTATAAATGCCTATAAGAAAACAACAATCAACTACCTTATATTAATAGAAAAACCATAATTTAGTTACAATGTTTATGCCTTATAAATCTATCCTCTTTATGGCATTCGAGGGCATATACTCTAACACTCTCAACAAACATCACAAATCAATCTGTGTGATGATAGTGATATTGATTAAGATGATGAGATCATTGTGTCCAATCCTAAGATTACTTGTGAGGTTATCAATGATAATACTATAAGAAATGCTGATGATCATGAAGAGAATGTTCGTCGAGAGCAAAGTAGAACTGTGAACATTGAAGCTCCTACGCAAAAACTTAGTTAAGCGCCTACTCAAGCTAACTAGGCGCCTGATCAATCTCTCAAGCCGTTCCAACCAGACCGAAAATGGCTTAGAGACTATCCACCAGAACTAGTAATTGGAGATATTGGAGCATCTGTCAAGACTAGAGCCGCTACAATAAATGAGGCCATGTTTGCAAGCTTTCTATCTCAAATGGAACCAAAGAAAGTGGATGAAGCGCTTGGTGATTCAAGTTGGGTAGAAGCCATGCAAGAAAAGATTAACCAATTTGAACGTAGTAAGGTTTGGACGCTAGTACCAAGACTAACTCACCAAGGAGTTATTGGAACTAGATGGGTTTTCAGGAACAAAACGGACGAAGATGGTATTGTGGTAAGAAACAAAGCCAGACTAGTCGCTCAAGGATATTGCCAAGAAGAGGGTATTGATTTTGATGAGACATATGCTCCAGTAGCTCATCTTGAAGCAGTCCGAATGGTCCTAGAGTTTGCCGCATTCAACAACTTTATAGTATATCAAATGGACGTAAAGAGTGCATTTCTGAATGGTAAACTCCTACAAGAAGTATATGTGGAGCAACCACCAGAATTCATCAACAACCATGGCAAAAGTATGGTCTACAAATTGGATAAGGCACTTTATGGTCTTAAACAAGCACCAAGAGCATGGTATAACACTCTCTCTATCTTCCTTATAGGTAAAGGCAGCGTTTACACAAAGTTATTTAAAATTACCCATAATGAAGATATTCTCTTAGTCCAAATTTATGTTGATGATATTATATTTGGATCTACTAATAAGCGCCTATGTGAGAAATTTTTGAAAATGATCCAAGATCAATTTGAAATAAGCATGATGGGTGAATTAACTTTTATCTTAGGATTACAAGTTAAACAACTCCCTAGTGGTATATATAAACCAAACTAAATATACTAGAGATATGATTAAGAAATTTGGTATGGAAAATGCATCATCTTCCAAATTCCAATGAGCCAAACGCTTAAGTTAGATAAAGATGAAAGTGGGAAGAAGTTGATATCACCAATTCTAGAGGTATCATTGGATCACTTCTTTATCTTACAGCTAGTAGACTTGATATTCTGTTCTCGGTATGCATGTGTCCATGATTTCAAGTTGATCCTAAAGAATCAAACTTAATTGCTGCCAAGAAAATCCTTAAGTACCTAAAAAGCACATAAAATGTGGGCTTATGGTATCCAACGGATTCTCCTTTTGAACTAATTGGTTACTTAGATGTAGATTTTGCAGGATGCAAAATAGATAAAAAAAAAAGTACTAGTGGTACATGTCAATTTCTAGGTGATAGACTAATTTCGTGGCATAGTAAGAAACAACAATCCATAGCGACCTCTACCGCTGAAGCTGAGTATGTAGCCGCTGGAAGTTCTGGCGCACAAATCCTTTGGATGAGACAAGAACTTAGAGATTATGGCATAATCTTAGGTCCAACCCAAATCCATTGTCATAACCAAAGCGCCTTAGCTATGACTCAAAATCCTGTTCTTCATTCTAGAACTAAACACATTGACATCAGCTATCCTATCTTACGTGATCATGTTCAAAAGAAAGATATCTCCATGCACTTCAGTGGTGGAGAAAAACAATTGGCAGATATCTTCACCAAAGCACTCAACGAACAACATTTTCTCAGTTTGAGAAGTGAACTAGGTATGATTGATTTAAATGCTTAATCACTCGAAACATCATGTTTTATAGGCATGAAATTTAGGGGGAATTTTACTTTACTTTATGCCTCAAATATTTCAAAAGGAAATTATTGATAAGTTGTTAATTTTAGGGGGAACCTACATAGGGAGACCCTTGAAAGAAATAACTTTATTTTTAAGTGAAGTTGACCAGCAAATGTTTCTCTTTGCATTGGTCATACAACACTTAGCGTTATGCGTTAAAATTCATTTAGACGCTTTTCAACTCTTTCTAAGCGTCTGACCTCTCTTTAAATGGAACTAAATGCTTGAACTCATTTCACTACTACAAAAATGACCTATTACAGTGGTTTTAACCGCTGTCATAGGTACCGCTGTTATATGGTTTGGACCTATTACAGCGGTTAAAAACCGCTATCATAGGTCACCCTATTACAACGGTTTTTATAGAATTGCTGTAATAGGGTGAATCCTATGACATCGATTCCGGCCGAAACCGCTACCATAGGGTTAAAAAAAAATAAAAAAATTTGAACCCTATGACAGCGGTTCAGCCCCCTATCACAGCGGTTCCGACTGAACCGCTGTCATAGAATTAATCTTTTTTTTCTTTTTTATATTTTGCTTCCTATACAGTAATATTCTATAAACCAACCAACAAATTCCAACTGCACAGTAAAACCTATTCAACATAAACAACGAAAACCCTAAACTTCAATATGAATATAATCTCTTTCCTCCAACAACAAAATGTTATAATCTGCAACAAATGATCACGTGTTAATTTACAATCAACTAATTAAAGTACACATGACAATTTAAATACAATAAATTAAATCACAATTTACAACAAGTCACAATGCACAAAACATACATTACCTAATTTCTAAGGAGCTGCTAAGAAAATGTAACGTGTCACTTCGCAGCGTACTTCATCAATTTGCTCTTGAGTGTAGAAGGATTGAGAATCATCAAAGTACTGCAAGATATATATAGAGATTAATTGCAAACTGAAATGACGTTTCAATAACCTACCAAAGGTTTAATAACTTCAAAAGGGATAGAAATTAAGTATATATTAGGATTATGCATCCCCTGTTGGGATTATTTAGTTTTGCTCTTTTTTTTTTCTTTCTTTGTTTTTCTTTTAATTTTTATTTTTTGTTTATTAATTTTAGGTACCAATGGCGAGATATCGTCTGTCCCTGACTCTGGAAGAATGAGAATGGGTTCGACAACTCATACACGACTTACAACTCACACTAGATGATTTGGATCAACCGGAAAATATGAAATTAGTACACAAAGCCATTGATGCTTTGTATGAACGACTGATTAAGGAGGCTCTAATGATCATTGAGGAAATAAAAAACGAGAGGATTTCTGTTAAGGTGTCAACACCTCAGCGTCGCACACCTAACATTCAAGCATCCGAGACATTGGGAAATCTTCCGTTTTTGACCCCGGAGCAACAAGAATGGGTTCTAGGACTCATTCAGGCTATGCAACTCACTCTCGAGGATATGGATTGTCCGAAAAATGTGCAATTGGTGTGCGACATCATTCAATCTTTGCAACAAGCACCAAATGGTGGCATGACTTCGAGGAGTGGTGAGGAAACCAAAAAACATGGCACGAAAAATTCTTACTTGTTTGCACAGCAAGTGGACTGGTCGTGTGCAGTAATAAAGTGGATTTTTAAGTCCGAATTGTCGATCCCACAGAGACTTATATTTTAGACTTCTTGAATTTAAAACAAGCAATAATGTAACTAAAACTAAAGATTTAAAGATTTTAAAAGCAATAAAATAAACTACAACAAGAATTAACACTAATATTATGGAAGCAAGATACAAGAAACAAGATGTCGAAATCAAGATAGCTATGGAAGAGAGCAACTAAAACACATGTGTTGACACAAATTAATCAATTTTCATTAAAAACATGTTCTCATATTATTAGACTACTGTTGCTTTGGTGGAAATTCCTTAATTAATTACTACCCAATGTTTCGGCTGTAATAATTCTTTGACTAAGTGACGGTTCTCTAAATACGTCTATCCGAGAATCAAATCATTAACCATCCATTCACGTTTTAGAATTTCCCCGGATAAATCCGGCTAACTGCACCCGGGAATCTATACCTATCCCTAGGAGCAATTCCTCATGTTTTTCGGATGATGTGATGATTTCTTTGAACCCTAATCTATATTCTCCCGAATGAATAAACTAAGCTAATTAGGAAGCATATGGTGATCAAGCATATGATTGGAATTAAAGCACAAAATCAATACACAAAGCAACAATAGAATTAAAATGAAAAACACAATTTATAACTCAAATATCATAATTTAGCCTCAACATGGCCTTAGTTCGAAGAATCTAATTCATCATAAAAGATAAAAGATCGAAACTTAAATTAATATTCATATTCATAGACAAAAATAAATCTAAATCTAAGAAACTCCCTCGTATTTTTGATGGTTGAACTTCGATCTTCATCTCTTCCATGGTTCTTGATTTCTTCACCTTCAAGGGTTCTTGAAAATCTTCATGAATATGTAAAAACTATGTTTAAACCCCATTAGGGCTCTATTCTATGCGTATTTCGTCTCTTAACCCTAGAGAACTGATCTAATATATTTAAGGGTGGAAGGGGAAGACTCCAACTTGAATTAGATTTGGAAATTTCCAAAAATTTGCTATTTATCCCGTCAGAACTAACGTTCGAACGTGAAGTACCCAACATCCGTACATTGGATGCAGTAGCACTTTCATTCTGCGCTGCGATATGGTTTCCTTTATAACCTTTTCCTCCGATCTCCGATTTAGGTGATTCAAGCTGGAACATGACGCTGAGACACAGATCTATAACTTTGTAGAAGAAACATTTGTCAAATTCCATCTCTAAATACTCTGAAAATATGCATTTCCGTCCCATTTTCCTCAATTGCACTAATTTTCCACCTTTACTCAATAAGCACACAATTTACAAGCATATGTGGCAAAAATCATGCATAAACCAATGTAAATGACATAAATATGAGGATTTAAAACATATAAATCTCACACCTATCACCGTGGCTAATAACCTCTTTCACCTCGTTTGTTTGCCGGGGGCATTACAAAACGTAATCAAAGTTACGTTGTATTAGAACACTAACTTCTATACGAATATATAATCTCTTGAAATTAGAAAACGCTAACCTTTATTTTAAACCATTGACAGGCCGAGTTTTTGGATTTCTTGGATTGGTTGTTGCAATTTGCACAAAAATATGTGCACATCCCTATAAAACAATATAAAAAACAAGGAACAATGTCAAAAACAAGAAATTATGTGAAATAAATATGCACTTTTAAAAAATATTAAATATAATGGATACATTGATTGAATGAAAAACTTACTGATTGATTTTTTGTGTCATATCATCTCGGTATTCCAGCTCACCATGCAAAGAATCCAGATAATAAACAACCTCTTGAAATGGATCAATTCCAAGCAACAACCAATGTCCCCTACAAAGCATTCAAAAGATAAGTTCAAAATTTGTGTTGCGTAACAAGTTTTACAAATTAAAGTTAAGTCTTTAGTAGCTCACCCGGTGTTGTAAGGTGCAAGAAATAACTTATTCATTTGTGCACTTTGTATCATAGCACGTGCTATGTACTGCACTTGTTGAATTTGCGAGCTTGTTCTCGCAGATATGAAATGTGGGCTAAGGAACGCGAAACTTTCTTCTTCCCCTTCGGGGATCACGTACTTAACCCACAAACACCTAAATTGAGGATAAAAAATGAATTTTGAGTAACGAAAATAATCATAATTCAGATGCAATAAAATAATTAAAAAACTTACTTTATGTACGCTGTAATGATAGAGGCTCCTATCTCTTTTTGGCGCAGAAGGTGACAGATCTCCTTCTTTCCAATATACTCTAGGAATGCAAAATTCATAATGGGTTCCTCCATGTCTATAGTGATCTGGGAACTAATAGACATCATCTTCATGTACTTTCCCAGAAATAAAAGGTCATTAGGGAGTCCATCTAGTTGAAGGTCTGCACATCTGTCACCTTCACGTGCAGGTTTGGCCAATGGAAATTTTCCTTTGACAGCTGACTGCTTCGACGTCCTTGATTTCTGTTTTCCAAATGATTTGGATAGTCTTAGAGACTTTTTAAGCAAAGAAAATAAAACATGATTGTTACACACCAAAGTATATTTAGTAACCTCAAATAAATTGTTATAATTTATTAATAACTAGCTATTAATTACATACCGGTGCATCAGTGACAATGACAAGACTCACTGGCCAAGCAACAAAGGTAGCCAAAACACTAGAAATGGTGAGCATTTCATCATTGAGAGGGGCGGGTAGGGGTTTATCCGCCTCAACTACAGTGTCAATGCGCACTTTCACATGGTTGGTGGCTAATGGACAGTTGTGAAGTATTCTATCAATCACCGGTCGATTGTACATCTGTCCTTTAGTCGCCACACGATATGACGGTGATGAAAGTGCTAATTGACATGGAGCGATAACCTACACACACACACACACACACACATATATATATACAACATTATATTAGAAAGTTTTGTGTGGTTTTCAGAAATAGAGAGTTGTAAGTTATATGATCAATAAACAAGTTCAAATCATTACCTCAGGAAGCATCTTAGGAACTGATTTTGGGCTGCTATCTTTCAAAGAAATCAGGTCATCTTCATGTGGCTGATGCGAGTTAGGAACTGATTCTGGGCTGCTATCTTTTGAAAGAAATCAGGTCATCTTCATGTGGCTGACGCGAGTTAGGCACTTCCAAAACATCAATTCGTTGTTGCATGGCAAGCATAGTTTCGGAGAGGTTTTTCATCATGTTTCTCAAGCTTTCCATCTCCATTTCTGTAGCAGGCTCTGCATCCTTAAAATAGTCTCTTTGTGAGACCCCAAAGCCAACACCCCTAACGCGACCCAGATGCTCCTTCTTTTTAAGAGCTTTAGCCAATAGGTCATCTCGACTCTTCTCATTTCCACTATGGCTAGTACTCTCTTGTAAAATGCTCTCCTGTAATAATACATTTTAAAAAAAATAAATAAATTAGTGAACTTTTTTCTTTCAATAGTATTTCGAAACAAGCATACAACACATTATAGAGCTAAAATTGCAGATAACTCACCATTTCATTCACTACTCTTCTAACATTGTCGTTATCAATTTGATTTGTTTTATCGGAACGCGCGATCCTCCACACGTGTGCTCGTGTCACCTCTGTGCATTCGGATCCCGCATCTCTTCTTCTATTCATCTATATTTTCATTAAAAAATATATTTATTAACATAGAATTTTTATTAAAAAAATTGTAAGGATTCACTGCTAAATGAACTACATACCTCCATTTGCTCCACAAGAACATGTCCAAGACTCTCTTTCCGGTAAGGATATTCAGGTTCCTTTGCTCTTTCCTGATTTTTCCTACTTAATTTCTGTTTATTACATTATTAAATTATTAGTTAAATACAAACGCAATAACCAACAAATGAAATCGTAAATTAAAATGACTAGCTACCTGAAAACCTTCATCTAGGCGAACATCTAAAAATGCCGTCCAATCGGCTTGAGATATCTCATATTGTGGGGGTGGGTTGTCATTAATGTTTCCATCATCATCTCGCACCCACCTTCTACTCAAGTAGCTCCTGAAGTTACGTGCTAGCTTCCCAACTTCTGCTAGTACATGCTTTTGTCTACTTTCGTCAATATCAAATTCTAACTACAAAAAACAAACAACAAAGTATATAAAAAATTAGAATTTAGAGAATATGATAATACATTAACACTTACAAATATGATAATATCCAAATTACCTTTATTTCATCCCAAATACTTCTTTTAATTATTGACGGGACTTTTCGCCAATCACTCATGGTAATCGACACCTTCTGTCGAGCCTGCACGCCTATATAACTAACAAATATTGATTTGTTTGGGTTAACTGTCTGGCCTCTGTCATTCCAGTCGATAGGTAGCCTTATACCTCGACTCCTGGCTTTGACAACTTTTTTCATAGATGTGATACCTGTCCATATCTCATTTTCATGGCGGCTATTTGATCCATATACATCATCCTTAGAAAAACTACCAGTAGGATCTGAAGCCGTCTACCTACAAAAGCCAAAAAAATACAGAAGTTAGATTCATATAAATTTGGCAGATTCATTTGGCAATAATAATTTAAAATAGAAGTAATAAATACAGAAGTTAGGTTCATTCCCATTATTCTAGAACATAATTATCCTAAACCACAAAATAAACAAAATTCAATCCCCAATTAAACGTAATTAACCCCCAGCTAACCCAAATTAATCTTAAATTTAGTCAAGCCCCTATTTCCCTTAAATTTTCCACAAAAATAGGCAAATCTCAAGAATATAAATTTTCTAGCAACTAAGTATAAATATTGATCAAAAAATAAGTCTATCATACAATTATGAAATAAGTTCAAATATCTTTCATCGTTTTCTTTTTGTCGTTGGTTTAACAGGCTTTTGCTTCCCATCGGTACGACCATTTTTTTTAGTACACCAACGAACTGATGGATTAATCCATATCCCCTCTTGGTGATCTTGTCGCATATACAATTCATCATCACTATCAATTGATTGTGAATCACCTAATGAGATAGGATTTTCTCCATCATCTTCACTTTCTTCATAATCATCATCAATACAAGTATTTTTGTTTGCCAATAAAATAATGGACCACTTCTTATCAATAGGATCGGGGACAAAAAACACTTGCGTAGCTTGTGATGCCAAAATAAAATGTTCATCTTTGTATCCCACCCTTTCAAGGTCTACTCGAGTGAAGCCTATTTGACTATTATCGACACCATGTTTATTGTCAACCCATGTACACCCAAATACAGGCACCCGAAACCAACTATAATCAAGCTCCCATATACGTTCAATCACCCCATAATATGATAAATTGGCATAGATAGGATTATTATCTTTCGCACTTGAGATATGCATTACTTGAGCTACAAGACTCACACCACTATTCTTCATTGTACCTCGTTCATCTTGGTCTTTTGTATAGAATGTGCGACCATTTATACGATAACTTGAATAACAAATACTAGTCTGTCCTGACCCATCGACAGTCGTGTCAATTTATCTGAAACTGAAAGTTGTGGATTCTCTTTCTGTTTCTCTTCAATATGCTTTCTGAACCAATCGATGAAACTCTTATTATGCTCTCTTGAAATCCAGCTCTCATTTTTAATTGGATTGAATCTCCTAAGTTGGTTCTTATGCTCTTCAACATATGGGTCAACCTCATCACTGTTGTGGAGGGCATATAGGTGTGCATGCTCCCTTTGTGTAATATGAACACTAACTAATTGCTTTCCAATTATGTTTTTCCTTCTGTTCCCCCTCCCTCAACATGAGACTTTGGAATCTTTGCAACATTAGAATCTGCCAGATACTCTGTGCAAAATGTAATGGCTTCATCAACTATGTACCGTTCAACAATGCAACCTTCCGGTCGACTACAATTTGTAACGTAGCCTTTCAATACCTTCGTATAACGCTCAGCCGGATACATAGATCTCATAAAATTCGGTCCACATAGTTGAGTCTCTCTAACCAAGTGAAGAGGTAGGTGAGTCATTATATAAAAAAAAACAGGTGGAAAATACATCTAAAGCTCACACAAAGTGATGGCAATTTGTTTCTGAAGTACAGGAAATTGCTCAGGATCAAACACCTTGCTCCACATTGCTTTGAAAAAGAAACACAATCTAGTTATCGTGTCTCTCACCTTTTTTGGCACGATGGCCTGTATAGCAATTGGTAGCAAATGATCCATGATTACATGAAAATCGTGAGTCTTCAAGTGCTTTAGCTTCAAAGTCCTTCATCGATACAAGACTGCTAATGTTTGAAGAATACCCTTCTGGAACTTTCACTCCATTAAGAAACTCACATAATGTAATGTTTTCTTTCCTGGATAGAGTGTGAGCTACTGGAGGCAAATAAGTATGTTTCCCCTGATTTGTTGGTGCCAATTTCCTCGTATTTTCATTTCAACCAAGTCTAACCGTGCCTTTACACCATCTTTTGTCTTTCCGAGCACATTTAGAAGTGTACCAATGACACTATCAAATACATTTTTCTCAATATGCATAATATCAAGAAAATGTCTAACATATAAAGACGTCCAATACGGCAACTCAAAGAAGATTGACCTTTTTTTCCACATAATTTTTGCAAGGCCACTTGGAAAAGTCTTTTCAAATTTGACCTCCAAGACTTTTACATTCTCAAACACTTCTTCACCAGTCAAGCACTTAGGAGCTCGGCCTTCTTCTATATTCCCATTGAAAGCTTTTTTCCACCGATGATATCGATGGTTCCGATTAGCCATCTCCGATGCCCTTGGAATGCATATTTCTGAGAGTGTGTCAATCGATATTGATTTGTACTCTTGACACATATGGGGCATCCACATTGGCCATGTACACCATATCCCTCGAGGTTTGCTCTTGCCGGAAAATCATTGATTATTCCAAATAACTTGAGTTTGAGATTAAAATTTTCTTCTCTGAACCCGTCGTATACTTGAATACGATGTCCCACAACACCTTCAAATCCTCAATTAAAGGAGCCAAGTAGACATCTATATCATTTCCAGGTTGTTTCGGCCCAGAAATGAGTATATGCATCATTATATGCTCTTGCTTCATGCATCGCGATGGCAGAAGGTTGTAGATCATCAAAATCACCGGCCATGTACTATGTGAGCTACTTTGCAAGCCATGAGGGTTCATGCCATCTGTAGCCAATACAAGGCGCAGGTTTCTTGATTCTTCACCAAATTCAGGGAAATCATCATCAATCTTTTTCCATTGAGGAGAATCTCAGGGGTGTCGAATCTTGTCATCTTCAATCCTTTCTTCAAGCCTTCTATCATCATGCCATGTCAAGTCCTTGGCTAACTCTTTACTAATGTACATGCGCTTAAATTGAGGTATTAAAGGCAAATACCACATGGTTTTGACAGGCGCAGATCCATTCTTCTTGTACCGTGAGGCGCCACATTTTGGACAGGCCTTCAATGATGCATAATCAATTCTAAATAATATGCAATCATTAAGACAGGCATGTACCCTCTCATATCCTATGCCAAATGAGGTTAACATCCGTTTAGCCTCATAAGTACGATTAGGAAACACATTATCCTCAGGTAGCATGCTTTTTAATAGACCAAGTAAGTCTGTGAAACTCTTATCACTCCACCCATTGTTGGCTTTTAACTTGTATAGGTTTAGAACTGCTTTCAATCTTGTGAATTTACTAGCACTATACATTGGTGTCTTTGAATCACTTGTCAAATTGTCAAACATTTTAGGACCATTTCGCAAATTCTCCTCAATCATGATCAGACTCAAAATCATTCATGTTGAAATCGTGTGATGGATATGATGTACCACCCAAATCATCTGACGTGACACTGCTTTCACCGTGTCTTGTCCAACGTGTGTAGCTTTTATCAATTCCATTACACACCAAATGATCTTCCAACTCACGTGGACTAATTCTCTTTCCAAACCAACAACGTAGACACGAGCAAGTGATCTAGTTCGATCTGGTGCATGCCCAACCGCAAACTTTATGAACTCTTTCACCCCTTTCTCATACTGTTCTGACATACGATCCGCTAAAATCCAACTTCGATCCATCTTTATTCGGAATTAATTAAATCAAACAATTTTATCATCAGTTGATAGTTGAATTATTTAAATAAATTTTATTTTAATTTATTTCTCATTATTCTAGAAAAAATTCGGCAGAGTAACAATGCAAAAATTTCTACCAAGTTCCCGACTTAATCTTCACCCGAGTAGGTTGCAACCAACAAAATTCGGATCTTACGATCTGCTAAAATCCAATTTCGATCTTAATTAATTAAATTAAACAATTTTAACATCAACTGAGTTGAATTGTTTAATTATTTTAATTTTAATTTATTTCCCATTATCCTAGAAAAAATTCGGCAGAGTACCGACGCAAAAATTTCTACCAAGTTCTCAACTTAATCTTCCCCCAGACTTGCAACCAACAAAATTCGTATCTTTCAGCCACAACAAACCCAATATTCTAATCTTTCACCTAGTCGGATCGCATAAATCACATAAAACTACAAATAAAACATCATATTTTCAACAACTAAGTATAAATATAGATCACCAGTTGGATCAATGTACGCTAAACCACAAAATAACTACAATTTAATTCCAAATAAAACGTACTTAACACCTGACTAACCCAAATTAACACTAAATTCAGTCAAATCCCTATTTCCTTTAAATTTTTTAATAAATAGGCAAATCTCAAGAATATACACAAATATACATACACCCACACATACACAAATATACATAAATATTTTATCTAACTCAAACTCTATACTCTAAGTGTGTGTGTGTGTGTATTTATCTACAAAAAATTACCCACTAAATGGCGGCGGCGGATCAGCGACGGTGGGGCGACGACGGATCAGCGGCGGCAGGGCGACGGTGGTTCGGCAGTGGCGGGGCGACGGCGGTTCGGCAACGGCGGGGCGACGACAGGGTCCTTATATATATATATATAGAAACAGTTATATATTATAGTATATATATATATATATATATATATATATGCACATATATATATAGAGAAAGAGAGAAAAAGAGAGAGAGGGAGATACCGAAAGAGGGGAGTAGAAGGCGGCGGTGGAAGGTGGCCGGCGAGAGGTCGAGTAAAGAGAGAGAGAGTGAGAGAAGAAGAAAGGGGGGCAGCCGGGTTAAGCTAAAAACCCAGCCCCCTATGACAGCGGTTCGACCGTGAACCGCTGTCATATGCCATTTTTTTAAAAAAATTTAATTGTTTTTTATGACAGCGGTTCAACAAACCGTTGTCATATCATTTTTTTTCATTTTTGTTTTCTGAAATATTATGACAGCGGTCAATCGAACCGCTGTCATCGACCATAACTACACAGCTGTTCGACCGAACCGCTATCGTATCCCTATTTCTTTTTAATTTTTTTTTTCTGACATAGGTCCGAACCGAGAAGCCCTATTACAGCAGTTTTGCAAAACCGCTATAATACGTACGCTGTAATAAGGCTTTTTTGTAGTAGTGTTTCCAATTAAGCGCTTAGTAAAATAAATTTCAAGGATAGCATTTGTTACCTAACACTAGACAGAAAATCAATGGATTAGTCAGTCATGCAATTGATGCTGATTTGATGTCCATTATCTCTGTTCAATAAAACCAAAGGTAATCATTGCTTTTCAAAACAACGGTTCAACAAAAGACACACGGGTGAATACACTTTCCTTGTATTACGGGCGCGTGCAACTCACGTTGAATGTTTTAAAACAAACTATTAAATTCAAAGAGCAAACTGCAAAAGTAACCGCAAAACACCAAATTTTATATTATGTCTTCACTAAATGCAGTTTCCATTCTTATAACATATTCCTTTTTAAATTATGGCACGATTTTAAAATTCATTTCAGACGTGGTCATACCACGATTGATCAGTTATTGCCATTATAAAATAACTGCTTTGACTATATTTTAATGATCTAAATGTTCAAAATTCAAATAATCTATTAAATCTGAAAGACATTTCAATATTACTTTTATGTATGAAACTTATTTACAAAATAATATTATCATCAAAAACAACAAGTGGTATGTTGTTGACTATCAGAGCGATTACAAATCATCAATGTTATTTTCAAAAGAAACCTCGCAGCAATTAAACATCAACGCTAAAGCGACATCTCCTCTTTCAAGACGCTTAAGGAGCGTGTGGATACAACTCAAAAATTGAGATTTCACAACTGACCACACGTCTCTATCACATAAAAACTGACACACCTACGATCACTAGGCATTTCAATGTTGGAGCATGCCTGAGCACGTGTCAATGTACTATTCAGCACGTGTAACTCACGATGCAAAAGTTCAAAATATGAAACAGCTTCAGAAAAAGTAACTATGGATGTCAAAAATTTATAATTTAAATAGTTGCCTAATTTTTCGCACCTTTTAACATCCGTATTTATTAATAAATGGCTCAGATTAATGCAATTTCAATTTTGAAATAACCGCCTTTACACATGTCAATCATCTAGTAGTTGAGGAGTTAATTTTTGCCTCCTATTTAAACCCTTTGCAATCTTTATAGTAAAACTTTATCACTTCCAAATATTCATACTGTAAAAGTTTTTCTCTCTAAGGCAAAAGACTCTCTCCTTCCTCTCCTCAATCGAAGCTTTTTCAGTTCAACAATGGCACCCAAATCTTCAAAATCCGCTACCGGAAAATTCTTCCAAAACCCAGAAACCAGTCACTGTTAATGCTGGATTTCTTGTGACTTGGGACTACCTCTTTGATAACCAGAACATCCCTCTGAGGACTGTTCCTCCTCTTGTCCTAGAATCTGGTTTACACGAAATGATAACCTCCCATTCAAGCATTTATGAGGAAGAGACCTTTTTCTTCTTCCAGAACGCTAAAATTTCTAATGATGGAAAGTCCATTTCCTACGTCTTTTCGTTTGCAAAAGAGACCTTTGTTCTCACTCCTAATCTCTTATCTTCTTTACTACAACTGCCAAATGATGCTGGAGAAGTCAAAGACGTTACTCTTGGAGACGCCACGAAGGTCTGGCCACTGATCAAGAAAGATGACATTGAAGCTGCGTATGAACCCAACTTCAAGAAGAATGACATGAAGGGCGAATATGTTTGCTCGAAGATGATTGAATGCCGGAAAGGTAGCTTTGATAAAATCTCAAACATTCAATGCAAAATCCTGGTAGCCATCCTGACCAAGTTGAAGATCAATTGGTCACTTTACGTTTTTAATCGCTTTAAGGCAGCAATGGCTGAGTCGGTGAATCCCAAGCCTTGTGGGATTGTGTTAAGTCTAGTTTTAAGCGCTATCGGTTTCGTCAACACCACTGGAAAGAAGGTCCCAGCGCTTAAGTTTTACGGGAAAAAGATGATAAGTGAGCTGCTTAAACCTAGGCGTCTGGGTGGTGTAGCGGTTCCCAAGGATGAGCGTGAGCGACTCCTTGCAGAAGATATTTTTTGCAGCGATGATGAAGAGCAAGAGACATCATCCTCTTTAGAAGAGGAAGTAGTGGTTAAGCGACCGAAATGGAAAGTCGATGAGCCAGCCAAGAAACAGAAGAAGGAGACCAAAAAGAAGAAATGTCAATCTCCTCCTCCTAAATCACCCTCTCCTCCTCCAGTGTTTTATCTATGTACCAGAATCGGAAGATGCAGACGAAGAGGTAGAAGTATAGCTAGCACGTAAGCGTACTCCCCGGCCCACTCCAATCGGATCAACAAGCGCTTCAGCCGAACCAGCGCTTGAGGAATCAGCGGGTGCTCCTCCTCCTCTTTCTCCCCCTGCTGAAACTATTCTTGAATCCTTCCCAGAGCCTAAAACCGCTACTCCATCTGAGAGGCTAGCTCATTTTCAGGGTAAGTCTTTGTGAAATATAATGCACTCTATCCTTTCCTCGTTAGGTTCTCTTTTTCTAACGCTAGCATAAAATTCTTTTATACAACTGTGATGCGGATATCCAGAGTACCTTTAACATTCTTGAGAATTAAAAAAATCCCATTCGTGCTGATCCCCTTACTTGCTTGATAGAGTTAGATCCTGTTGAACAAGTCCCGGAGCCTAAGGCTATAGCAATTGAAGTTCCTATAGATCAAGCGACTGAAATAGTTGAAGAGCGTCCTTAGGGTAAGCGTTGTAATCTCCTCATTCATCTATTTCTACCTTGTGGAAATTTTGCTTGATTTTCTCAAATGCTTGGTTGTATCAGCTCAAAATACAACAGACGCTGATGCACCTCCACTTTCCGAGGACCCTATTGAAGTGAATGTTGATAGGACAATGGTTTTGGATATCGCCTAGGAAGCAGCTCAAGTCCTTTCTAACGCTGAATCATCTCCCGAAGCGACTGTTCAAGCTGAGCGATCGATAGAAGTGGCCCCTATCCCAACTGAAGAAATCAGTTTTGTTCCCACTCCAACCGGACCTCCTCCTAGTGTCATCAACTTTTTTCCTTGCAGTTATAATGCAGAAGTTGAGTTCTACTATGCTGCTAGAGAACGTGACACCAAAACCTTGGTTGAATCGGAGATAACTTTTCAGTATACTCTTCACAACCCTTGCCTTTCCAATTCAGACAAGTTCAAAATTTTCGAGAGGCTTCCAGATCTTTATTTCTATTCGCTTGAGCGTCTTCAATCACGTCTTGAATACATTAGGCGACCAGCGATCAACTTTACAGATTTTGACGGTGAGCGATTCAACTTCACAAGTTGCTTTGAAGAGTCCTTTTATCCTTTGCGCCAGAACAAGATCGTCATCAAGAATCCCCACATGGGTGATTGGTCAAAGAACCCTGATGAAGAAATCCTTAACAGGATTGGATACTCTGCTGATCCCAAAGTCGTTCGTTTTCCTCAGAACGCTCTATCCCCAAAGCCCCTCCAGTTATGGAAAGGAAAACGACCAGTTGTCACTGAGCGTCCTAATCCTTTTAATTTGTGAATAGAAGATGAAGCCCTCGAATATCTAGCAAGTGCATGGGCTGATGATTATGATGAAGAAATTGAGTGATTCGAGAAGTATCTTGCCGCCAAAGCAGATAACAAAAAAGGCTGATAAACTAGGCAGAAGATGGATGATGGATACCGCTAGATGGGCTGAAGAGTTCGTGTTACATTTTTACACGCTAGACGAACTAGTAAGGTATCTCTTTTTTTGTTTCAATTTGGAGTAGAATACAGACGCAAAGGTTTTGCTGTGTTTCTACTTGAGCAGTGCCAGAATTTGATAGATAATATTAGCGACTTACCGTATTTTTGTCAATCCATGGAACGCTATATTCGCGAACATCTAAGTCTGATCGCTCAGGGGGTACGCTACATATATCACCCGACTCAAGATTTTGTACAGTGTATCTCTCCGGACCTCAATAAAGATGCTTCCACCAGTAGGCGACCGATTCTGCCAGGGCACAGTGAAGCACACATGAGACTGGACAATGACCATTGCTAAATTTTATCAAGAACGCCGAGCGATTGTAGAAAATGCTTAGTCGTTGGATATTTCCATCTCTCCCCATTTTGGTCCTGGTCTCAGCGACTTAAGAGGATCTCGCAAATCAGACTAGTGGATCTGGAAGCAACCCAAGCATTAATGCCATTTATTTTAGACTTCTACAATTGCTACATTTCAGGAGTTGATCTGCCAGAAGACGTGCAATTTGCATTCAGCACTGAAGAGCGCGAAGACGCTTTATTCTTCATTCCGCAGACTAACATCCTTAGTCCAAGGCATCTTATAGAAATGATTAGCCCACTCCGGGTCATTGCTGTTGAGAAACCTTCTCCTCCCATGTAGATTGTTGAGATCGAAGAAAAACAAGCTTCTGCTGTGGTAATCGCTCAACCCAAAGACGCTGATTTGCAAACTGAAGTTGCCCCAAGCGATCAGCAGTCGAGGTTCCCATAATTTGAACAAGTTGTTCAGATTGAGGAAGCTACCCAATCTCTTGACTTAGCGATAGATGAAGTTCATGCAAAAATTACTGAAGAGCCGTTTATCAAAGATAAAACCAAAGGAAAGGCTACAATTTCTAGCTCATACGGATCCCATCTCCTGAGCATTCATTTTCATCAGATTCAGACTTGGAAAGTGATCAAGAGATCCGAGACTTTAGAAGAGCCGTTAGGAACTCGCTCAATACCATCGAGGGTTCCTGCTCTAAGATACTTGAAAATAATGATAGAAATATCAAGATAGTCTCTGACACCAGAAGTCGTGATATTGCAAATGCTACTACCAAGAGCACCAAAGCGATCATGAATAGCATATCAACGCTGATCACTACTCTTTCCGAAGAGTTCAATCATCATTTAGCCCAGAACGCTTCAGCAGATACTAAGAGGCATAATTCTTCCAATGTCGTTGCACAGAGTATCGCTCAACAAGTCGCTCTACTTGTTGAAGAAGTTCAACTGTTGCGCCGAGATATCGCTGAGTTGCACACCTCCCTTGATGATTCCAAGAAGGGGGAAAATCTGAAAGAAAAGTCCCAGTCCAAAGCTTTGAAGGAACCCATTTTTAAAACAGATAACAAGCATTGGCGCTCCATGTTCGAAGAGATAGTGAACATAAAGAAAATGCTTACTAAGAAGCGAAAGCGAAGATACCATCAAGGCAGGCACAGGCTTCCGGACTTAGATGTTGAATTCTTAGAGAGTATGGGTTTTCATCCATATGTTGGACCTCTTAGAAGACCCATAAACTGGAAATCCACCAATGATCGAAGACAAGACATTTACCATGATTTGATCCAAGAACTTGGAATCCCTCCGAGGCATTGGGTGGAAAAATTTCTTGAGCTGAATGAAAGCGCTGAGAAGACATAACTATGACGAAGTCCAGCATACTACTATGATTGATATTAATAGACTTCTTCTGGACTTAGCGAATGAAATCTACCAAGGAGAACAAAGCGCAAAGCGACAGAAAAGATGAATGCTTATATTTTCCTATCTTTGTTGTCGCTTTATTTTCATTTACTTTCAGTATAAATCATGTATGTTTTTATTTCATATGAATGAATGAATGATTTGTCACTTAAACACCTTGTTGAGGCTAATCTAACAATTAGCTAACCTAATCTAACTTTCTAACACTTATTATTTTTGGGCTATTCTTTAAAACTCTTAAACTATAAAAGAGTTATAAGAGTTAAGGTCTTGACATCATCAAAAAGGAGGAAATTGTTAGGAGATTTCATGTTAGATGTTTTGATGATGACAAGATAGGATTTTATGTTAGACTCCAAAAATGTAAGTTTATGCTTTCATAGAAATATTGTATAAGCATTTGAAAGTTAACTTAATCTTGTTAGGCTTGTAATTGATAAGAGGTGTTTTTACGTATTTTTAAGACCGTAATTCTTATGATTTGGATTCACTTATTGCTTAAATCATGTCACATTTGCATTTAATAGGTATGTTAAGTGAATACAGGTAATAAATGAGAATACATGAAGAAAAGGGAAGAAAAACGATGTACAAAGCAAGTTCAAGCATGTTTTTCAACACCTAGGCGGTTTATGCATCTCCTACCACATTCAAGCGATAATTCCGTACATTTCGAGACCGACTTAGACAACGTTTCCTTCTACAAAGTTTTAGATGTATGTCTTAGCTTCAAATGGGAACTTGAAACATCCAAATCGGAGGTCTATAGAGATAATTGTGAAGGAAATACGATTGCTGCGCCGAACAGAGAAGTACATGTGCCAGGATACGCCCCAACGCCCTCCTAGTCATGCCTAGGCATGGATAGTCCGAATGTTACTCCTTTTCAGCCTAAATTCCAGAATTATATGATGGGTAAGAATCACTTTTGACCATAATTCAGCACATGTGTTGAGGGGTTGTCATAAGTGTGTTTCTTGGTAGATTTACTTTATGGGTGCCAAATCAGAAACAACCTCCATATTGAAACGTAATTTAGGTATACTTAACGACTGAATTGGACAAAATGTCCTTCTGGAAAGTTGTAGATCTATGTTTTATCGAAACATGGGGACTTGAATCATCCAATGTGGAGATCTGTGGAGAATGTTATGAGGAAAGTACTAAGACTGCGCTGGAAAGCAAGAAAATGGCAGCATGCATGTGTTTTGTTGAAGTTTTCACATGGTTATACTTGGTGGAATTCTTAAGAGCCGAAAGTTTAGCATTTTTTAGCTGGTTGGAATCTTAAAATCCAAAGTTTAAGCATCATCTTAGGTGGAATTCTCATTGGGGAACTTTAATGGGAATTCTTAATGCATACTTTAGTGGAATTTTGGCTATAAAAGGAGGGGGAACCCATACTCTTCATCATTCACTATCAATTTCAGATTCTTGGAGGAGAGGAGGGCAGCCCCTAATCTGATTTCTCCACCATTCATCACCATTCTTCATCATTCTAAGAAGAGAAAGCTAGGAATTGAAGCTCCAATCAAGGGGCCATCATCTATCACATTAGAGGGAGTTTTTATAGCCTTTTCATTTCATTCATGTCTATGAACATGTGTATTTATTCATTATTGTTTTTCATAATAACTATCATGAACTAAATTCATAAGACTAAGGCCATGTAAGGTCAAATTGTGATATATGCTTATAATAGATGATTGTAGAGGTTATACTTATATTGTTATGTGATGTGAATTTGTGTTTTTATCTATCTTGCATATACTTGATCACTATATGTTAGAATCTTATGTCTAGGTTGATATTTCGGGAGAAAATTAACTTAGGGTGCAAGAAATTCACATCATGACTCGCAACTAATGAGGAATTGCCCTAGACATAGGTAAAGATTCCCGGGTGAAGTTGTTCGATTCTAATCGAGTGAACTCTAGTACGTTAATGCATGTTTAGTGGTTAGATTTCCGGATAGGAATATTTGGGAAATCACGATCTAAGCATAGGAGTTTATACGCGAGACATCGGTTATTCTCTACCCTCGGAGCTCTCACCATAACAATATAAGTGTAATTCTTCAACAAGAACCTTTATAAGTATATTTGATCAATTTGAACCTAGCATGTGCCTTAGTCTCCCTTTATAATTGGTTTTAAATCACTTGCTCATCTTTGTTCTTGTTCTTTACAAATTTTATTTGAATTTATTCTTACTTTGTTTATTCACTTCATTACAAATCTTAAACTAGAATTCAAGTCTCCGTGGTTCGACAACCCGGACTTTTCGTCCACACTTGTTACTACACACGACTAGTGCACTTGCTACAATAGCACGTTAGCTTTTACCATGTCAAGTTTTTGGCGCCGTTGCCGGGGACTTGTTCATTTTAGTTTTTGATTTTTCGTTTAAATTTTCATAATTCTTAGTTCTTCGTTTATTTCTAACCTTTCTTTTATTTTATTATTCTAATTTTGTTTTTTGTGTTTAATTGTTAGGTGTAGTTTGTGGTGCATGACCCGCTCTTCTAACGAGCCTCTATATAATTTTGAGCCAGAGATAGAGCGTGTTCTTCGATCTAGTAGACGCGCTCGAGAAATGGCCGACAATCTAAATCCAAATAGGAATTTTCCCGACATAAATCTCCCGAAAAACAGGGAATGGTTGCAAAATCTATTCCAAGCTATGCAACCGGCACCTCCTCAAAGACTTCCATCGGTCTGAGAAAGTCTACCTCCAAGGGTCCACACTATACCGGGGCCCGTAGGCTTTCCAAATTTCTTTGCACCAAATTATCACATTCCGTCACACATCTTTAGCATGGTGCAAAGCGAACCCTTCTATGGAGAGCCCCATGAATCACCTCATGAGCATTTGGAGACTTTAGACGATACTCTCATGACAACCCAATTTCATCCACGGGATCTCGATGCAATTCGTCTAAAAGTCTTCCACTTCTCATTAAAGGAAAGGGCGACCATGTGGTACAAATCTCTACCACCCCAATCCATCACAACATGGGGACAATTGGTCGATGCCTTTTTGAGCAATTTCCACCCTCCAAAATCAATGAGCTAAGGAGCAACATTAAGGAGTTTAAGCAGGGGAATCATGAGTCCTTAGCCGAGGCATGGGCTAGATATAAAAACATGCTCCAAAAATGTCCGAATCACAACCTAAGATTGAGCGAGCAAGTATTACGATTCCATGGTGGAGTTCGTTCGCGCATCCGAAATAGGCTCAATGCCGGCGCCGGTGGTGATCTCCTTGGGCTCGATTGCCAAAGTGTGTGGGACAAGATTGAGCAATTAGCCCGGGAAGATGAACTCTATCCCGATGATGAAGAAATCACACCCACTAAAAAGATTGCTTGTGTTCAAGAGTTGGGCGAAGAAGTTTCTTTGGAAACAATGGTTGGCAATGTAAACTATGTTGGAAATGCCAATCGACCTCAATTGAACTTCCATGTGCCCGAAAATTTTCCAAGTAGGCCCAATCCGGCACAAAATGCCCATCCCGGCGTCTATCAAGCACCAAGGCCCCTATTCAACAATAACCAAGCTCAAAGGCAAGGTAATCCTCATGTACAAAGGCAAGTTAGGCCTCCTACAACCGATGAATGTCTTGATGAGGAAATAAAGAAATCGGATTCAGCAATCAACGAACTCCGTACTATGATGAAGGATTTAATGATGGATATGAAGACACAAATGGGTTAAATGGCAAAGACAATCAGCGAGAGAGCCCCGGGAACTTTACCAAGTGACACGGAAAAGAACCCGAAAGAGCAATGCTATGGAATTACCTTGAGAAGTGGCGAACAGGTAAAAGGTGATAATGTTCGCACTGATGCGCCCGAGGGCCCATCCATCCACGCCCAGGCGCCCTTGTCGCTGCGCCAAGGCGCCGATTGTCACGCCCAAGCGCCACATTCTGTATCCTCCACAGCTGGCCCTTCAACTCCATCGCATCATCCCATCGAGGTTCGTCTTCCATTTCCAAATGCACAAAAAACGAAAAAGAAGGATATGGATCAGATTTTTCGTAGGATTGTGGCGACTCTTTGTGAGGACCCGGGGAGGCTCACCATTCCGTGCACCATTGGCCCTCTTACTTTTGAAAAGGTTATTTGCGATACGGGAGCAAGTATCAATCTCCTCCCGTATTCTCTCTTCAAGAAGTTGGGCCTTGGAAATCCCAAACCGACATCAATGAGCCTCCAACTCGCCGATGGATCAATTAAGAGACCAAAGGGGATAATAGAAGATGTTATTGTACAAGTTGACAAATTCTTTTTCCGGGTTGACTTTGTGGTCCTTGATATGGAGGAAGATGTTGAGATGCCCTTGATTCTAGGAAGACCTTTCCTAGTCACTAGCAATGCCAAGATCGACATGGGAAAAGGTAAGTTATCATTGAGGGTAGGAGATGTAAAAGTGATATTTGATGCTTCTAATAACAGGAAACCATCTATGGATGATCTTACTTGTTCCAATATCGATGTTATTAACCCTTCTCTTGATGAGAAATGTGCAAATGGCAAGCCTAAGGGCACACTCGAGTTGGAGGATGAGATTCCCTATGATAAACACAACAAAGAGGGAAAAGGAGATTTATGCATGAAATACATTCCACCCCATCACCGTGCTCGTAAGATTGAAAAGACTCATCCAATACAAAGGGCTTATTGCAAAAACCCGCAATATGAGTGGAAGCAAGTAGACCATGGAGCTAAAAGGAGGCATGACAAGGATTTGGTCGTGTTAAATGGACCACCTATTTGAACCTCAAAGAGAACAAAGTCGAGCTACCGACTCTAAACTAGCGCTTCTTGGGAGGCAACCCAAGTTTGTAAATTTGTTTTTCTTTTTGATTTTGTTTTTGTTTTGTTTAGTTTGTTTCTTTATGTTGTGTTCAAACATGCACTTTTGGCATGTATGTTTTCTTATGCTTGATGGTTTGAAAAGTTGAAGTGTTAGATATGATGCAAATTTGGACCATGCTCATTTTACTCGAGAGGAGGAGAAGCTATAGGATTATGTATTGGAAGTTTAAGGATGTTTTTCAACATCCTTGGTTGTAAGTGTTCTTTTACTGTTGTGTATGCTTGTTGTAACAACATTGGGGACAATGTTGGACTTAAGTTTGGGGGTGTTTAGAAGAGTACTTATTTTGAACTTTGATGGTGCAATCCTAATTTTTCATGCTTGATTTTCTCAACAAAGAAGCATATAAACATGATATCAACTTATTTTGAACTTTGATGGTGCAATCCTAATTTTTAGCTTAATTTTAGGGAAAGTTTGTTTGATATCATGTTTATATGCTTCTTTGTTGAGAAAATCAAGCATGAAAAATTTTTAGTCCTTCCAATTGATGCATTGAAATTGATTGACTTGGAAAAATGGCATGAATTCTTGAAATAATTTGAATTTAATGGAATATATATCTTTGAAATTGCTCGTGGAGACCTTAGACTAGAATTGATTCTTTAGATGATTCACAATGCACTTAAATCGAAGGTAGAGGAGTTGAGAGGATAACCATCTTGAGACACTTAAGGAATTATTCCCAGAAATATTAACTTAGATTTCTCATAAAGTTATAAGTTGAGTAGTAATTTTATATGCTAACAATGAATTGAAAAGGTTGAATTTTGGTATGACCAAAAGTGGTCAAGCTAATACGTACCGGAGGTGAAAAGTTTCATACCTATATACTGTACTTTTATGCTAATTTGAGCTATGCTCAAGCCAAAAGAAGTGAATTTTTTAAAAGATCTAGTTTTATTTCGTGGCCTTTGATACTCGAGTGATTAAATCCTTAGGAGTGTCTCTACACTTAATGCCCCAAAACTATCTAGTTTGGGAGTCATTGATCTAAAACTTGTTACATGGGTGTCATAGAAAGCCTAATGGAATAAAACATTGCACATGATCTAGCCTTAATGAAGTTTAATGGAAATTCCATATGAATTGAATGTTGAATATTTGAGATAATGAAATTTAAATGGCTATGAGATTATCTATAATTATTGTGCCTTGTGTTTGATCAAAAGTTGATAGATATGGGATTAATGTCCAAAATTTGGTAAGGATGCCTCTCGACTATAATAGCCTAGATTTATTTTTCACTACACCCTCGGGAGTCATTTCAAGTATTGGTGTTACATGAGCAAAAGTAGTTGATATGTATATATATATTTGTGAAATTTAAAAGGTTGATTTTATGTCATTCATTCTTGTTGATCATATTGAGATGTGTTGATTCGGTTGGGATTGAAAATTTGCTAGATTTTGTGGGTATATCGTATGCAAACCCTCACGAGACTATAACTCGTCCTTTGAGGTAACTCAAAGGTTTAAAGGCTTGTTGCACCCGCTAAGTGCAATAGTTTACTCCACGAAAGTGAGTTAGTTAGTTGTTTTGTTTTCTCCCATTGAATGATGTTGGTCTTGCCTTATAGCTCTTATTGCTCGAGGTTGAGCAATTGATAAGTTTGGGGGTGTTGATAAGAGGTGTTTTTACGTATTTGTAAAACCGTAATTCTTATGATTTGGATTCACTTATTGCTTAAATCATGTCACATTTGCATTTAATAGGTGTGTTAAGTGAATACAGGTAATAAATGAGAATACATGAAGAAAAGGGAAGAAAAACGATGTACAAAACAAGTTCAAGCATGTTTTTCAACACCCAGGCGGTTTATGCATCTCCTACCACATTCGAGCGATAATTCCGTACATTTCGAGACCTACTTAGACAAAGTTTCCTTCTACAAAGTTTTAGATGTATGTCTTAGCTTCAAATGGGAACTTGAAACATCCAAATCGGAGGTCTATAGAGATAATTGTGAAGGAAATACGATTGCTGCGCCGAACAGAGAAGTACATGTGCCAGGATACGCCCCAACGCCCTCCTAGTCATGCCTAGGCATGGATAGTCCGAATGTTACTCCTTTTCAGCCTAAATTCTAGCATTATATGATGGGTAAGAATCACTTTTGGCCATAATTCAGCACATGTGTTGAGGGGTTGTCATAAGTGTGTTTCTTGGTAGATTTACTTTATGGGTGCAAAATCAGAAACAACCTCCATATTGAAACGTAATTTAGGTATACTTAATGACTGAATTGGACAAAATGTCCTTCTGGAAAGTTGTAGATCTGTGTTTTATCTAAACATGGGGACTTGAATCATCCAATTTGGAGATCTGTGGAGAATGTTATGAGGAAAGTACTAAGCCTGCGCTGGAAAGCAAGAAAATGGCAGCATGCATGTGTTTTGTTGAAGTTTTCACATGGTTATACTTGGTGGAATTCTTAAGGGTCGAAAGTTTAGCATTTTTTAGCTGGTTGGAATCTTAAAACCTAAACTTTAAGCATCACCTTAGGTGGAATTCTCATTGGGGAACTTTAATGGGAATTCTTAATGCATACTTTAGTGGAATTTTGGCTATAAAAGGAGGGGGAACCCATACTCTTCATCATTCACTATCAATTTCAGATTCTTGGAGGAGAGGAGGGCAGCCCCTAATCTGATTTCTCCACCATTCATCACCATTCTTCATCATTCTAAGAGGAGAAAGCTAGGAATTGAAGCTCCAATCAAGGGGCCATCATCTATCACATTAGAGGGAGTTTTTATAGCCTTTTCATTTCATTCATGTCTATGAACATGTGTATTTATTCATTATTGTTTTTCATAATAACTATTATGAACTAAATTCATAAGACTAAGGCCATGTAAGGTCAAATTGTGATATATGCTTATAATAGATGATTGTAGAGGTTATACTTATATTGTTATGTGATGTGAATTTGTGTTTTTACCTATCTTGCATATACTTGATCACTATATGTTAGAATCTTATGTCTAGGTTGATATTTCGGGAGAAAATTAACTTAGGGTGCAAGAAATTCACATCATGACCCGCAACTAATGAGGAATTGCCCTAGACATAGGTAAAGATTCCCGGGTGAAGTTGTTCGATTCTAATCGAGTGAACTCTAGTACGTTAATGCATGTTTAGTGGTTAGATTTCCGGATAGGAATATTTGGGAAATCACGATCTAAGCATAGGAGTTTATACGCGAGACATCGGTTATTCTCTACCCTCGGAGCTCTCACCATAACAATATAAGTGTAATCCTTCAACAAGAACCTTTATAAGCATATTTGATCAATTTGAACCTACCATGTGCCTTAGTCTCCCTTTATAATTGGTTTTAAATCACTTGCTCATCTTTGTTCTTGTTCTTTACAAATTTTATTTGAATTTATTCTTACTTTGTTTATTCACTTCATTTCAAATCTTAAACTAGAATTCAAGTCTCCGTGGTTCGACAACCCGGACTTTTCGTCCACACTTATTACTACACACGACTAGTGCACTTGCTACAATAGCACGTTAGCTTTTAGCGTGTCAGTAATTTTTATCTTTACAGATTTTAGACTAAGTATTTGAGACTAAGTTGCTAGTCGAATTTTGAGTAAGTTTATTGGAAACAAAGTTGAAGATCGAGCGTCCAAAGTCAAAATGAAGATGAAGATTTATTCTTAGCGGCTGTCAAACGCTAAAGGATTATTTTAGGTATTATGAATCAAGCGCTCAAAATTGAATGGATTTTAGACTAAATATTTGACACTAAGTCAATAATGGAATTTTGAGTGAGTCTATCAAGGATAAAGTTGAAGATCAGCGTCTAAAAGTCAAGAGAAGTTAAGGAACTGCCTCAAGCATGTATCTAGAGTTTAAAGACTGTTTTCAAGTACTTCCAAAGTCAAGCGACTCAAGCATCCAAGCATTTAGACTTTACTTGAATATTAAAACCCAAGTTATAAAAGACTTAATGCAAGCATCAACGGATATTTATTTCGATGGAAATAAAAGCAAGATGCATTGAAAGTCGGGTAAGTGGTATTAAAATTTAAGCACTATAACTTGTGGGCAAGCCATATTTTTGACCAAGACTGTCAGATTCCAGAAATCAAGAACACGCCTGACCAATTGAATATAACCAAAATTCAAGAATGTCAGACAAGAAATGTTTAGGGAGACGTGCTCCTCATTGTGTCCAACGAACAAAATCCCAAGGAATCTATAAATAGTCCGTTCAGCAAAACCCTAAAATAAAGGGTGACACAACAAGATATTGACCTACACACATATACGAACATTCATTTGTTGTATATTGAAAAATATACAAAAAAGAAAGGGTCCAAACTTTACTAAAAGAAAAGCTTACAAACTCCATAGCCAACATCCTTACTAGCTTTTCATAACCATTCTAAAGAAAGTCACCAATATCTCAAACCTCTTTTCAGAAGAACCCTACACTATTATTGAGATATTCCAAATTGTTTGAACTTCCCAACATCAAACAAACCCATTACAAAAAACATCAACATCTTTCATCTGAGTGAGAAAATTTGTTGATCTACAAGCAGTATTTTTCAGGAAAAGAAGCTTGTTGAAGAAGATCTTTATCGGTACTGAAATCTGTGTGACCAAGGAGTTCCAATATCGGTTGTAACTTGCATTATTTCTGAGTGAAAGAAGCAAGAGGATAGAAGTGGCCTGTAGCAAAAATCTGTGTGACCAAGGAGCTCAAGTCATCAACATCCGCCTTACCTCTATTTTGTAGAAGTCTGTGTGTGACTCTTCGATAATCATCATAGTGGAAATCCTCCCTGATAAAAGGAGAAGAAGGACGTAGCTAGGATTACATCACCCAGTGAACCTTACAATATCTTGTGTCATTTACTGTTTTATTGCTTTACTATTCATATTGCATGATAAATCTTTAAAAAGGCTTTAAAACGGTTAAGCGACTAATTGACTAAAGCGAACGCTAAGCTATAAATCATTTCCGCTGTGCTAACCCTGATTAAGTGATTGAAACATTACCCTACTTTGGTGATCATTGAAATTGCTACGTCTAAGTTAAAAGCTTACCAAGCGTTCAAAATACGTCAAAAAGTGATACGATTCTTTAAATCGAAAAAGACTTCAGGGTCTATTCAACCCCGCTTCTAGACCCTTTCGTATGCCAATTGGGACCAACAGATACAGCAAACTTCAAGGTGCATGGGTTGCTTGTAGATAACGGAAGCTCAGCAGATGTGATATTTCTATGTGTACTTCAATAAATGATGTTTGATATTTGTAGGCTACGAGCTGTAACAATGTCACTCGTGGGATTTGGAGGATCATAAATCACACCACTTGGATCCATCGACCTTCCCACGTAGTTGGGTGACGAACCCAAGCGACAAACTTTAATGATAAAATATCTCGTGGTAGATGCACCTTTAGCCTATAATGTAATCCTTGGATGATCTGGATTGAACTTGTTCAAAGCAATCGTACCTACCCCGGATTTAAAAAAAGTTTCTAACAAAGGCTGGGGTCACACAGGTATGATGCAACAGTTTTTGATTGGTGATATATATATGGGAGGGGACCCCAAAAAATCCCGTCACCGTGATATTGCTGGCTTTTGTTTAAGAAAATAATAAAAATAAAATATAACCTTTAATTGTTGAACAAAATATTTAAACTAAGAATTTAACTTTTCGTAAGTAGCAAAAAATCAATCATCCAATTTGAATACCAACGTATTGATTTGGTAAATTTTAAAGGGATAATTACTCTCAGCATCCTAAGATATTTCGAAATTACAAAAAAAGTCCTCTAGTTTAATAAATTAAATCTAACATCCTAACATTTCATTCCGTCCAATAAGAAACATCTTCCGTTAGGGTTGCTGTACAGCGCCGTTAAAATTTTTGGTGAACTTCGGAAAAGAGCCTTGTCCTTTTTTGGACATGGAAACCCTATAATATTCGGGCAAGTATACTCTTTTGGTGTAAATTGTAATATTTTTAAAAGTATAGGTGTTATATGTAATATTGTGTATAAAAAGTATAAAAATAATTATTTATAAAAAAATATTTTCAAGAAAATAAAATAAAACAAAAATTATTAAAATTATATTAAAAACATTATGTATAAAATACCATTTCAATCTTTTATTTATATTTATATATAAGAGTTTATATAATAGTTTAGATTATATAATAATTTATACAATGTAAAATTATATATTTTAATTTAATTTATAAAATTTACAAATAAATTTAATAATTGTATTTTAATAAATTTAATTTCTAAACTAACTTACTGAAATAATATTTAAATTATAAAATAAATAAATAAATAAAGAGGATGGGGAATAGTAGTCGTTTTCTCCATCTTCCCCATCCCCATCACCACCCCACCTCCACCCCAAATCCCACCCCAACCTCGCGTGCGTACACACGCACGATTACATGCACACACACCATCTCACACACACAGAGTCACACAAACATTCACACACACACAATCACACATATAAGTATATATATATATATATATATATACATATATATAATTACTTTTCTTTTAAGTTTAACTTTTTATTTTAAAATTGGTATTAGAAGTAAATCTGAAGATGTGAAGGGGGTAATATGGAAATTCAATTTTTTTTTAATGTTTTTTCTTTTTTTAAAAGAATAATCTGTAAGGGTATTTACGTCTTTTGACAATTTTCATCCAATCTTACATCAATACATGAAACATGAGAAAACTACATGTAATTTATTGAACTAGGTGATGTTTTTTGTAATTCCAAAATATCTTAAGATGTTGAGTGTAATTATCCCAAATTTTAAATAGTACCACTTGACTGGGAAAAATATTACTTTGTGGTTACCTTGAGCCCTTTTGGGGTAAAACCCTTTCACCTTCATGTTGTGCTTTTAATCATATCTATGTGTTTAACTTTGGAAACGTTTCTATGATGTTGTGCTTTTTGTTTATCTCCTCTTCATCTAAATTTTATGTTGACAAGAAATAACAAAATGATTTTAACGAACTGGAGCGCTAAAGAGACGATTTTAATTTCATGTAAAATAGACAAAAAATCACTAACTCAAAATAAAATGAGACACAAAATTAATCAAGTAGGCTGAAAAATATTGGAAATTAGATTTACATACTAATGAAAGCTCTTGATAATACTACTAATACAATAATTTTTCATATGAACAATTATATTCAAAATTTGAGCTTAATATGTATTTTTCTGTGTATTCCTCAATGAATATCGAGTACAAATTCGAAATTATTTTTACAATTTGTTTCTACATTTCGTAAAGTACTAATTTTTTACTAAAATCAGTTTTCATTCACGTGATAATTTTTATTTTACTTATTTATTGAAATAAAAAATAAAATAATATACAAATATTAGAAAAATCCTTTAATGGTAACTCCCTCACCACCTCCCCCCCCCCCCCCCCCCCCCCCCCCCCCCCCCCCCCCACCCCCCACCCCCAAAAAAAAAAAAACCTCCCCACCAAGTAATTCATGTATCCATCCCTGTATTAATCCTATTGGACAACAATTTCTTTATATTGGATTGACTCTTGTTCAAACGTAAATATGTTGTGACATTATTTATGCAATTTCATTGATAATACAAAACAAAGATTTATTTAGTATGTTTGACCGACCATGCTGACAATCTTATCCGCCATGTCTCTCAGAGGTAGTGAATAAGATTGGTGAATAATACCATTGTTGGGAGCCAAGGGGGATTTGATTATCCATCACTGCTCCAAAGTATTGCATGTGAAAAGCCCAAAAGAATATATGATTTTTTTGTCTTTTTACGCCAGGGAGCCCAAAAGATATGTCTAAAGGCCGAAGTAGAATTATTGGCTACCCTCCCGAATATCATGGCTAAGAAGCAGTGGCAAAATAGATGAGATCTCCTCAAATATTTTAATATAGGAAGCCGGGATTATCATGTACTTTCCGGGCTCCCAAATCCATCTTATTTTCCGAACATGAAAAAATCTTGTTTTGTTAATGGATGGAATTTTGTGGTTCTTCTATGATTCTCTCCTAATGTTTTAATAGTAGGCATTTCAAATCTTATCATTATCTGAATCTGGTTGCTCCATCAGTCGATCTCCTTTAATATTTTAATAATAGGTATCTTAAATCTTATCAATATCTGAATCCTGTTACTCGATCTCCTCTAATCTATTAGTAGTAGGAATCTGAAATCTTATTAGTAACTTTCCAATCTGATTACCAAATCAAAAAAGCTAATGAGTTACCAAAATAAATCATGCTCATGTGCTATATATAGAGAGAAAGACCCCAGCCAAACTCAACCAAGGCCAAAATGTGCACCACAGCAATGTCTAGTATAATGGCAATTGCCATTGCTCTCACTTTTGTTGTTCAGCAAAGCAACGCTGTGGATTTCCACCAGTGGTGTCAGCGAACAACCCATAACAATCTATGCGCCTCAGTTGTTATGGCTGATCCCAGAAACAATCTGAAGACTAGTCCTAATGGCATATGCAGAATACTCACTGATAAAGCCATCACCATTGCCAATGCCAATGCAGCCAGGATTTCATATCTTCAAAAGAAATCCACCGGCCGTATCACGGGATCCCTTCGTACTTGCTCTACAGAATATGACAAAACGCGTTTCGATTTGAAAGGCTTCGATTTCACTGTCCTTAATCATGAAAAATACATTCCTTTGGTCGTAGACGTGGGAGGTGCAGCTGGTACACCTCGTGATTGTGAAGAGGCCTTCAAAGAATTTCATATCCCATCTCCTCTAACAAATGAAAATAAAAATCTTGAAGATATTCTTTTAACTATCTTAGAGATTTTAAATCTGAACGAGTGTAACAAGATTAATTCTTGTGGGTAGTTATTTGAAGTAAATTTATGAATAAAAGATTGCGTATCAATATTGGTTTGTTTCTATGTGTGTGTGTATATATATATACTAGGGAAAAGCAAGAACCGCGCAATAATGCCCAGACTTATATTTAAAAAATGAGTAAAAAAAATTGCATGCAAATGGTAAGTATATAATTTTCAATGGCAATATAAAAAGTGATTAAATATCAATACGTTAAAAAAACAAAATTACTTTGACATCATTATTTTATATAAAATTATTCGTTGATATCCCATTGAAACCCGAATAGATTGTTTTACTTCATACACGTGAAAGTTGATAAAACAACACATATCGCACTCCTTAATATCGGTAATCAAAATCAAATACAAATTTTATAGTTCGATAATGTTTCACATAAATAAGGTTGAACAACAACTTGTTCGGATACACTCGACTCATTTACATCATTATAAATACTATATCAACGTTGATTGGTGGGTCTTAAAGTTAATCATTACAATGACCAATGGTGGGTAATCATTATTGATTTTTCTATAATTTTTATTCGATTGGGGTGTTAAAGTGAATTTGTTTCTTCCCAAGCCTTCTTTCTTGTAATTAAGCTGAAAAAATCTCATCCTTAGCCTCTTTGTTTTTTCTTCCAATTGCATATCTGGAATCTCTTCAATTAAATTCATCTCTTGTTCCAATTTCTGCAACTCTCTCAATTTCCCATCTCCTTCCTCTTTTTCCAATTCGTGGACATTCTTGATTAGGGTTTGAAGGCTCATGAGTTTTCTATGAGACCATCTGCTAATTCCCAATTCCCTGCACCTTTCCTTTAAAAGTGTTACTCCTATATTCAATTCTTTTGCTGCTTGTTTTATTGGCATGTAAAAATACTGTGAAATCGTTTTCCTCGACAACGTATTCAGTACTTCCCTTGATCTGTTAACTTTTTTCTTTTCTTTATTCGCATGTAAATTCTCACCAAATATCACCATTGCCGCGTTATTGGTAGAGTTATCAAATAGCAATTTTTGCTGGTTTAGTTGATCTTCAAATCCTGTTATCACTTCATTCCCAGAGTTGCTCCACAGTAGTTCTGAAATTAAACACAAGAAGAAAATAAAAATGGAACTATATATTGTATATATTGAAAAATAATAATATTTTTTAAAAAGTTGATATTTACTTACCTGGAATGTTAAAAGTAGGGTTATGTTGCGGACTGAAAGATGAATAAAAATGGTCATTTACTATCATCTCCCTCAAAGGAACAACATGAAATATAGTTTCACAAATGGAAAAATCGGGTTGTAAATTCCAATCACTACTATAATCAGATAATAATCCACTGTTTTGCCCAGTTTCCATCGTAATTTGATGATGAAAATGAAAATAATTTTTGGTTTTCCGATAGGAGTGGTCAGTGGTGCCAAAAACATGGGATTATATATATCTATATATATGGAAGAGAAGACGTTTCTGGTTTTACTCAGGCTCCTTGTCCTTTAATGTCAAGAGTCGTGTGACTGTGGTCACTTTAATGTCAAGAGACTTCGTTTCCTTTAATGTCAAGAGATGTCGTGTCCTTTAATGTCAAGAGTCGTGTGTTTTTTTAACTTTAAAAAGATATATGTATCATTAAAAAATGTCTAATAATGTGCTTATATTTAATAATAATTCTTTGTACCATCAAGTTGTTTCCTTATCTCGATGAAAGATATTGAGCATATTTTGAAATTCCATATCCTCAATAAAGGTTAACCAAGTTATTTGGTCTCAACAAAGGTGAACGGATCACATGGTATAATATATATACATACATATATATATATATATATATATGACATTAATTTAAATTTAGCACACTAATGTGTACATAGATGATAGGACCACATATATCCAAATGGAATAAGATAACATATAAAGAAACTACCACATTGTCAATTGGGTCCATCGTTTCATTACATTGTCTTTCTCTTTTATCACTATTTTTTTACCTAATAAGCAAAATATCCCCTTACTTATAATCTAAGAGTAAAAAAGAGAAACATAAGAAGAAGATACAGTAGTTACCTTTTTTTTAAATATAGAAAATAAATTTTTATGCAAGTTTGTCCTATTATATAAAAAATATTCAATTTATAATTTAAAAAATTAAATTTAGAAATTCTAAGATATACGTAACAAATTATTTGTACATCAAATAACTTTGATATTTAAATTTAGTAATCCATAATTGAAGTACCAAATATTGAGATTTTTCAAAATAATAAATCTTAGGATGAAAAAAATCGATTGTAAGAAAATTCATGTGGAACTCCTATTCAAGGAGAGAAGAAAATGTCATTCGATAGAGTAAACAAACTCTCATACGAGAGAGAAAATAAACAGAGTATAAACAGTGGATAGTCATAGAAACAACCATGGAACGAGCTACAATTTGTAATAATGGACTTAGTTTTCTTTGTGACAATATAATTTTTCATGTTATGGGAAGGTTATCATGGTATGCATGCATTGTGGAGGAAGGCCAATTGGGTCTTTTAGCAAAATATTTTCAACATTGTTGGTATTCCATCCCTATTCTTTTATTTGATATTAACCTAAAATTGTTTCCTTATCTCGATGAAAGATCTTGGGCAGATCTTGAAATTCCATATCCTCGATAAAGGTTAATTAAAGTTAGTATAACTAAAATTGGGTCCATCGTTTCATTTCATTGTTTTTTTCTTTTATCACTATTTTTTTGTCTAATAAGCTAAATATGCCATTACCAATAATCTAAGAGTAAAAAAGTGAAAAATAAGAAGAAGATATTTTTTAAACATAGAAAATAAATATTGATTCAAGTTTGTACTATTGTATAAAACATATTCAATTTATAATTTAATTTAACTTTAAAAAGATATATCTATCATTAAATAATGTCTAATAATATGGTTATGTTTAATCATAATTCTTTGTACCATAAAGTTGTTTCCTTATCTCGATGAAAGATATTGGGCAGATATATGGAGTTACGAATATGGTCCACTTTTTTATGATGTACAGTTTTCTTTCAAAACTCTCACATCCTTAAATAAACAAATACAATTAAAGATAATACTAAATATTAAACTACATCTTCGTTCCTCCTTGCTGTACCTCACTTAATCATTAAAATACCATTGATAACAACTTAATTATTAAATACAATTAAGGATAATAATGATGTTCTTTTTCCGTCTTACTGCTCGCCACTTATAATTAAAATATAATTGATATCGACTGAAATGATTAGCATAGTCAGTCTGTTGAGATTAACATATAATTGTTATCCACTTACTGAACTGATTAGCACATTCAGAATCTCTTCAATCAACAATTTCAGCTCTGCAATATGCGTCATACAATGCAAATTGCTCAAGAAACCAAGCAAGGGATCTAATGTGGCGGTGGTCACCCAACACAAATTCTACCCATAATTAAAGTCTGTCTAATCACACCACTAACCCCACTAATCACACCACTATCTCCACTAATCAAACCACTAACTCCACTAAGAATCATAACAAAAGAAGACTTCCCAAACCCTAAACAATCAATTATAAAAAATATTCAATTTATAATTTTAAAAATTAAATGTAGAAATTCTAAGAGTCGTGTGTCTTTTTAACTTTAAAAAGATATATCTATCATTAAGTAATGTCTAATAATGTGCTTATGTTTAATAATAATTTTTTGTACCCTAAAGTTGTTTCCTTATCTCGATGAAAGATTTTGGATAGATCTTGAAATTACATATCCTTGATAAAGGTTAATTAAAGTTAGTATAACTAAAGTTAGTGAGGATCAGAGTATAATTCAGGTTAATTAAAGTTAGTGAGGATCAAAATTGAACAATATCTTCCTCCACCAAACCCTACAAAGAATTTTCAGAGTATAAACAGGGAATATTTGTTAGGATCATCTTCTACGAAAAAGAGGAGATATAAACAGGGGAGACAGGGGATCATCTTGCACGAGTAGAAATAGAGTATAAACAGGGAATATTTGTTAGGATCATCTTCTACGAAAAAGAGGAGATATAAACAGGGGAGACAGGGGATCATCTTGCACGAGTAGAAATAGAGTATAAACAGGGAATTCAGGGGATCATCTTGCACAAGTAGAAACAGAGTATAAACAGGGTTAGTTCATATAAACAACCATAGAACGAGGTACAATTTCTAATAATGAACTTAGTTTCCTTTGTGAGGATATAATTTTTCATGTTATAGGAAGGTTATCAAGGGATGCATGCATTGTGAAGGCTGCCCGATTAGGTCTTTTATCAAAATATTTTCAACATTGTTGGTATTCCATCCCTACTCTTTTATTCGATATTAACCGTTTTGAACAAAGGGGTTATCATGGTTTAGATTTTATTCATTTTGTTAATCGCACTATACTTGAACATAATGAAAGTGTGGTTGAAACTTTGAGCTTTGAGTTACCAATGGGGGCCGAGGCATTGCATTCGATAAGGCAAGAGTGGGTGGCTTTTGGAATAGATCATTCTGTGCGCATACTGAAATTAGTCGGTCGGTTATCCACTTCACTCCCCAACGGTCTGTTTTTCTCACAAACTGTTATTCAGTTAAAATTATATCTACCGAACTACATTGTTAGGTGGGAAGATAGATATAATTTACGAAATTTAAAAAGACTCATATTGAAGTACATTGTGCTGTATGATAACACATTTTCTTTACGCCTTGGAAAATGGTGTCCTCAGTTGAATGATTTGCAGTTATTCAATTGTGATTTTAGAGGACTAACAGAATTTCAGGCATATTTGCCTTCTGTAAAAATATTCAAGATGGCATTCAATCGAGCCCAAGGAAATGTGAATATAAAAGTACACTTCCCCAATGTAGATGTCCTTGTTATTTTATTGAAACAAGATGAACAGGGTCCCGGGCATTTACAAGTAATGGGGCCGTTAGGTCGTTCTCTACAGTGGATAGTACACCGTCATGTACAATACATCGGATCAACTTGCTCAACATATCGACTACTTCGAGAGTTTGTAAAAATGACGAAAGAATTGCTGTCCAGCGAACGAGCACGTGTGCCGGTTGATTTTGTTAGGGTATATCTATATATCATTGTTTGAATAAGTGCAAATGCTTTTAAGAAGTTTTTTTGATTTTTTTTAATTGTTTGGTTAGAGGTTGGCGCATGTGGAGTCTCTACATCGCATTATGGCGAGGTATTTTTTTGTTAATATGCACCGTCTAGAGATCAGGTCTTCGAAGCTGCTTGACAATCTTGCTGTCACATTGGTGCTCATCAGTAGATGTACAGGCTTGAATAAACTTAAAGTCGATTTGGTGGTAATATTTTAAGTTTTATTGTTTGTGGTTTATTAGTTATTACATGGTTTATTAAACACGTTTTTTGTTTGGTCTTCTAAAATATAATTGTAATTGACTTAACATGTGTAGGGTGCACCGTGGGAAAATGCGGGCATTAGTGTATCCAACTACGTAAAGGACTGGAAGTTGCAAACAATGGGATTGGAGTCATTGAAAGAGGTCACGATATTCAACTTCTCGAGTTCTGATTGCGAGCTAAGCTACATTTTGTACGTGTTGTCGCAAACAACTGAGTTGGATACACTAAATATTTACTGTGTTAATCAATTTTTTGATGATGTAATTGGTGTGTATAAGAGGGCATCAATTAGAGCGTATGAAGGTACCGCGTCAAAAAATGTGCAAATTCGTTTCATAAAAGGGGCTTACCCTATAATAAGAGTAGAATGAAAATTGCACAATAATTTTACAGTAGTTCGAAGCATCAATTTGATCCAACAATGTACTTAATTTGAATATGAATGTACGAGGTCAAGCAATTTGCACAAGGGCACTTAATTTCACATTCTTTGCCAAGATGTTTCATAACGAAATTTATAAATGAATCAACTCCAAAAAGTTCTCACCCAGTTCATTTTAATTAACAATTAGTAAAACTAACATAAACAAATTCAAAGCAACATCCATAGTGAATAAGACCGCAGCATTCGATAATTGCATTTCAAAGGCCAAAAGCATGAACAAATAATTAACCGAGTATTATAGCAGATGGATACACAACACTATTAATCCAAAGAGTGAGGTGAAAAATAGTAGTTTGGAAAAAAAACCCAAAAAAAATCCAACTCCATGGCCTAAGGAGTGGTTATTTACATTGGATTCATGCCCAACATCAAGTCCTTTTCCGCTAGGAAGACCGTATGATGGGTACATGTTCATCATCGGAATCGGTTACACAAATCCAGCGAAAGCTATATAAGTGGGTATGTTTTAAGGAAAACAACAGTTACAAGAATATGTGCAATAAAACGTAAGTGCATACCAGGAAGTATTAATTTGGGAGGGCATTTTTCAACAAGCGGATTGACATCAACGTCTGAATCGCAAGGTATAGGTTCTTCTGTGGGAGCACACATTCAGAAACTTGACACGACAAAATCCTAGCAAGAGAACTAGGTCGCGTAAGTAGTAAAGTGGATTTCTAAGTCCGGGGTTATCGTATCCGCAGGGACAACTATAATCTAAGTACCAAGACTACTATATTACTCAATTCTAAGTTAAATCGGTCGATAGAAAAGTTGATTAACTAATTAATAAATACTAGAAAATAAACTAAGGCAACGTCACACCAAATAAAGGGAGGAAACAATAGAGAGAAGCGATCAAGGCACATGGTTCAACCGATTATGCATTTAGATTGTGATTTAGGTTCTATTGGATTATTAGATTGATTTAGCTAAGGCGAAATTCCCTAACGTACGTACTACCCAATCTCTTGGCATAGCAACCCTACCTTTGGTAACGATTTCCTATATATCTCTATATGAAAACCCGATTAACGAGGATGCATTTAACGTCTAGGAATTCCCCACGTGAATGGAAAGCCACCTAAAGAAACCGAGTCTATCTCTAGTCGGTTTAACTATAGGGTATTCAATGTTTATATCTTCCCTAGGTTATTATCTCTCGATCTCTAACCTAGGCATTTTATCAAACACTTGGTGATCAAGCAAATGTAGCATTGAGATCAAATATTGAATACATAGCTAAAACCAAAATTAATCCAATAAACACCAACAAATCAACAATCAAAATAACATAAACGGCCTATCCATGGCCTCAATCAAACAAGTTTAGCTCATATTCATGTCAAAAGTGCAATTATAAATCAAACAAGCCATAAGAGGTTTGAACAAATTCAAGAAATAAAGATGTAAAAACTCCCTAATTCTTGTAGAGATGTGGATTCCTTGTTGAATTCTCCATGTTTTGACCTTCAATCTTCTCTCCCAAGCTCTCTCTCTCTCTATTTTCGTGTGGCAGCTGCTATCTAAGGTGAGTTAGGATAAAAAATGGCTAAAAGGGGTATTTATAGGCCAACCCACTGCCGCGAACGCCTCGGCGTTGGCTACTGCATGTGAACGCCGCGGCGTTCGTGGATGAACGCCTCGGCGTTCGTCCCCTGCTGCTCCAGCCAGTTTTGGTAAACTTCGCATATCTTTCTCTACCGATGTCGGAATTCACTGATTCAAGTTGCTGTAGAATCCTAAAACAAAGATCTACAACTCTCCAGAAGACACTAGGGCCGAAATCAAACGTTAAAGATGACAAAATTGTCTCACAAGTCACTGAATGAGAAAACTCCATCGTAAGACGTCTCTTCCGATGACGTTTTCACCTCCTTCCCTACATATCTGATCTTTGTCTTCAACATAAGAAATGTACCTTTGCCTCTTATCTTTCCATTGGTAAATCAAGTGTGTAATTTGGACATGGGTAGAGAACTCTATTCAATAAGCTCTATCACTGCGCAGACAGTTTGTATCTTTATGCATGATTTACCTTCAATCCTTGTTCTTTTCCTCCAAATGTTATGTTATTCTATAAAATATGAGAAGACAAGGATCAAAGCATCATATGTGATCAAATTATCAAGGAAACAATCAAAACTAAGTCGATAAACGGGGGAAAACTAGTGTAAAAATAACATATATTAACTACCCCCAAACTTAGCTTTGATCGTCCTCGATCAAATACAATCAAACACACATATGAAGATTGAAAATTTCATTTGCCAATTCATACACATAAGAGCAAGCATTATACCTTCAAAAACGATTATGAAAAGCTACACGATGCTTTGAACATTCAACAATTTGAAAACCTCACAAAATCTTAGTTTCCATCCCTATATCATGAACTCCCACGCCCATGTTCATGTCAAGAGCACACTTTAGACAAGATTATGCAAATCAATTGGAAAGTAAAGACATTGAAACAATTCAACATTCATTAACCCATCGGTGTGTATAAAGTGCAAAAATCACAATCAAAAGGTCTTTCCGGTTTGTAACGTAAGGCTAGGTGATGGCTAGGACCGGAAGATATGGATAAAGTGACTAAGTCAAGAGAGCCTACAACTCAAAATCATCAATCTAAAATTGCAAATAGACTACAAAAACTTTCACAACTTATCACTTATCCCTTTTTCACTCTCTTTGGCATTTCAACTTACAACCCCCAAACTTGTTTCTTTTCATATCGGGTTGTACACAGAATTCCAAGCCAAATGATCCAATTGAGTGCCAAGATTCAAGCTTAGTCGAGAGCACATTATTTTTTTCCATATATATCTCTCTCTCGACTATTTAGCCCATTGCTCAAGTTTTCATTTCATCCCTTTTTTTACATAATACTTCAAACCTCAAATATTCCAACATAGCCAAAACATCACTATCTAACTCATGTACATTCAAATCAAAACAAGGTGACTACCCATATTCAAGTTAAATGATATGAAGTTCTAAACTCTCTTGATTGGGTGCAAGACATTGTTTTTCTTTTAGGCTAGAAGGTAGTTGTCTTGGCATATGAAATAAACACGAATGGTGGTTTCTAGTCTGCTTAGCACACTCCATTCTTATCAATACGGCTCAAATCAAGGTCTAGAGATTATGCAATATAGAGAAGGCCAAAATGTAAGGCTAACAACAATGAAAGATGGCCTAAATCATTTTATGACTTTACAACATTAATACACATTTCATAGTCAACAAAATTGAAAGTCCAACGTTTTAAATCCTCAAAAAAAATTGCATAAGCATGACTAAAAAGGGCTTTCAAGTCACAACATATGACATGTTGACAATAGATAAGGAACTTTGACTTTGAGAGAGTAGAGATATTTGAACGCATTATGCTCTCATGCAAGGGTGTACCAATTCATGAATTCTATATCAACAAGGTTGTATCCCCAAACTTAAATTAAACATTGTCCGCAATGTTCATGAAATAAATGCAAGGTAAGAGGGATAAGTGATACGACCCTGAAATGGAGAGAAATGGAGGGAGCACGGTGGTGGGCTCATATCCCAGGATCAAACCGTGAGCAAAACCTGAAAGAAATAGTTCTCTAGGAAATCACATCAACAATAAGACAGGAGAGAAAGCAAGCTAAAGACAAAAAGGAAAAGAAAAATAAAATAAAATAAAATAAAATAACGAAGCTTGGGTTGCCTCCCAAGAAGCGCTTGTTTAAAGTCATTAGCTTGACTCTTTTTTTATTTTTCTTCTTCACCCAATACCAGTGGTACCCTTAGTAAACATTTGATCGAGACCTTGTTTAAACTTCACAGTCTTCTTATCTTTTGTAGCCATTTCTCTCAAGGACTCGCCTACAGGTACGACTTGGTAAACATGATGAATGGTAGAAAAGTGTTTTGTTTCATTAGACAAGTCAAATTTCACCTCTTCTTCTCCAACTTTGAAAGTTAATTTACCATGCTTAACATCAATAATTGCTCCAGCTGTGGCTAAGAAAGGTCGTCCCAAAATAATGGGGACCTCAGCATCGTTGGCTATGTCCAGTATTATGAAATCGACTGGAATGATAAGATTTTTCACCTTGACCAAAATGTTCTCTAAGATGCCTACAGGGTGCTTGACCGAGCGATCCGCCAATTGCAAGGAGATTGTAGTGGGTTTTAAGTTCGTGAATCCGAGCTCCCTACACACAGATAAGGGCATGAGTGAAACACTAGCACCTAAATCACATAAAGATTTTGAAAAATTCAAATGACCAATAGTGCAAGGTATAGAGAAACTCCCTGGATCTCTTAGTTTTGGCGGAAGCATGTTTTGTAGAATTGTTGCACATTCCACCGTAGTAGGCATCGTATCATGCTCTTCCACCTTTCTTTTCTTGGAGATGATTTCTTTAAAAAATTTAGCATAGTTGGGCATTTGTGATAAAACATCTACAAGAGGAATATCAATACGCAATTGTTTAAAAATATCAAGAAACTTAGCAAATTGCTTATCTAACTTCCCTTTTTGTAATGCAAGTGGAAAAGGGGGCCTTGGTTTGGGTACGGAGGGTTCGGGTGAAGAATTTCCTGAAATAGGGGAGAACGTCGCGGTCTTAGAGGGTTGAACGCCGCGGTGTTTCACTCTAGTAGGTGCAATGGCACGGTGTTCCTTGGGAAACGCTGAGGCATTTGTTCCGGAGTCGGATGCTACCTCGTTTTTGTCCGAACGGTGTGGTGTATCATCCTTTTTACCTCCCAAGTCTGAATCAATGAAGTTCTTTCCACTTTGAAGAGTTATCGCATGAACTTGTTCCCTTGGATTTTTCTCGGTGTCACTTGGTAAAGTTCCTTGAGTTCGTCCTGAAAGCATGTTGGCAATTTGCCCAATTTGAGTTTCTAAGTTCTTTAGTGCGACTTCTTGATTTTTTAAGCTCGCTTCTTGTCACTTGGACATCATTTCTTGAAATTGAAACTTTTGTGTCGCCTCCGTCATGAACATTTGCCACACATCTTCCATATTATTCTTTTTCTCAGTTTGTTGTGGTTATTGGAACCCCCCTTGCCTTTGAAATGGAGGTTGCTGAAAAACGGGTGGTGGTGGTTTCGCCATATTCATATTTTGATTCCACGAGAAATTTGGATGATTCCTCCATCCCGGATTGAAAGAGTTCGAGTAGGGATTGTTTTGTTGACGACTTGAATTTTCCATGAAGTTAACACTTTCAACTGAGTTCGGTGCCACACATAAATTTCTTTGTAGGCATTCAAAGTTCGTGTGGTCACCTCCACAATTTTCACAATCGGCTCGGACATGATTCACCGCACCTCGCATGAGTCCTACAGCATCTAACCTTTTGTTTAGGGCCTCCAATTGAACGGCTACTGTGGAGCTATTCCCAATTTCATACAATCCGGCGGGCTTCTTGGGTAACGTGATTTGTTCGGTTGGCCATTGATAGTTGTTCTCGGCCATGAGCTCAATTAATGCCCAAGCTTCCTCAGGTGATTTGTTCATGATAGTACCTCCCGCGGCGGCATCTAGATTCGTACAGAGACTCGATCCCAAACCCAAATAGAAAGTTTGAACAAGTGTGGGCACGGCTAACCCATGGTGTGGGCATTTCCTCAAAAGTTCCTTAAAACGCTCCCATGCCTCATAAAGTGATTCTCCCTCATATTGACGAAAGCTGGTGATTTCATTTTTCATTGCGGCCGTCTTACCCGGTGGAAAATAATTAGACAAAAATTTATCCACCATTTGTTCCCAAGTACGGATAGAGGCGGTTGGCAAAGAGTTGAACCATTGTTTAGCTTTATCTTTGAGAGAGAATGGGAATAACCGTAAACGTATGTCATCGTCGGTGACCCCGTTGTTCTTGAAAGTGTGGATAATCTCCATGAATGTTGCTATATGAGCGTGTGGATCATCATGGAGTAAACCGGAGAATTGAACCTGGCTTCCTATCATTTGGATATACCCCGGAAGGATTTGAAAAGTGTTATCCTCTACCGGTGGTAGAACAATTGGCCCGACAGCTCCTTGAATGTTTGGCATCATATAATCCCTCAACGGGCGTTGTGGAGGCGCCTCTGGTTGGTTTTGATGGACTCGAAGATTTGCAAGTTCCCGACGAACTGCTTCTTCTAAGATAGCAGGATCTATGTGAATAAGAGGAGGATTCAGATTTGGATCCATTGTGGTTTGATGTTGTTGAGTCTCTCTTTGTAGTCTTACCCCTCGAGTAAATGTTCGTTCAATTTCAGGGTCAAACTCCGCTAGTTCCACTCGAGTACGGGTCATGCACTAACCGAGATAAAATCTTGCACAAAGAAAGACACACAAATTAAAAATAAAAGAAGTGATCTAAGCTCAGAAAGAATAAGGGAATCTCAATATTAGATAAAAATAGTTATCCCCGGCAACGGCGCCAAAAACTTGACACGACAAAATCCTAACAAGAGAACTAGGTCGCGTAAGTAGTAAAGTGGATTTCTAAGTCCGGGGTTATCGTATCCGCAGGGACAACTATAATCTAAGTACCAAGACTACTATATTACTCAATTCTAAGTTAAATCGGTCGATAGAAAAGTTGATTAACTAATTAATAAATACTAGAAAATAAACTAAGGCAACGTCACACCAAATAAAGGGAGGAAACAATAGAGAGAAGCGATCAAGGCGCATGGTTCAACCGATTATGCATTTAGATTGTGATTTAGGTTCTATTGGATTATTAGATTGATTTAGCTAAGGCGAAATTCCCTAACGTACGTACTACCCAATCTCTTGGCATAGCAACCCTACCCTTGGTAACGATTTCCTATATATCTCTATATGAAAACCCGATTAACGAGGATGCATTTAAAGTCTAGGAATTCCCCACGTGAATGGAAAGCCACCTAAAGAAACCGAGTCTATCTCTAGTCGGTTTAACTATAGGGTATTCAATGTTTATATCTTCCCTAGGTTATTATCTCTCGATCTCTAACCTAGGCATTTTATCAAACACTTGGTGATCAAGCAAATGTAGCATTGAGATCAAATATTGAATACATAGCTAAAACCAAAATTAATCCAATAAACACCAACAAATCAACAATCAAAATAACATAAACGGCCTATCCATGGCCTCAATCAAACAAGTTTAGCTCATATTCATGTCAAAAGTGCAATTATAAATCATACAAGCCATAAGAGGTTTGAACAAATTCAAGAAATAAAGATGTAAAAACTCCCTAATTCTTGTAGAGATGTGGATTCCTTGTTGAATTCTCCATGTTTTGACCTTCAATCTTCTCTCCCAAGCTCTCTCTCTCTCTCCCTATTTTCGTGTGGCAGCTGCTATCCAAGGTGAGTTAGGATAAAAATTGGCTAAAAGGGATATTTATAGGCCAACCCACTGCCGCGAACGCCTCGGCGTTGGCTACTGCATGTGAACGCCGCGGCGTTCGTCCCCTGCTGCTCCAGCCAGTTTTGGTAAACTTCGCATATCTTTCTCTAACGATGTCGGAATTCACTGATTCAAGTTGCTGTAGAATCCTAAAACAAAGATCTACAACTCTCCAGAAGACACTAGGGCCGAAATCAAACTTTAAAGATGACAAAATTGTCTCACAAGTCACTGAATGAGAAAACTCCATCGTAAGACGTCTCTTCCGATGACGTTTTCACCTCCTTCCCTACATATCTGATCTTTGTCTTCAACATAAGAAATGTACCTTTGCCTCTTATCTTTCCATTGGTAAATCAAGTGTTAATTTCGACATGGGTAGAGAACTCTATTCAATAAGCTCTATCACTGCGCAGACAGTTTGTATCTTTATGCATGATTTACCTTCAATCCTTGTTCTTTTCCTCCAAATGTTATGTTATTCTATAAAATATGAGAAGACAAGGATCAAAGCATCATATGTGATCAAATTATCAAGGAAACAATCAAAACTAAGTCGATAAACGGGGGAAAACTAGTGTAAAAATAACATATATCAGTGGACGACAAGCAAGTTGGAACCTTATCCTTGTAAACCAGTTTATCTGAGCAACGTGGAACGTATGAATTAGACAAGGGAAAAAAATCATGAAGGATGTCGTAATCTCAAAGAAGACACGGAGCCAACCACTATCAAACAAATTCTTTGCAGTTGTAGTGGAAGAAACAAGGTTGAGAGTGTGACTTTGAGTTCCAGCAGGCGTAGAGCTAAGCTTTGCTTCTGCTGCTATCAGTTTACCTGCGTGGGCCACACCTGCACACATTTATAAACTTAAATAAATACCTGAGGATGTGGAAAATGGTTGATGGATAAAGTTGAGGTAGGAAGATGTATGGCCCTGCCAGTAGGGGTAGGTGATTTCGAACCCTCTAGAGAGTCGTGCAAAGGTGATAATTGAGTGAGCGAAATAGCTTTGCCCTTATCATCTTTACCAGGTCCAAGCTCAGGTGTGTCAGTCATTGTCATGTCTTTATTTTCATCGATAATATCTGTGATTATATACTGGTCCTCTTCACCATGCTTTCGCAAGATGTGTTTTTTCCTAACAGTGAAAACGCAGGCCTTCTTGTTGAGTTGTTCGTTTGCAAAATGCATGAAACCATTGAGCCCCTGAAAGTTAGTAAATGTCAGCTATGATATGATAGGCAATTTGATAGCTGAAACCAGTCAGAGACCACTCACCATACAATGATCATTCATGCAATCCGCCGCATTACGCCTAAGCAGTTTTTCAGCAATTTCACCAAATGTAAATGCATCAACATCGGCGTCTTTATCATAAAGCATGATTGATACCTTAGCCCTGAAGTTTCTATAGTCAATAACCTATGACAGCCCCAATCATGAACCTAATACACATATGTGATATGTCTGACCTGGGAATTGCAACGGGCAGTTCTTGGCAACGAGAACACTCAAATTCCCACCCTACTTCAGCAGTCGTAGAGGATGGGCATTTGTCGCATGCAACGTAGAAGCATCGTTGCTCCATATCTGTAATTTTTGCATAGGCTTCAACCCGCATTTTCCCCATCTTTTTTAACGACCACAAAAGATGGACCATATCAATAAATTTAATTAGTAAGCCTTCGGACAGATTCATGTTTAACATAATAAATAAACTAATGCAAGTGTATGATATACCTCTGTCGAATCCAGAAGTGAACTAATATCCATTAACTTAACGGAATTTGCAGAAGTTGATGCACCTGATCTTGAGAGATAACTTCGGTTGACAGCAATTTCGCGCAGAACGTCAACATTTTTTCGTTTCCTACATCTCAGTCACAGTCGATCAAACACGCATTCAACGTGCAAATAATGTAAATGCTAGTATGCTGACTTCAAATGAATGATTAAATAGTTTGTACATGAACTTGATGAACAATGACATTACCATGCAGTAAGCTTCGCAGCCTCAGGTATGGGGGGATTAATAATGGCACCAGACGAAGCCGTTGACCCTAAAGAAATTCCTGAAGTGAAAATATATGCACAATATGAACAGCACCAATATCATACACATATTAAAATAAACAGCAACGGAGAATATGCACAATATGAACAACGCAAATATCATACACATATTAAAATAAACAGCAGAGGAGCTTTAATATATACCATAATAAGTGTTCACTATAAACCTAGAGAATTTAACGACCGGCATATTATGGGAGTCTACTTTGAGCTTCGTCCCGAAGTCTTCAACCAAATTACTCCAGAGTGTCAGGGCGTATGGTTTTAAACTGATAGACACGAATAGACCATTAAATCTATGATATTTAATTTCAAACTGTAGCATAATTCAAAAGAATGTACAGTTACGGACTCTGAATCGATGACACCCAGGTCCTGAACAGTGATATCCCTCCCACGCGAAACAATAGTGCATTGGGGCATTGTGTCAATAACAACCACGAGAACATCTACAAAACACCAACGCAGTGGGCAATCAGTCAACAATGAAAGTAATGGAAGACATAGTGGTTAAACTGCACATACAGATAAATAATAAGCGAGTAAACAAATGCAAAATCCCCAAAATACATTACCAATTAAAGATTTGCTCCCAACGAGAGATGGTAGTTCTGATAAACGAGTGAAGAGCGATGTATTTTGAGAACTCGCTGTAAAATCATCATCGACCTTCAATATAGCGGTTTTAGAGTTTATAATCCACTGGTATGGATTATCAATGATCCTATATTTTTCTTCAATAGGATTAACGCGCGCCCTAGATATAATATATGTGTTATGAACCAGCAACGTGCTGGCAAGAGTATTAATGTCACGCTGATACAAAGTGGCAACCACCTTTGAGCCCTGAATTGAAACACACGAATGGTTCAAATAACAAGCAAGAGAGAAAAAGCGCACATCGATTCTATTTTATGATAACGGTAAAAAAATTACCTTTTCATCTGCTAATATAATTTTTTGGTACTTGGTGGGACTTGTGGTACTTTGGCGGGGCTGCATTTTCTCCTCCACCCGGACTTTCACCTTCCACGTGGGGGTTGAAGGCGTAACGTCAGCAATGAAGACCAAATTGGACTGCATCTGAACATCATAGAAGAAAGTAGAACACAAGAAGGCATGAAACATTATCTAAACTACATGAATACAGCACATACACAGACATCGCAGAAAATCCAAGCACGAAAAATAGAAGTTGCATTGAAAACAACTGTTCCAATCATATTAACTAACACATAAACAACACGTTGACAACAAAAGGTATCGACTGACACACTTAACATCAACAAGACGGTAGCTTAAATATCTCAGGGTAAACAATATTTTTGGTACTATGAAGAGGTAAATGAGTATCATCGTGCGAGATTGGGCGTATGAGAATTTTCACGTTAGAGGAGGTGCGGGCCCTTGAGATGGCCACGTATAATTGACCATGGGAAAAAACAGGTTCCTGCAAATAGATTCCGACATAGTCCAATGTTTGTCCTTGAGCCTTATTAATGGTCATTGCAAAGCACAGCCGCAGTGGAAATTGATGGCGTTTGAAAGGAATGGGACACTTTATCTTATCAAAGCTTGCAGGGGAATTCTTGGAATGAATACGTGCCGACCTTTGTAGTCTCCTATAGCCACTTTAGCTGCAATCAAACGAGGGCCTAGATGGCAAACAATAAGGCGTGTGCCATTGCACAATCCCTCAGATGGGTCCAAATTTCTGAGTAACATCACTGGGCAATTTAGCTTTAGCACAAGATGGTGAGGAGGTAACCCACTAACAGAAACTGAATTTAGGTAATCTCCATATTCACTCTGCTGCCCTGGATCATCAGTTTTATTGAAGCTCATATATTCGACAGGAAGTCCCGGGAATTTCTCTATAAGTTGTGCATTAATATCATCAACAATATCATTCTTCGGTGTCAATATGGCACGACTGACAACGGAAAATGGATCAGCGGTGTCAGAGTAAAAAGAAGGGAATACACAGTTGATTAATTGACTTAATGAGTCGGCAGGATTGACAAAAGGAATGCACAGATGCGATGGCAATTGTATTATATCATCGATGACACAAGGATGGGTACCGTCACCGATACTGAGCAAGAGATCAATGAACATAGGATCATCACGGGCACGCATGTTGACATGTAGCCTAAGCTTTCGGATTGAAGGCCATAAAAATGAACTAACAAGACTAGCCCCAACCATATCATCGCGAGAACCTCCCACAATTATAGGGAGTGTCTGCCTAAAATCCCCGCCAAACAGAACAACCTTACCACCAAAAAGTAAATCTGAATCGCAGACATCACGGAGTAATGTATCCAGCGCCTCGACAACACATTTGTTCGCCATTGTCGCCTCATCCCAAACTATCAATTTGGCCACATTAATCAATCGCCCAAAACTACTCTGCTTACTAAGCTTTGAATTAGCATTATCATCAAACTCGAGAGGGAATTTAAACCTCGAATGAGCTGTGCGCCCGCCTGGCAACAAAGAGGTAGCTACACCAGATGTGGCAACTGATAAAGCTATGTGATCATGCGACCGCACATATGCAAGAATAGATCTATAGAGAAAAGTCTTCCCTGACCCTCCAGGGCCATCAACAAAGAATGCGCCCCCCACATCACCATCTAAGGCAGAAATAATCAAGTCGAATGCTTCCCTTTGACAAGCATTTAGCATAGATGCTGAAATCAAGTCTTGCGGGGACACGATAATTGACTTCTCCCTAGCTATTTCGGTGCAGAATTTCTGTTCTTCAGTTAGTCGAATGGACTGTTCAGACAAAGAGTAGTCATTTATACTTTTTCCCATTGATTGTAGGATACAATGTATGGATTGTAAAGCCTTTTGTTGAGCTACAGCATCATTGACGTGTGGTTGTTTGCTGAAATCCTGAGAAAGTTGTAGCTGGAATGAGTGCCAGAGACGAACTGGATCACCTGGAGCGCAGTAAACTAAAATAGTGGCAAAGAGGCGACGAAGACTGGGACCCATCTGATGTAAAGAAGCCTCTTCTAAGCAGTCCGAAATATATGAGTCGTTCTCTAATAATCCCAGATGCAGTGCAGCCTCACGAAACGTAGGATATTCAAGACCGTTAACTGTTCGCAGGAATTGAGCCGAAGGTGGACACCGAATATTATTAAGTAAAATATGCTTGAAAAAACGTTCTCCTTCACAAGGATTGACTGTAACCAAGCGACCAACCACCTCTTTTTTGGCACGTACAGACCAAGACCGCGCATAATTGTTCCACACATAATGCTCAGGAAATTCTCTATATAACAGGTTGAGTTGCTGTGCTTTTCTATCAAGAGCATTTGTTCTAAAGAATTCAGTTAGCATTGTTCGCTGAGAGAGAGGATTAGCAATAATGTCAAGCAAGGGAGCCTGTCGACCAAACCTGATTACATGTTGATTTTCCAGATGGACCTGGAGAACAATAACAGGAGGATGCATGTCGCTAAGGGCAAATCCATATATTCTCCAGTGGGCCTCCGGAGCTGCTACCCACCTGCCAGTTTGGAAATTACGAATTTCATCGTCTGCTTGTGCATCAGAATCCCCAACAATGTTATAAGCAACCCTATCATGTCCTTTGTATATATACTTGTACAAATACTTTACAAGCTTTATATCACAACATATCTCCACATTGATGTGGCAGTTGTACTTTGCCAGCAAGTACGGATTGTAGGGAACGACCCACCTATTATCAAGTCCAGATTTTCTGACAACCACAAAATCCCCATTCTCCCTCCTCCTGTACATGGGGTAAGAGTTCGAACCAATATGCGTTGTGGTAATGAATTTTTTAGGGTAGTGGTTCTTGCAATTGCCATCGCGCATGCAAACATTCGTTGGGTTCAAATCCCCGCACGGCCCATGCAGCATGTGTTTTATAACGTAGGACCGAAGGAATGGATGTGAGGACGCACTGGGCAACTCTGCTGATATTATGCCATCGTATATATCTGCCGTCAAGATTTTGTGTGAAGGATTTAAAATCACAAGCCAGTGTACGTCGGGCAATCCACGCTTTTGAAATTCTACTACATAGACATACGCAGCCACGGACCCGAACACTTTCTTCCTAACAATATCATTCTTCATTTCATCCAACTTTGCCTTGAATACCCTTGCAAGAAGATCAGGTCGGTCTTCGGCACGTTCATGCTTCAAGAGCGAATCTGCAATCTCTGGCCACGCTGGATTGCATGTCATTGTAAGGAAGATATCAGGCTTGCCAAATTTTTTGACCAAAGCCATAGCATTGACATAGCGCCGTCGCATATCCCGAGGACCCCCAATGAAAGAGGAAGGCAAGACAAAACGTCGACCAACTGCGTTAGGGTTATTCTGACCATCCACTGACATACTATCTATGACGCTCTGGTAAGTATCTGTGCGCATATCAAGTTGTCGCTGCTCTGACCTGTAATAATCCAAGCGCTGAGTCTCCAATTTAATATACATGTCAATTACAAACTGCTGGCATAATCTTCTAAAGTGAAGCAGATAAGATTTATCCCGAGGACGTAACTGAAACAAGTAACAATAATATTGGCGAAGTGACACATAAGATCCCCGCTCACTACCATCTTCTAAAACTGAAAAAATGACAGAAGAACAAGAATCAGGCTAGCTTTCGTGGTCAGGAAATAATTCACAAAGTAAAAAAAAACAATGATGCAGAAGAATATTTCAAGATGGGGAAACACATTGGAGTTAGTACTTGGTAGGTTACTATTTTAGTGGAGTCAAAATAATACTTGTTAGTTTACAAAACTGAACAAAATAAAAAATGAAAGGGGGATAATACAATCAATACTAAAAAAACGTAAATACCTTGATTTTATACTCACGTGGAGCTTTCGATAAGCATATTTGCCATAATTCCCTAGATAGCTTTTTTTTTAGAACAGCTTTTCCCAAGGGAATTTATGAAAAAAATGAGACAAGCTAAGATTTACGCCATATTTCCCTCAATAAAATGAGATAAGCTAAATAAACAAAATTTAATTTTTCGTCAAATTCATAACGATGATACCTTAATCATTAACAGAAAGAATTATCCACGTCATAATTTATCAAACTATTCTTGTAACCATGAAAGTTTTTCCTAAAGAAATAAACATATTGTAAAAGTAGTCTTGTTGATTTAAGACTTTTATAGGGTCTTATATATTTTCATATATTGACCTTACCAAAAAAAAAATTTAATATATTTATCTGAAAGAAAAGAGATCCAAATTTTAATCAGTACCTTGTGATTATGGGTAAAGCAATTACCTGATTGGAACACAACCACCTACTCAACACACTTTAATTGTTGTTTAATTTGATCAGTTACTTAATGGAAAACTCCAGGTAAAGTGATGTGAGAGTGAATAGGTGTGTAAGGTCTAGCAGGTTTTACTCTATTATTAACTATACTGCAATGCAATAACTTACTTGATAAACCTTATTAAATGCCGATGCAAAGAAATGCCAAGTAAGTTTCATGGTATGGTATCATGCATATTCTATGATACATAAATTATGGATTAGAAGTAAGCAGAGTGAAGGTATAATTTAGCTGGTAATTGTAACTGGGCAATATCGTACATTTCAATTGGATGCTTATTCATCCTACATATCCACATAAAATTTACATCACATGTATACGCATGCTTAAAGATTATATCTATATACTACTATTTATTAAAGTTGAGTAGCCTAAAATCATATTGTAAATCAATTGAAGTTTGTCTATAACCATTCCGTTTTATTCTTTAAATTGGTTGGGAACTGATTTATAGAATAATTGGCAGCCATATTTTCTTAAAGAATAATTGGAAGCCAAGTTACGAAGACAGTCCAAAGAATGGATTACTTGGGAAATTAATAATGCACTTTACAAAATGTCTTTATACCATAAATAGTTTAAAGGCAATTAGGAAATACTTCTTTAGTGATTTTCTAATTACATGTGTCACCACAAATGAGTAGTAGATTTTGAAAAACTGCAAGGAAATTGCATTGCTCATCGAAAGCAATAACCGACCATTTTCACATTTTCATTTACATCTTTAAAACTCAAAAGGCATGAAATCCACATGAAGGGGGAAAAAGATTGAAAGCAAGAAACATGTACGAGCAGTTTGTACTCATGTAGTCAAAATATATTAGGTGACAATAATATTTTGCGCAAGCCAATGCTAGGGAGGTCTAAAAAACAATGTACAAAATGCAATGTAGAACATCGAAAAAGAGCACCATACCATCAGCTTCATTTTGCAATAGAACAGCATCCGATTCAGTAAGATTGGGAGAGATCAATGACGCAGACTCTCCAAACGCATGATGGCCAGTGTCAACTACAAGATGTTGAGTGTGTTTCCTATGCTTGGAGATCCGAGAGTGCCATCCAGGTTCGCCTCTTGGGAACAACAATGGATATTGGAGGGGGTCATAACAGCCGTAATAATATTTAATTGTATAGCTTGTATCTTCATTGACATAAACACGTATGTCCCGTGTGATGGTCTCGTTTGATGGATCAGCCTCCTTCCATATTGCGCCAACTTGAGAAACGGAAGGCAAGTTGAAAGTGTGCTGATCCAGGGCAGGTGTACTACGCAGCACAATGGTATAATTCACCAAAGGAGTATAGTGGCTGAGGTTTCTAAAAAAGCGACAATAAGGATTGTTCCTGAGCATATGCACAAGGCTAGCAACCAAGTCAGGATTCAAATGAAAGCTACGCTGACCGGTGGTACGCACGAGCCCATCAAACTCATGAAAATACAAATCTAAATTTGAAGCAGCCGGTGCATCCTCCCTCAGGCTGCGAATATAGTGATACACCATGCCTTGAACAACCAGCGTGTATATGCCCTTGTTTGACCAGCAATAATTTTTATCAGCATTCATACCAATGGACGTGAATGCGAGATAATTGTTGTAAGACCTTATGTGCCGCCTAAATTCAATGAAAATCTCGGACTCTCCAATAAGAAGGTCGGTCAACCCGGGCAACATTTCACGCGGGGCCAAGGAAACCTGACCCTCCCCACAACAAAAACCAGGAGGCTCGCGATAAAATCGCAAGGCATTACAATAGACACAAGGAGCTACATCCGGAAGTATCCACGGCTCAAGGGGCAGATCGTCTATAAGGCTCATATTTCTCCTCCTTTTTCGGGTGGAGGGAACTGGGTCTGGAGAACAAAAAAACAGGAAACCATAAGACAAGACGAAACAAAAGAAAACCAAAAGCCAAAAGAACAGTTACAACAATCGAAACAGGGTACCATGTGAATGATCCTCCGCACGAGAAGAAGCCACCCTGATATCCACATGCTGTTCAGTAGAAGCGTGTAGTGGTTCGGGTCTAACACTGACGGAGCAACTTACTAAGTCATCACTTAACACTTGCTCAGCAGCTAAAAATGCCTTTCTCTTGGCACTCCGAACTAACCTTCGCCCTAACAAAGATGCTTGATGTTGCTCTGTGGACCGTGCTGCATATCTCTGACGGCGAACTCGATTCTTAGCATCTCGATCCATGCACACAACAATCTCTAAACACTTTGGTGCGATAATCCAAACAGGTAATATACCGCAAAATGACGCATGACAACAAAAAAATCCCCGCATGAATACCAGTTACAAACATGGAACACATAGGCAGCCAAAACCAAACAAGCACCACCCAACCTAACCCAGTTAAGACACCCAAAGGCATGACCACGTTCGATCATAGCAAAAGTATCAGGGAGAAACAGGAAAAATCTTGGAGTTTTCATTTTTTAAATAAGAAAACATGATTGTTTTTTATATTCCTTAGCGTGAAATTTATGACTGAACGTGCAGCCCTGGATACAAAAACTTTTGAAAGATTTAGGGCAGCGTAGAAAGTTTCAGAATCACCAAATAGCAAGAACTCGCACTCCTCGCATTTCCGTCACACAATGGCATCACAAATGATAATAAGATTATTATCAACCGCCTTGTAGCCAGCCCGAAGCTGGGTCGCAATGAGAAAAGCAAGGTTGAAGAATACAGTTTAGAGATTCTAAAGCGCACAATGCACACTATTGTGCATCCTCTATATACTTATAATTGAACAAAAAAAAAAATTAACAGACAATTGACTATGTAAAACATAAATACTATGACGATTTGATTAGATACTTCTCGTAGCCACACGACTAATTAGCACGCATAGTAACCTGTAAACGTAGGTTAAAGGTGCATAAAGAAATGGACAGTTCACCAAATAATATGGAGTTTCAGTTCGAGGTCGAGACAGCCTGAGTGCACATGTAAAGTAAGACAATTTCTTAACATATATAATCGTATAGTAAGATAGATTACTATATAACTCGATAAACATCTTTATTTTAGGACCCTCTGTTTTTTTTAAGAGACATTTATTTTAGGGACTGAATTCGATATTTCAATGTTTTGAACATCAACTTCACCACTTGAATTAAATCTCGTCCAATTAAAAATAGTGAGGACAAGAAGGAAGTTTGAGATTCTTTATGAATTTTTTTTCCTAAGAGAGAGACATAATGTGTGAGAAGAAATAGAAAAGAAAAAATATTATAAATGAAGAAATTGATTGAGGCACTTGTCAAAATTTAAGAATGAAAATGAATTCACCAAATTTGACAGCACAAGTAGTTATTCTAGCAATCTCATATTTTATTTAATAGTATTGATTGTCAGAGATGATTCTCCTATAGACCAGGATCAAGAATTCTGATTGATCCAAGTTTAATGTGTGGTGGGGGGGGGGGGGGGGGGGGTAATCATCCATGTTACAAGTTACAACTAATAAGTGATAAGAATTTATGGCAAATTCAATTTCGAAATTTGGTATTGATTGAACAAGTGCAATTTGAAAGTGGAATGAATTGTAGTTGTAAATTAGGGCCGAAAGATGCATCACACTACTTAATAGTTAATATTCAATCTGAAATCAATTGTTAAAATCTCATATTGTTGAACACATATTTTACTTTTTTGGAAAAACAATCATATTGTTTTATTCAATAAAAGTTTACGGTACAAATGTGTATCCAATCAATGTGAGGCATTAGTTAAAGATTGAGACTAAAATTGAACATACACATATTTATTGGACGAAAAGTGTGATTTACCCAATAAATCCCTAAAAATACTGTTCAATCAAAACACCCCTCATACACTAAATTTTCATTCGAAAAACTACAATTGATTAATTTTAAATTTAGGATGCTAAGGGTGTTTAAGTTCATAAATTTATTAACCCTACATGTTGGGGGTTTTGGAATGAAAAGTTGACAGAATGAGTTTTTTGGATTGAAAATATTTTCATGGGTTTTTATGATATTAAAATTTATCTTTAGGGGGTTTTAACAATTTTTTCAATTACTATTGAACTAAGCTTATATGTGACCTAAGTGGATTAAATGCAGACGTTATTGTAAAATTTTCTTTTTAAAAAGACCCTGAAACGACTTTCAATCTTTTTTATATCATTTCATATAGATTGAGAGTTTACTAATCATTATCGTAAAGCTCATGATTTTAATAATAAAACTTCAAAATTGTATATATTTATTTCCGTAAATTTTATTTAGTGTATTATTATAAATTAATATCTTATTATGTATTTTATTGAATACTACTTTGAGAAAAATGGATAGTGTGAGCCGGAAGGATACAAGTCCAAAGTTCGTAATAAGTGTGAGCTAACTTTGAGCCAACCTATTGTCATCACATAGGTTATAAAATACCATGTAAATTGGGACCATAATCATGAAATTAATGTTGTCGGAGAAATAGATGGGTTTTTTTTTATAACTTTTTTGTTCTTTATGTGAAATTCGTTAAAATTAGATTAGCATGATATCGATTATTTGAAGAAAAAAATATTTTGTGACTGAATACTTGCATATTGTATTTTTAGATAATGAGAGGTCTTTGTGAGTTTTAGGATTCTAAAATTTTTATATATTTACAATTATTTTTAATTATTTAAGTCAAAAACCACAAGATTGTAGACAACCATTAGAGAGTGACAATGCAAAGTAAATTATTTTAAGTTTCCCCAACATTCGGAAATTTGTTTGACAAAATTGTATAAAATTAATCATTTTTTTCGTTAGTAAAGTGGAATGATTCTGATGCGTAAAAGACTGATGTTACAATTTATGTCCTTTTGGTTTTGTCAAGTGCATGTATGCAGGAAGACAGATACATTAAACATTAATGCAAAGCCATGAAACTCGTTCAGAATGAATAAAAAGGAAGCCATGAAACTCGTTCAAAACGAAAAGAAAGTAACAAACCTTTACAAATATTGAAAGAGAAAAGATCCCTTACTGCACAACTTTTAGAAGCCTTTGGAAAGTAGATGAATATCTATCAACAAAACCGGAAAAAAAAATCAACAAACAGAGAGCATGTCTTTCACGAAAAGATGAGAGAATAACTTTCAACAATAATGCAGGGGGCTGAAGTGTATCAATAAATTGTTAAGTAACGACGAGTATGTAAATTTTCTTCACTTGAAGTGGAAGGATAGACTCCAGAAAGAGAGAGAGAGAGAGAGAATTTTGAGACAATTTTCTATATCCTCATTCCACGTACAATTCCAAGTTTTTAAACAACTGAATTAACAATTTATCCTAAAATAATGGAAGCACTATCTCTAATTGCCTCCACAATCATCACTCCACTAAAAACATGGTGAAATAATTAAACTAATCCTATAGAATTAAAAGACTAAATTAACTATTCTAAAATAATGGAAGGACTATCTCTAGTTGCCTCCACAATCGGCAGTCCACTAAACACATGGTGAAATAATTAACATCCTCAAATTCTGGCACCATGTTGCATAATATATATATGTATAATAAAAAACATATATAAATTATTTTGACGACCAAAAAATACTGTTCATTTTAGCCTAAACGCTTATATGTGTGTATATTTATATATATTTTTATATTAAATTTTTAGTGTATATACTTTGGTATAATATATATATGTGTTAGTAATAGTGGTGTGTTAGTGTGTATATTATATATTTTTGCATATATTTTTTATATTAAAGATTTTAATGTATATACTTTTGTATAATATATATGTGTGTTAGTGATAGTGGTGTGTTAGTGTGTATACTGTTTTATCTTCAGATTAAATTTAAAAAACTTAATTAAATTATGCACAATATGCTGAAAGCTTATTTATGGTAGTACATGATTGCTTTACCCATCAATTTTAAACATAAGACAATTAAATTAAATTTTACAGAATTCCTTAACCTTATTTAACGGAGATGCTTTATATACTATAGTGAGTCAATTAATACATATAAAACTAAATTTATATCTTATAAATAATAAATGGGGTCGATTTTTTTTTTAAAAAGGTAATATAATTAAATTGACTTTTATTTGTTCTCTAAAGAATTCAAATGAAAACCTGGAAAACTGGAACAACAGAAAAGCACTCATAAAGAAAACCAACTTTCCTTATTTCTGCATAATATTATTCACCTTAGTCATATACAGTTTTTCAACAACTTACGTAATGCATTCATGTCAACTATTAAAAAGATCTCACTCTTGCGGACTGAGAATTGAAAAATATTGACATATTAGATCTAACAAAGATAATTAATTGCAATGTATAATTTACCGCCAAAAGATAGGAGAGGTGAAAAAACGATTATATATAATTCGTGATATTATAGGCAATACTGGAAAATGAATCAATACGGCAAAAACCAAAAAATTCTTGAAGGTGTCTTACCTCGATGGTGTTTTTAACTTTCAAAAGTGAACAATAAAGAGAAAATAACAAGAACTCACGTGTTCTTGCCCCAAAGTCAATCCAATATTATCCAAATTATTTTTCTTCCCCCAAACAAACTCAATTCCTCCCCTTTTATAGTATTCTTACTAATTAACACTATTAAATGTTTCTACCACTTAATAGTGCTTGTACCACTTAATACTATTAAGTATTCCTACCACTTAATACTATTAAGTGTTTCTACCACTTAACACAATTAAGTATTTTACCTCTTAATAGTGCTTCTACCACTTAATACTATTAAGTATTGCTACCACTTAATAGTGTTTCTAACACTTATCATTATTAAGTATTTTACCTCTTAATAGGCTTCTACCACTTAACACCATCAAGTGTTCCTACACTTAATAGTGTTTCACATTTACTAAAAGACTCCTAAGCATAAAAGGAAACAACTCACAATTAAAAAATATCAATGAACACATAAAAGCAGATCAACACTCTATTAACACACCATCATTAATCCCATCATCATAAAAACACACACTAAACACGCATTATAGTTGATCATTTTTCCTCATACTTTTAAGATAAAGTTAACAATCAAGAAGAGAAAAGGGGTGGATTGAATTGTCTTTAAATCAGTGCTTCTCTCTAATTTAACAAACTCAAAAGCTTCAGATCATCAAACATACTGAGTGGCTAACAAGCCATATTAAGTTTCAGATTGCCGAACTCACAAATTTCATAACAACGAGCTTATAAAGCAAGGTATTGAACTCATTCACGGAACATACTGTTCCGGGAAAATTAGAATATTGGCTCGTACGATAGGGCCTATTGCAATTTTAGTCCCATTATTTCAAAGTTGCAAAAACAGTCCCATCTCCATAGACTTCGTTTCTTTGCAATTTTGATTCCCTAAAAAAAAAAACAGATAAAATTTTCACTGGTGGTCAGCACACACTGTTAAGACTTCTGTGAAATTTTCTCAAATTAAGAATGGTCATGTTCATGGCACATGACCAAACTAACGGTCCGTTTTTGAACCATTGGGACACAGAACGTACCTCTCTAAGAATATTCTCCATCTGTCTCATTTTCCATCAATGCTCCCATGGTTGTTCCCAAGAGAAACCTTCATATCATCCACGGAATTTTCAAGGTTGTGAGTCCTGGTCTCCAACTGTGATACTCTTGCACTTAGACCATCAATGGCATAAATCAAATTATCTGCATACTTCTTCATTGTGCTATCAATCACAGAAACCAAGACACGTTCAAAGATGCATTGGCCGGTTTCTGATTCTTCCCAAAACCAATTTAGCAGGTCCACCAGCATCAAGATTCTAAACAAATACAAAGTGCAAAAGAAGAAAATTTCATAAGATAATATCCAAAACTATACATTAATAAACTCCATAGAAACAATAAAATATAATCCTACTATAAACAAGCAAGTAGTAAAATAAAAAATAGCTGAAAAAATTAAATCATCCCAAAACACTGACATGAATTGTGTATGAAACCAATCATGTTAGAACAAACACGATACTAAAAGCATAAAGATTACCAAGACAACAATTACGTGGTTCGGTAATCGCCAACGTCCACCAGAAAGGAGGAGAGAATTCCAGAAAGAGGTACAGAGTAAGATAATGTCAAAGGTACAGACTAAACCTAGTTCCGGATTTTTCTTTTCACAATAATTATATTGTGCCACTACAGATCAGGCCTATTATATGCTAAATCTGGACCTAGGACTTTAAAACATCACAAGAAATCAAGCCAACTTCACTGATCATTCACTACTATAATTTAATCCGATTGACTAAGGTCTGTGGTATCAACTTCCATTCATGTGGGAGTGACTGTACTTTTCTCTAGGTTTGTGTGCCCAATACTTATATTAGTGATTTTTTATAAGGTCTATGTAGCCATGATTAAAAATCTGTCGAGTTTGTTGGATCAAAATATCCTTGTTGACTTAAAAAAATCACTATACAATAATCCATCCAAATTCATCTTAACAAAAATATCATCAAGTTAAATAATGAATAATCCACCAATCAGACCAGCATACATACAAAAAACAAACACAGATAGGAACAAAAAAAGCAAGGGTTTAGGCAACTACTCTGATTGAAGCAGCATAATTTTGGAATAGAATGAATTCCACAGGCCTGATCGGATCATCATCGGCAACGGAATCGAAGTCTGATGGCAAAAGTGAGCGGCGGCGGAGACGACGAGCTGAAAGCGGCGCGAAAAGCATGAAATGTAGCTTGCAACTATGTCATCTTACTTCTCCGACGGACGATTCATGAAATCAATGAAATCATGGTTACTATGAGAATTCGATAGATCCAGTATCTGCTTGTCCATGAAATGCGACGTTGTACTGTTGTTCATTGATTTTAAATCAAACACAAAGAATGGTAGTATATATATCTAAGAAATAAAGACTATATCGAAATACACGAATAAAAATCAGAGGAAGAGAAAATCTCTAAGCACTACATACCACAAAAATTGTGTAAAAAACTATCTGAAACACACACTTTGTCCTTTGACACAGTAAGAAAATATGTTGTGGGTCGAGGCATTGGCTTATTAGCAGCTCAAGGGTAACTATTCTCTCAATAACATCAATATAAATGTTTATTTAATGAAAGGAAAAAAATGGGATTTGAGTAACTACGAGGTATTCAAATCACCTGTCGTAGACATTGCAGCGAATCCATACCTCTTTTTTCTGGGTTGGAATGATTGGTTTGTCTTCTTCCATTGAAGCACCATGTTTGGTTGACTACTGGGAATATTATTTAGTTATTTTTATCACAACTTCCTTCTCCATTCATGGTTTCATGAATGTCTCCTCATCACCTTTGCGTTGAGATGTGTCTTTCGTCGTATTTGCAGAATCAGCTGATTGATCTAAAGGAATATTCTAGGAATCTTGTCTGATTACATGCACGGCTAGGGAACCATGTGAAGCTTCATTCAACCCAGCCCTCATGAGAAAAACTTGATTGCATGCTGTCAAACATTAAAAAGTTGGTATCTTTTAAGTATAATTCCAATAATTGAAAAGTTAAAACATTAATCCTTGCGATAAGTTGATCTATACACGAGAACATTTTGAGCTTTTAAGTACCTGACAAGTTTGTTGGAATCTGATGAATCCTGAGCCATCTCCAATAAACTGAAAAACTGAACAATTTAATTAGAAATCCCTTTATACACAATGTAAAAGGGAACTACAAATAAGATGGCTTCTTGATTATTAGGGAGAATACAACATCAAGTTCGATCCTTACCTCACGGAACACCATCTGCTATGGGTCCTTCTAACGTTAACAATTTCTGTAGCGATACTGCTGCTATTGAAGTACATGTTTTACCATCTCTCGCCGTCTAAACTTCGGTTTTTTTCTGTTCCTCAAACTATCGTTTTCGGAGGCAGAACTAAAAACAACTTCCTTACCTTTCGCCGCCATCTCTGCTATTGTGCGGCATCTCCTTCAGATTCCCATCAGGCGGGAATCCGAATCGCTCTGTGCTCAATCTAAATAATACATAAATACCAGATTCTAAGCCCTAATTCAGGACCAAAAAAATGCCTAAAGCAATCAGATCTAATATAGAACAGAAAAATCCAAATCGAAACCACCAAAAAATCAAATAAAAATAGAACTAAGTCAACTATCCCAATTAAGTAGAAAGAAAAAGACACAAAGTAAAAGAAGAGATAAGTAAATGTTTTTCTTCTTTCAGATCTGAGTTGTAGGAGAAAAAATGTTTCGGACTGGAACAGAGGGTGAGCACGTGGGAATGGAATCTTACACTCCATGAGATGTGAATGGAAGCAAGTGAGCGCATGAGAGGAAATTGAGACAAGGAAAACCGACTTTCCCGGTGAACTCCAAACACGGAAAAAGGATAAAGGTTTCCCGACGGTGACCGGAGCCACCGGTTGACGGTGCTGGGAACTCATGCTACTCCGCGTAAAAACACGTGGATCACGAAAGGACACGCGGCATACTGAACGGAAGGAAGGTTTCAGGGAGAAGTAGAAAAAGAAATAGAGCAAGCAAAACGATGTCGTTTTGGCAAAGTGAATGGAAAAAAAAAAAATGAAAAGCCCACGTCAGCAGGACGACCACAATTCACTGTACAAGGACATTCACTCCTATTAAGTATGGTAATCAGTTTCAAACTTTTAATTGAATCAAGACCAGATTTTTATCCGAATCCAAGTCCAATAAAGCAGAAATTCATGCTAATGAAATACATTATCCAATTTGGAGATAAAATGCTGAAATTAGTTGAAAAAAATCAAAATTCCAAACTGCAAACACAATCAGGAACAAGTAAAAGCAAATAAATCCCACAATACATCATAGCTTTCATCAAAGAGCATTAACAATCATCATTACAGAACAAAAAAACATTTAAAGGCAAAAGTAATGGTAACCAAACCATGATGAGAGTATGCAAAAACAGCTCTGTAAGAATAGATATGATCCCCTGCCTTAATCTCACTCCTCTCCACTCTGTTTGTCAGCAAACCCATTTATCATTCTCTCAACGTAGTACAGAAAATGAACAAAGAAGCAAAATTTGAGCAATTTTAAGGAAATGGACACAAATCACCTGTCCTTTATCCCAAAAAAGCAGAATTAAATGATTTGTAGGTGGAGGGTTTTTCACAAAATTGAAAAACATCACGACAAACAACACAACACAAAAAAACAATAAATAACAACTCAAGGCACAATTGAATCAAAGAAAAAACTACATAAAAACTTTCAGAATAGCAATCCCGATGCCCCAGCGGAATCAACCTCCTCCCTGCCAAATTGTCAACAACATATATACAAAAAAATATAAAGCAATATATAGATACACCTAAAATTATAGCATTTATATTCAAGGGAAAGACAACCTGTTTAATGAAGGCGAGTTTTTACGAATCAGGGTGAAAGGGAGAAGATCAAGCTTAACCGGTGGATCTGATCAAGAAAATCCGATTCCTTTGATCCTACCATTAAAAAAAAAGAACTCTATAAAGAAAGACCATTGTTAGAGACAGAAAGATGGATGCTTGCTCATATTGCCAAAACTCACCGTCCTCCACCCAGGGATCGAGAGTCGGAACTCGGATCTGAAAGAAGAAACACATTCAGTAGGAAATGCAGAGAGATATGGTTGTGCGTGTATGGAGGGAGAGAGAGAGAGAGAGTGATTGGAGAATGAGGGGATAAGGTTTGGAAGGTGGGATGAGGAGATAAGAAATCGACGGCTGAGGTGGATCATCAGAACGATGTCATTTTGATGGTTCAGAGGTCAGTCAATAATAACGGCTGACCAAACGGTGTTAATTCTAGCAAAGTAAATTTGGAATCACGAAAGGGACACGCGGCATACTGAACGGAGAAGGAAGGTTTCAGGGAGAAGTAGAAAAAGAAATAGAGCAAGCAAAACGATGTCGTTTTGGCAAAGTGAATGGAAAAAAATAAAAATGAAAAAGCCCACGTCAGCAGGACGACCACAATTCACTGTAGCAGGGACATTCACTCCTATTAAGTATGGTAATATATATATTTGTGTGTTGTGCGTATATATGTGTGTGTGATTCAATTTTTTGTGTTATATATAGATATACACACACATATATATATATATATGTGAGTGAGTGTGTGTATGTGAGTCAGTGAGTGTGTGTGTGTGTGTGCGTCTGGTGTGTGTGTTGGGGGAGGGGAGTGGTGGGTTGAAGAAGATAGGTTAGAGAGAGAAAAAAGAGAGGGTAAAATGGCAAATGACTAAGATAACCTTCAAATTTTGTGTAAAATTCCATTTTTACCCATAAATTGGTCACATGAGTTGTATGTGACAGAATTCCGGCGGAATATTCTGCCGGAAAATGCCAAAAGATAAAATTGTGTAAAAATCGATTAGTTTAGATAAATAAGTGTAAAAAAAAAGGTTTGTATAAAAAAATGTCAAAACTCGAAAAATTTAGGTAGGTTACTGTTTTTACCCCTAAATTTAATACATCAACATTAGGGATGTGCTTGCTAAATTGCAATATCTAGGGGAGGTGAATGCAGATAGTCATATCACATATGGGTAATGCCTTCATCTTTCTTAGTTCCATACATCTACTAATTCACTATTATTTGTCCCGAGTGATAAATCTGTTACAAGATGCTAGCTCCTTTTGCCAATTTGAACAAAACCATATATATACGGATATGCAAATCATATCATTTTGTAGCATAAGAGACATAATTCAAAACAATTATTTGTATTAACCAAATCACGAGACATTAGCAACATTTAAATTTATATACAAAATACAAGCTGAATAATTGCCAATTTCTCTGCTCTTATAAGGGTGCAACTAATTAGTAAGAGACAATAGCAACTATAGTCCCCCATCTTTTCTGTTTGTATCACTTAAGTCCCTCAGGTAATATTTGTTCCACTTAAGCCCCTAATGTTCAAAATGTTATGTCACTTAAGTCCTCCAGGTGCTTTCAAGGTTTTATTTTATTTCAAACTAGTCCCTAATTGTTTCTCTTATCTCAAAATACCCAAATTAGCTATAGTTTTAAGCAAAAGAAGGATCCTCAGAGAAATGGTATCAGAGCCTAGGTGTTATTGATGAAATACTTAAATAAAATAACATAAGATTAAGTCTATCCCTAAAGTGAGGAGAAATAACACAAGAATGGAACCGAACAATAGTTCGATCTATGAAAAAAACGAGGAGTATTTCCAGATTCTGGAAAGACAGAAGGATAAACGGTTTGATCGGTTTATCCGAAACGTACTCCGGATTTCAGCCGGAATCAAGAAGGAGTTAGCAAAGGAAGTTCCACCCCAAGCTGACCTCCCAGAGTCGATCAGATACTATCAAAGGAAATTTGATATGGATGGTCACTTCCAGGGCAACGTTGCAAGGAAATTTCAACTTGCACAAATCCAAGGCAAATGGACAAAAGACCAAGATTGCCTTACAAGAGACAAACGAGGTAACCCTTTCATTTAAATTATGAATTGGAAAGAAATTGACCCGGATACTTCTAAGATTTCCAGAGATCTTAGAGAAATCCAAAAAGCAGTTCAAGATTACGGACATAGGCTAGAACATCTACCTATGAAAATCGAAAACTTGAACAGTAATCTTGAAAAAATCCTCAAGATTATACCAGATCTAGATAGATCTGTGAAAGATCTAAAAACAGAAGTCTTAGATCTAAAAAACCGACTAGGAATCGCAGGTTCATCTAAACAAAAACAAGAAAGAATCCGCGATTCACTTAGCCAGGTACCTCTTCTACATCAGAAGGGAAAGGCTAAGGAAATTCCTAAGCCAAAGACTCAGGAGGAACTAATTCTTGATATCCTTAGAAGTATTAAATAATGGATGTCTCAAGAATAGATCCATCTGATCTACAAGAGTTAGCTGAGTCGTTTTATCAACTAGCTTTCGTTGATTTGGTCAACGTAAAATCCCATGAAACGAATCCCCTAGCGATGGGATTCCCGGGTGAAAGTTCTGCATCTAATAACCCTCCACCACCACCGGAGGTTACGATGAGAGAATAAGGAGATTTGCATACTAACGCAGGACCCCCTCTTGTGGGTACAACGTATAGAGCAAGTCCCGCAAGAAATCCAAACAGAGTACCAGAAAATACACCATGGGGAAGGACTATGTCTCAACCCTTGCACCCATATGGTACTATCCTGAATTTGGATGTCATCGATTTTCGAAATATCGAAAAACTAATCGATGAATGGGTAGCGGCTATGAAAATAGCAGCAACGGCTCTAGATCTTGATAAAGAAAACTTTGTCAGATTAATAGAGTTAAGTTTGGAAGGTTCGGTAAAAATTGGATGGAACCATACCCCCGAAACTACCAAACAGAGAGTCTTAGAAGGCGAATCTAAAGGCATGATTGCCGAACGATTCGGCATACTACTTAAAATGCATTTTGTCGGAGATGGATACTTCGATCAAAATAATGCTGAGAAAACCAGAGAGTATACACAAGCTCTTTATGGTATTGAGTTAAGGAATATCTGTGCGATAGATGAATACATCTATTGGTATCGCAAGTATTTCTTTCAGAGTGATGTTGATGCACAGATTGCGGCACCAATGTTCTTTGCAAAAATTTGCAGCCCTTGGAGAGAAATGTTAACACATTCTTACAAGGTACCAGAAGGACAACTTGATTCAGTAGCCAGACGTATGTCTTTCTTAAAAGATAAACTGAAGGACTGGTGTTATCAAGCATCCCTTCAAAAGAACATGAAAAAGCTTAGAGGAAAAATGAAGAAAACTCTTCTTCGCTGTGATAACAATGATTTCCCATTAATCATTGGAGAATCATGCGAGCAAAGAAAGAAGAAAAAACCGCTCTATAGCTCGGATACCAATCGGGGTTCTAAAAGGCGTTCTCCTTTCAAACGCAAGTCTTGGTGGTCTAAATCAAAAGCCCGATCGTATAAATCTGGCCAAAGATCAGGACCAACAAGGGCGTCTTCTCACGGATTTCGCAAGACCGATGAAAGAAACCCTACAAGACAAACTTTCAAACGGGCACACACCCGAACGAATGAAAGTTTCAAAAACTGTAACTGCTGGACGTGTGGAGCACGAGGCCACATTTCCCCAGATTGTCCGCAAAAGGGTGGCGAAGTTAAAAGGTTCGAAGCCACTAATGACATTCTGGATGCAGTATACTATGGCGAATTGGCACCAATCTACCAGTTCGAAAATATCCCCTCAGACGAAAGTATCTATGAGGAGGAAATCCATAGTGATTCAGAAGAAACATCAACTGAATCAGAATAGTAATTTCAGCATGCCTGGAATTCCTATTTATACGATTCAACAGCTGAGAACTGTTGTCTCAAATTTCAGGGAAAAAATCGAGGGAAGTAGAACCATGATTCAATGTTATGAGACTACTATCCAAGTATTAGGCGAAACACCTCTTCGCTTAAGAAAGATTATTGAACATGAAAATAAGATAAAAATATGGGAAGAACATGTTCAAAACCTTGAAGTTCATATTGAAAATATGATCAGATATCATCGTTCTATATTTAGAAACGATTCTCCTAATGACTAATTTTCATGAAGGAGATAGGCTCCAAACAACGGATAGCCTAGCTGGTTTCTTTTCCAAAGCGTCCATTTCAGAAAAGACCATGGAACAGATCATGAGGCAAGACTCTAACATTCGTAAATACAATGGCTTTAGAGTTAGCAGCATGAGCAGAATCCTAAATCAAATAGGATTGAAACAGCGAAAACATAACATCAAGTACAAAGTTAATACAGGGGAATTCGCAATTCCTATGGAGTTAACTGGTAATGTGATGGATATGCAACTTATTCCGAAAGAAGAAATTCTAGAAGAATTAAGTAAAATAAAAGAGGAAGAAGCGATTACTATGAAATGGATCCATATAGGAACCATTGAAGTATTAATTAAATCCACTTTCAAGGAAGGCGTTGATTCACTTTTACATTTATCTATAATGGATAAAAGAATCAACAACCTAAGAGATGGGTGTCTTGGTACAATGGTAGGGAATTTATATGCAGACAAACTTATGTTTGACATACATCCACGAATTGCATATAACCTAGCCGACCAAGATTTTGATCGAGTTCTAACCCTTCATCAGGACTTCAAAAGAACAGATCTGATGAAAGAAGGGAATAGACCCTATTCTATTACATATAGAATCGCATATGCACTTTCCAATACACATCATTCTGATTTATTTGTAAGGAAAGAGTATATTGAAATTCCTATGATTTTCAAGGAATTTGCTAAGGTAATGACACCAGATCCAATTCAGATACCAAAGATTGGCGGTGTGGATATCTTAATCCGAGATCATCCAGTTCTAGACCGAACAATGAGTTCTAGAACAGATTATAGCAGAATATCCTTTTCAGAAGAAAGGATTAGGAGTCTAAAAGGAAAAGAACTATTTGAAAATCCGACTCCTCAGGCTATTCGGGTAGATAATGTCAAAATTAAATGCCCAGAAGGATGGAAGGACATACAAGTAATATTTGACATTACAGAAAAAGATAATTACTTTCCCTGTGATGATTACAGCAAGCTACTGTAAACCAATACGAGGGTATGCTAGAAATAGCAGGCTACGAAGTATTTGTTACAGGTATTGCAGGACGCGAACCTGGAATGGTTATTCTAGGATTGAGTTTCCTGGAGGAACACAAACCTTGGGGAAGAAAAGGAAAAGACATGGAATTTAGCTTGGACGACCATGTTATTCAAGTCGAATAAATGATTAGCCCTTTTTCTATATACATATCGGTTGGTATGTTATATGAACAATATAAGTCAGAATATTTTGCAGCTTATATTGATTCAGGATCAGGAATTTGTACATCAAAACCTGGTGTGTTTCCTAGCAATGCTATGGAAACGTTACCCTTTATTGCGGGAAGAGACTTCTCTCAGAAAATCCTCCTCCTCAACAAGGGAATCCGTAACACATATATCATGATTGGCGGAGCCATGGGCACACCTTGGTACAAGGTAAAAATGCATTCTATTTACTTTCATGATACTGGCGCTGATATTTTGCTGGGTAATAATTTTATTCAAACCTTTGCAAAATATGTGCAAGATAATCACAAACACTTGATCACCTTTACCACTACTTGTGGCAGTGAGATACAAGTTTTGCGACGCGAAAAGGCTTTTAATCGCCTCATGCCTATACATTTTCGCAGCAAACGTGGTGATTTACACAATGATTCCAAATTAACCCATCCTAAAATGCAGGATAAAAGGAAATTTGGACAAGCCTTACTGTCTTTCAGACAAAAAGGTTATGATGGTTTCTATGAAGGATATAATCGAAAGGTTAGCCTTCTAAAAAACAGGTCTACGAAAATTGGTGAAGAAGGTATTCTCTTTCTTAAGAATACTTTACAATCCAAACCCATAGATGCTGTAGATGGGGAAAGTTTACTTTCTCTTGAAAATGTTAAAAGACTAATTCAAAGGAACTTTAATAAGAATCATTTGGCTTGGTGGAATAAAAACAAGATCGAAGCTACTCTAAAAGTTAAGGAACAATGCAAGTACGAGTATGTTCGATACAAGCCTATCCAGATGAATATGGAGGACAAGAAAGATATGCAAGCAATCATAAAAGAGCATATCGATCTGAAACTCATAGAACCTGGAGTCTATTCTTACAGTAGCCCTGGATTCCTGGTAAGGAACCATAGCGAGGTAAAAAGAGGAAAGACGAGATTAGTAATCAACTATCAAGGAATAAATAAGATCCTTGAGTTTGATGGTTACTATATTCCCAGTCGAGAACACTTGATCGATTGTTTCAAAGGTGCTAAAGTGTTCTCAAAGTTTGATTGCAAATCTGGTTTCTATCAGATTAGGATGGAAAAGGAGTCTAGAAAATATACTACCTTCTCTACTCCTCAGGGTCAATATATCTGGAATGTGCTTCCAATGGGTTTAGCCAATGCACCCCAGATATACCAAAGGAAGATGGATAATCTTTTCAAAGATTATTTCGAGTTTATGTTTGTCTATATCGACGACATTTTGATTGTTTCTAAAACTATGGAAGAGCATGTTAAACATCTTGAAATATTTTCTGATGCATGTTATAAGGAAGGTTTAGTGCTTTCTGAAAAGAAGGCAATAATAGGTGTTAATAAGATTGAATTTCTTGGTATTCTTATTGACGAAGCAGGCATTGAGCTCCAAAAACATATTGTGGAAAAGATACAAAATTTTCCTGATGTTCTAAGGGACAAAAAACAACTTCAAAGTCCGGGGCTATAGGAAGTGGTATTAAATAGGGGGGTAAAACAAGCTTTTAAGGCCCCTTCAACAAGACCCCATGGAGGACCCTATTATAGATAAAAAAACTACCCCTATTTTAGAAGTCAATTCTTGACTCTGAACTCATAACTCATAGCTCAAGACTTGTTCTGATATTACTTGTTGAGTTTTCTGGGAGTTGTTAATTTTGCAGGGATCTTTATTAAAGATCTAGCCAAACACCGAAAGGATTTCCGACCACTTTTAAGAGAAACGGAAAGCCAGAAATGGAAGTGGGAAGAAATTCACACTCAAAGGGTTCGTGAGTTGAAACAAGTATGCAAAACCTTGCCTAAACTCGCAATACCACAGGATAACAATGATCTGGTAGTCTGTACAGATGCCAATGATTATCGATGGGCAGCAGTGCTCATGAAGCAGACAACTACAGGGGAAGAACCTTGTAGATACACTGGAGGGTTGTTCAATGAACAACAAGCCAGAGTGTGGCATATTAACGAGAAAGAATTCTTTGCGGTTTGGAAGGCATTCAAGAAATGGTCTTTATTTTTATTAGCCAAAGAATTTATTTTGAAAGTCGATAATACGAATGTTAAAGCTTTTTTGAAAAATAAACTTGAATCAAAAATTGAAAAAGCTCGTATTCTCAGGTGGCAAGCTGAATGTCAATATTATTGTTTTGACATTGTTATTGTGAAATCTCATGAAAATGTTCTTGCAGATTTCTTGACAAGAGATGGAAGTATCTGAAGCAAATTCCATCATCACAAGGTATAGGCATCTCAGGGAAAACCTTGAGGAGCTTAATCGGAAATTTGGACAGTTATCAGTTAACGCTGAAGTAGCTGGCCGAATTCAACGAGCTGATTTGGACATTGTCCAGAATTCGATTAACGAGACAACGTATGCCATGACTTCGTTATGGAATACTCTTACAGGACCAGTTCGAAAAGCATCACCTTCTGTAGTTGCTCGAGAATTGAGAGAGCAGGACTCTACACCTACGTTTAGAGAACGGGGCTCTATACCCGGAGCAGTGGATTCCAATACCACTTGCACAAGTCCATTCTCAGATTCTGAGGAAACGGAAAAGGTTGAACAAGAGAAAGCGCAAACTTCTACTAGTTCAAGTCAACCCACCACCTCTGGGGTTAAAGAGGGAGAGATTAATCTTAGGCCACAGATAGGCACTTCTAAGATTAATACTAACCCAATTAATTTACATTGGCAGGGTTACCCACGTTCTTGGGAAAAATTACTCTCAAGAAAAGGAATAAATCCTAATAGATCCGTGGTAGAAATATCAGGGAAATATCCTAGGGTTTGGATGAAGGACGGATCCAATCCAGAAGAGGTCCGAGAATGGTATGATTTTGGGGCACTTGCTTCAGTTCATACTATGTCACCAAATTTTCCAGAAATTGCTAAATTACCGGACTGGATTTCAAGCGCCGTGTATGATTCATGGCAAAATAACCAACACCTCAAAAGGAGTGATATTCTAGAGCTAAAGTTCATATCGGCAGCACCAGAAATGGCAGGAAAAGGGTCTCATCCGGCTTTTCATTTTATTAAGTTACAGAGACCAGACATGGCAGCCTATACACGTATTAAGGTAGCAACAGAGGAAGCTCCGTTGGTTAGCGCTATCAACGAAGATGACATTTCCACCAGAAGAGCATGGGGAATGTGGGTCTGTCTTACAGAGATGGACAAAGTCAAGTATCCATTCAAGATTTTCACAAATTCAGCAAATGGATCATTCCTGTTAAATTCCATGACAGGGAAAAGTACTGATTTCGCAGAGAAGCTTTTTGAACAAAAGAGAACGCTAATCTGGGAAAATAAGTTACCAGCAACTGAAGCAACCAGGAAGAAGGCCTGCAACATAATGCATGTTGATCTATGGCAGAACCGGGAGTGCTCAAGTTGTGAGTTCCAAGAGAAACCCCTATTCGGGACACGGATACGGGTTACCAAGACAAAACCCGAGTCGGAAAAGGACAAGGAAAAAAGGAAGACGTTTTACCCAAAAGGTTTTCACAAACCAGGTAAAACCATGTAAACAACAAAGGCGGCCTAACTTATCAGGTCCACCCACCGAAAATCAGTCATTTCCTCCAACTCTTTCATAAACAAAATTTCATAGAAAATTTGTAATCTTTCTTCTGTTAAGGTTTTAGTTACGAGTAAATGGGGGATTCCCCAATAGTAAGTCCTCTGATGAGAGGCTAAAAGGTTTTCTCCTCCAATAGCGGAGTAGAATAATAGTATGTAATTTTAATTTGTATCTCATCAATAAATAAAGGCTTTGTCCAACGTGTTTGTCCAAAATCCAAATTTTATTTATATCTAGTTATACCTTTCACGCCCTCGGGCAGGAAACGAAGGGGGCTGTGCTGAGTATTACTAAAGGAACTGGGTACTGCGAACCACCGGTTGCGATCGTGTGGTTGGTCTAGAGTCGCTTGTACCGGCTTGCCGTAAAACCGAGGACTCAGAATACCCGGTAATATCTTGGTCAAAAGAAGGTATAACTCTATGTATTGTTAATTTTATTTCGGAAGCATGTTGGGCCTAATCAATTTGAATTCCCTTTTGCTAAAACTTATAAGTGTTTGATATATAAAAGGTTATGGGCTTTTTTGCAAGAGATTAAAAATATAAGGAAAGATTGAAATAGAGGAAGGACCATTGTGACACAACTTATCCAAAAGAGGGACTAATGTGCCACTTTTAATAGTTGAAGGACCAAAGTGAGACAAATCTAAAAATAGAGGGACCATAGGAGTCATTTTCTCAATTAGTAATTAGTAACAATATTATTTAGAGGTAAGATAGTTCGCTTTGCAATGAATTACAAATTAAATGACCCTAGATAAGCATGAAAAAGAAGTGAAAGAAATTGCATAGATCTCAATGTGCTTCAAGGATTGCATGCCCTACTACAGATCTGAAACGATGGAGATGTCCTGTATATTCATATATATTTTGATTTTTTAGTTTAGTTTATTTTAGTTAATATACATCTGCATTTTGATTTTCTTTTTTAAATATTTTAATTGCTTGCTAGTTTTTTTTTTTTTTCTCTCAAAATAGTTTACTATCTTTTGGTTAAGACTCTTTTAACTTAAGAGTGTTGGTTATTTGAGATATATAGTTAATAGTTATCTTTGGTATTTCTGATGGGTTTGTAGAGACAGATTAATTCAAAGGATTGTGAGAAGTCAATAAAGTCAAGAAATAAGCCAAAGAAAAAGGGTCTCGAGGGGGTCAAAGGCCGTTTGACCACGGTCAATGCGGGTTTGACCGAGCCAACCGCGTGGTCAACACGGGTTTGACCGTGTGAATAGTGACTTGGAGCAAGGAATTGTTACTTACTAAATGGTTTTGGCTTGGATTTGGTAATTGACTTGTATTATGAGTGTTTTCCTAATTATCTAGTAATAGGATTGTGTTTTCTATTTAGATTAGGTTTTAATTTCCTTGTGTGTCAAGACTCTTCACTTATAAGTAGGAGCTTGTAACCATTGTATTTGATTGATTCACTTTGAAAGAAATAAAGATGTAGCCTAGGTTGACTCATGGATGTAGGCAAGTTATGCCGAACCACGTTAAATCCTCGTGTTTTTCATCTTCATGTTTAGGTTTAGATTTATTGTTTCTTGTTTATTTTTCGTGCTCTGATGCTACCGTCCCTAACAATTTAAATAATATTCATTACTTTATTGGAGTTATTATATGTTAATGAATTAAAAATATAGATGATTATTGTAAATTGTTGCACCAAAATATACTTCGAGATAATTTTAGACGATAAGCTCAAGCTGAAATAATAATTATTTTTTCACTTCAATTTTGAAAATATATATCTCAATGATGTGATTGTATCGATCTCTTGATAAACTTAATTTAATTACATCTAAAGTTGACATTATATCTCCCATATTTTGCATTTTTAGGAATTTACTAGTTTAAGTCTTAATTTCTTATTCGACGAGCTGAATTAGACTCTTTCCAAATTGGGGTCTTGCTGAATTATATTGAACACGTGTATATATATATATATATATATATATATATATATTTTATTTATTTATTCTTTCTTTATCAGTATCAAACCCCATTAACTCATCAACTTGAAATAGACTTCAAAGATAATGTTTATTATTATTATTATTTTTATTTTCTCGAATTTTTGGTACACATTCAACGGGGGCTCCAATCTTGGCAACTGAAAAGTGAGGAGGAAATTCGTATTCACGTTCCAATTTGCAATTAAAAAATATATTAGTTTCCTGATCCAAATCATTGCCTTGCTGCTTATAAATTTGATGTGAGATCAAAATGTATAGGCATTCCATTTTCAGAAGTATATACAGAAGAAAATATATAACAAATTAAGGAGAGAAAAAGAAAAAGAAAGGAAAATGTCAGGAATTATTCACAAGGTAGAGTCAGAAATCAAGCAGAAACTCCACCTTGGCCACAAGGAGGAAGACAAAAAGCATCACCACAAGGCAGAAGAATATTCCGGTGAGCACAAGGCGGAGCACGGGGGCCACCGTGAGCAGGTGAAGGATTTAATGCACAAAATCAAGAACAAGATGGGCGGCGGCGGCGGTCATGGCATCAAATGGCATCATCATAACGAGGGAGAGGAATGCGAGGAGGGGGAAGAAGGCGAAGAAAGAGAAAACGACGTTGAATTCGAAGTAGAAGAAGAAGAAGTAGAAGTAGAACTTGAATTCGAAGAAGACGGCGGTGGCTCAAAAATTGAATTCTTATGTAACCTTCTCGCTTCTATTGGGGAATCTATCGGGGAATTATAATAATATCACTCCATAAGTTGGTTAAATGAATTGTCATGGATTTTTTTAATAGAAAAATTCATTTTATGCATTTTTTTTAATATTGTTTTTCTTAAAATACAAGCCTTTTGAAATTCATACAATTTTACCCCTTCTAATCACACTAAACGCGTTTCAGGGGAAGAATACTTACTAAATCAAATTTTATCTTTTGTTGTTTCACTTTTATTTTCACACTATTTTAATGTCCGTAAACATCTACACACTCAGGCACGAGTAAGAAATTGCTTTCCAGAATCTAAGGTTGTGTTTGGTTTTATTTTGGGTTTTTGACCAAAACTCAGCCCAAAACTTGTTTAGTTGTGGATTATTTGGCCAACCCATGTTTGGCCAAATAACCCAACATGGTTTGGTCAAAAAAATCTAAAAAATACTAAACCCTCTCCCTCTCTCCCTCTATTTGCGTTGTCTCTCTGTCTCCTCCCTCTCTCCACGCTCTCTCTCTCTCTGTCTTCTCCGGTTCTCCCTCTCTCTGCGTTATCTCTCTCTCCGAAAAATACGAAAATAAAATTCAACAATTGAAAGGAAAGATCAATCTTACAATTTAGAACCCATCTCCGACCACAACCCACCGTCGACGACCGACCACCGTACCTTCTGCAACACCCATATTTACCCAAATCGGTCCATGGCTACCAGTCGATTGAACATGCTAATTGCAACGAATTAAGGAAAAAAAAGCAAGTTCCGTGAACATTACCGAATCGGCATATATATATATATATATAGAGAGAGAGAGAGAGAGAGAGGGGGACTAGTTCGTGAATCTGTACCCAGTTATGGTGAGAGAGTAGCTCGTGTTTCATGTGAGTTCAACTAGTTCTTTGGATCGGAGTAAACCATGTTAATATAATTTTCTATGTCATAGTCTAATTATTATGATGATCTTTTTGAGTAGGTGTCTTGTTTGGTGGATGGTTCATCAAATGTTGAAGTGATTGCCGACCAACTAAATTTCTTATTTACATTTTAAGTATATATTCACATCATCATCGTCCCTCAATTCACATGAATTTGTTTTTGGGTCATTAATTAACTTTTTTTTTTAATTCTAAAGAAAAAGAGAGAGAATATAGTACATAGGTATATAGTATAGATATGTATGCATAGTATTATGTATGTGTATACATAGGTGTAATAGTATTGTATAGTATAAATTGTAATATTGTATACATGTATATATATACGAATATAGTACATATGTGTAATGTCATAATAATATATGCATATTAATATTATACTTTATATATATACATACGTATATACATTTATGGGGTTATATGTAAAAATTATATTATATATCTACGTATATAATACTTATATCTCATGTATATTGTAATTTTATAATATTATATATATATACACACGTATATTATATATTATACTATGTACAATATATTATTCATATGGTATTATATCTAATATTATGTAAAATATAATATATATATATATATGTATATATTATGTGTACACTATGTAATAGATACACTCTTATTTATAAATACATATATATAAATATGTCACATCAATTCCAATATATATACATATACTCATTCATATATATTACAATAATTTCAAACTTATATTATAATATACTTATCAATCATCAATTAATCATTAAAGCAACTTTTTCAAACAAAAGCTTACATAATTTGACTGCTACAGTGATTTTTGTTACCTCTGAAAATAAAACCAAATACATTTTCACCAAAAAAACACTCAAATGTTACTTCAAAATAGCTAATCCAAACATATTCTCGCGAAAAATGATTAAAATACTAATTCTTCAAAACAAAATTAAACACATTTTCATCAAAATACACAACTCTCAATAAAATGTTTCACCAAAATTTTCACCAAAAACACCCCCCAAAATAAAAGCAAACACAGCCTAAATGATTTAAGTTGTGATTTTTCTTGATGGAAAATATAGATATTTTTTGTGTCTTGCCTTTACATAACACAATATGGAGAGTGAATATTTTATATAAACCACATTCTTAATATGGTGAATGTGAGAGGAAGTTATGGTAGTTTTTTACTACATAAACTAATTCCTCCACTTTACTAGTATAGGTAGGATTAATCTATTGGAGTAGAGATTGAAATTTTGGCTAAAGATTATGGTTAACAATGCTACTGCTGATTACAGATGACAACACTTAGAGCCTATTTATAGGCAATCTCAAACATGTATCTATTCTATACATGTATTACTATTAATTCCAGTGTAATACATGTATTGACCATGCTTGATTACAAGAAGTCTTTTTCGAATAATAAATTATTCCTTTGACCATTGAATTCCAAACTAGCCTCTTTGAAAGTCATCTTCGAATTGCAAATTATTTACTTCAACACCCCTCTTTAGTTTGCAATTCTTGGCACACCCTTCATTTTCTTGAATTTGTCAATAGGCACAGCCTTGGTAAGAAAATCCGCAGTTTGATCATTTGTCCCAATGACATCCAAACAAATTTCTCCTTTGCTAACCTTATCTCTAATGAAATGATGTCGCAACTTGATATGTTTTGTTCTCAAGTGAAACACGGGATTCTTTGTCATAGCTACTGTAGACATATTGTCACAATAAACTATAGTTGGACGCTTTTGAACTTGTTGTAAATCCCAAAGAAGCCTTTTTAACCAAATTACTTCACAAGTCGCTTTAGTGGCAGCGATATATTAGGTTTTGGCATATGATAGCGCTACAGTTTTTTGTTTTTTTGAATTCCAACAAACAACATTAGAACCAATGCAAAATAAATATCCCGAAGTGCTTTTTCGATCTTTCATAGAACCGGCACAATCACTATCAATAAAACTAATCAGTATGCTCTCCTTTTCTTTCACATACTTGATGCCTAATTGTTTGCTCCCTTGAAGATATCTTAAGACGCTTTTAGCCGCTGCAAAATGGAGTTTACTTGGCTTATTCATGAATCTTGATATTAAACTTACCGCATAAACAATATCTGGCCTTGTATTTGTGAGATAAATTCATGATCCAACAAGGCTCCGAAATATTTTTTTATCCACTTTCTCGCTTTCATCATTTTCTAGCAATTTTTCATTATCGGACATGGGAGTAGAAACCAGTTTGCATTTTTCCATATGAAATTTCTTCAAGAGATCTTCGGTATACTTTTCTTGAGAAACAAAAATTTCACCCTTTGATTGCTTCACTTGAATTCCAAGAAAGTATTTCATCAATCCCAAATCCGTCATTTCAAATTCCTTCATCATTCTTTTCTTGAATTCTTCAACCATTTGCATTTGTGTACCCATATAGATAAGATCATCTACATAGAGACACACGATCAAGAAGTTATCATCGTCTTTCTTTATGTAAAGAGATGGATCATTTGGACTTTGATAAAATCCCTTTTTGCAAAAGTATCCATCATTCTTATTGATCCAAGCTCGAGGAGCTTGCTTTAATTTGTAAAGTGCTTTTTCGAAGACTGTAGACTTTTTCTTCTTTTTCTTTTATATCAAATCCTTGAGGTTGTTGCACATAAACTTCTTCTTCAAGTTCCACATTAAGAAACGCTAATTTGACATCAAGTTGAAATACTTGAAGTTCCAATTGCGCCGCAAGTACTAGAACAGCTCGAATTGTCTCCATTCTAACCAGAGGTGCAAAGGTCTCATTAAAATCAAGTCCAGGTTGTTGAGAGTATCCCTTTGCAACAAGTCTGGCCTTTTGTTTTTGAATTTTACCATCTTCATGGAATTTGACTTTTAAAATCCATTTAAGCCCAATCACATCATTGTGTTTTGGCATGTCCACCAATTCCCAAGTTTTTTTTCTTCTATCATTGCAATTTCTTCTTTCATCGCTTTTTGCCATACTTCTTCTTTTTCGGCAGCTTCAAAACTTTTTGGTTCAACGGTAAAGAAAGCAAAATCACAATTTTCATAAAGTTCTCTTACAGAACGAGTCTTTCTTGCCGGAGAATCCGATCTTGAATTTTCTTCTCTATGTGGAGTGGGACTTGGACTTTGAGGTGGAATTGCAAGGTCAGGCTGAGTTGATGATTCAAAGAATTTATTTAGAGTGCTTGATCGAGAAGAACTTTCTTGCCAACTGTTAGGTGTCGAACCTACAAAAATAATTCCTACTCCTAAATTTGCAAATAATGGTGAGCATGGTCGAATTCTCAGGGATTGGTTCAGATTTAATTCTCAATAAACGAATAAAATAAAAGGGGGGATTTTTAATAATCGATTAAACTAAAAATTAAAATAAATAACAAAATTAATTAAAATCAAGAGAAGCAAAATTAAACAAGTAGAAGAAATCAATTTATGGTCGGCTTCTAGCCTAAGGAGTTATCTCCGTTTTGATTCCAAGAGTTGATCCTTGATGCAAAGATACTTCAATGTTCATGGATAAATTGGCTATAGTTATTAACAAGCTCTAACAACCTAATTTCTCCTTAATTTATTGATAACCAAAACAAGCTCTTTGATTACTTCTCTTATTGATTAAACAACCCTAAATAAGCTCTTAGGATTTAATTTAACAATAGCATTAAGAAATAGAGAAACGCCAATTCTAACCAACAAACTCGCAAGCTCGGTTCATTTAGATTAGATAACATATTCCCATAACAACAATCGAAAACTTGTCCATAATCAACGTTATTAACTGCCACAAATATTAGAATTGACCAAACAATTACGGATTTGGGATTCTAAATGGCTATATACTATTCCGTCAATCAAATAAAGGGCCCTTCTTATTCAATTAATCAAAATAATAATATCAACAAACATAGAAAATATGCAAATACTCAAGAACAAAGAAGGAATAAACATAAATTAGATCTCACAACTTCAATAATCCTTGGCTAGAAATAAAATCTTTAGCAATACATCTTGAAAGAAAGAAAAACGCAGGAATTCTTCTTCCTCTCCATGATAATAACGTGTAGTCTCAAAAAGTGTAGGAGAGAGAATAAAATTCCAGCAATATCGATTTATATATGCCTTTCCAAAAGACTCCTAACTAGATCAAACTCTAATTCTAATGGAATACGGAAATTAATTCCTTAATAGAATAAAATACTAATAAAACTCCTAAAAAAATAGGAAAGCTCCTAAAAAATAGGAAGGCTCCTACAAAATAGGTTTTTCTCTTCCTACTTCACACTCTTAAATATGTCTTCATCCTTTTCTTCTTCTTTTTCTTCATTTTTCTTCTTTTACGAACTTTCACCTATCAAAATAGAAAACCTTAATAAATATCTATTATTTAAACTCAAATACCAATAAAAGAATAAAGGAATTATATAAAAAATATGCATAAAATGCATACTAACAAATTCCTCCACACTTTAACTCTTGCACGTCTCCGTGCAAAGACACAAGACTCAAAAATAAAGAAAAATAAAAACAACTAAAACTAACCACTTTCGTAGGTATCACGATTGCATTTGGCGTATGCAATAAGCCTTTCAACCCCTAGGTTACCCTAGTGGACGAGTTGTGTCTCGTGAGGGTTTACAGACGATATACCCACAAAATCGATCTCTCAGTGTACCAACAAGCAAGTCAAAGAAACTTGTTTTTCCAAACATCAACCCTTATCATCAAAAATTTTAACAAAATTCTTTAAAGATGCCCATCATGCCTCAACTATCACTTTCGTATTCATACATACTCTTCAAAAATTCACAAATATCCATGACTACAATATCACGTATACAACATTCAACTCGCATTATCCATTTCTATCTCTTCAAACATTTTATAACCAATTTAGCACCAATATCATACTTTTATTTACTTTAAGCAATTACTTGTCTTTTGATGCGAATACAAACATTGGTCATGAATGCACCTGGTTACTCAACAAGTTTATCATTTATCATTTGATACCCTCTTTATAGCCTTATTAGGATACTAACACAGTAGCAGGTTTGGGCCGATAGATCCCAGACCAGTTGGCCTTAGGTTACCAAGTTTGAAAACTCTCCAGGCTTAATCCTTTCAGCGTAGTTAGCCCCAGGCGCTACAAGAGGTTATATCATACACATTTTAAGCACAAATTACTTCATAGGGTCTTAATACACATATTTTCAATTCATCATCAATTTAATTTCTCCAAAATTTAAACATAAGAAAATGTCAACGAATTTCTGCGAGTCAAATATCACGTGCTTGACTTCTCTCATGAATTTCAACAAATTTTTCAAATAAAAAAGAATTGATATTTCGAAAACAAATTTACACTAACTTAACTCGTTGCACACTAAAAGAATTATACACACATCACGACAAATGATTTAACTCCCTCCCCCACACTTATTTCATGCATTGTCTTCAATGTATAAAAATAAAAAGCACAAGATGAATAAAAGGAGAGTTAAAAGAACGGGACTCCCCTGAACGTCGCGTAGATGTGTGAACCTGAGATCAATCCGGTGTGACTGATTTGTAATTGAGCTTGAAGAACTTGACACAGAAGAATTCATCGGAGAAGACCCAGAATTTGCAGCTGCTGGCGGCGGAGCAGTGGCTGTTGGTTGTTAATTTTGCGGCAGAATAGAAGTGGGCGGTGATGGATAAATTGCGGCTAACCAAAGGCTCGCGGTGGTGAATAGCGTCGGCGGCGTAGCTCTGGTGTCAGATCTGGTCGGTAGTGGTGTCGCGGAGGCTAGATCTGGTGGGGCGGCAGGCGGATCAGCGAAAAGAGGCGGCGTCAGGTGTGATTGAACGGAGACGGTTTTGATGGGAGATGTCGGCGGTGTAGCTGTGGTGGTGACGCGATGGCGTCAGATCTGGGCCAAGCGGCGATGTCGCAGCTGCTCGTTTGGTGGCTGCGATGGCTGACGTCGGCGGCGGCGGTGGCTTCCTCATGGTGGGGGTGGAGTTGAAGCTTCAATGGTGAAGTGTGGATATTGTGGTAGGTGGCTGCAAAAGAAAAAAATTGGGGTTGGGGAAGAATTAGGAAAAAGGGGAAGAAAGAAGAAAAAAAAAACTACTGAAAAAAGAAATTCGAATTTTTTATTTTTATTTTTCGAAATTGACTAAGGGGTGAAGTGTTTTTAAGTCAGAGTGTAACTTATATTTGAGCGTGGGCACGACTAATTTAAAGTCATGAATTATCACAATTGTGCACAACTAGACAGAATACAACTTTGAATAAAGCGTGAGCACGCCTAATTTGAAGTTGTAATCTATTAATTCAACACAACTTTTTTTTCTTTTGTTTTTCATGATTAAGTTTAAAACGTGCCCCAATATTATTGTAGGATATGTTTCACCTTAAAGAAAAAGACGAAAATAAATAAAAACATAAAATAAAGAAACGAGAAAAGGTAAAATCTTGGGTTGCCTCCCAAGCAGCGCCTTTCTTTAACGTCTTTGGCTAGACGAGGTTATGGCTCAAGTTGCATAATTAGGAGGTTCAAAGCCATCATTGTACCAAGCTACCTTTAGTAGATCATCATCATTGAGTTCAATAATTCGTTGTTTCAACAAGTTAGTAACATCTTTGACAAACATAGAATGATCATCATTAGGATACTTCATGGAATCATAAATACTAAATTCTATGATTTCACCATTTGACTCCATAGTAATTGTCCCATCATGAATATCAATGTTAGTTCTAGATGTTTTAAGAAATGGTCTTCCAAGTAAAATGGGAGCAAAATCACAAGAGTTATTTTCACCCATATCAATAACATAAAAATCAGCAGGAAGAACTAAACCATTAACTTGAACTAATATGTTTTCAAGAACACCATCAGGATATGCATTAGAACTATCAATTAATTAGATAATCACTCTTCCTCTCAATTCTCCCAGATTCAAAGATTCATAGAGAGAACGAGACATGATATTAATAGAAGCTCCTAGATCTAACATAGCCTTCTCAATTCGCACATCACCTATCTTACAAGAAATAGTAAACATACATGGATCCGCATTTTGGAGGTAATTTCTTTTGAAGGACTGCAGATACATTTACCTCAATTTTTTGGAGAGTCTCTAGAATTTCCTTTTCTTGCTCTTCCTTCACAGATTTCACAAACTCACCAGGAAATGGGGGAGATACCTCAATTAGCTTGACCTGCTCGGTATGTGTCTTAGTCGGTTTGATGAATTGAGGTTCCACGGATTTCTTCTCCAACTCTTCTTCTACCTTACGTTTAGAGCTAGCAAACCTACTAGGAAACGGTGGAGGTATTACAATTTTCTTGAGCTCTTATAACCCTTTTTCACTTCTCAAAGTGACTGCACTATAACATTCTGCTTTGGATTCACTACGGGCTGAGAGGGTAGTTTACTCGAGCTTTGGGAAACTAACTCATTCGCAGTTGTGGCTAACTGACTCATTTGACTCTCCAGACGTTGTATACTAGTCCTCTTCTCTTGTTGAGATTGTTGTGTGTTAGTTGCTAATTGTTTAACAATTTCTTCAAGAGACATGCCTTGTGGGTTAGAGGATGGCTGAGGTGCTTGTGCTTGTTGTCTGGTTTGATATGATTGTTGGAATCCAGTAGACCGTGGACCATAACTCAAATTAGGATGATCCCTCCACCCAGCATTGTAGGTATTGGAGAAGGGATCATACTTTCTCTGTGGAGCCCCCGAAAATCTAACAACATTGGCTCGTTCGTGTGGATCCTCTTGAAGTGTAGGACACACCTCGGTAGTATGACTAGGATTGAAGCAGATACCACACGCTTTCACTTGTTGTGTATTGCCTGCTATCAATTTTTGCACTAGGGAAGTTAAATCATCCAAACGTTGATTCACTGATGCGAAATTCACCTCATTCACCCCCTTCAATGCAGTATCTTGTCGAGTGCCAAATTGTTAGGTGTTGGCAGCCATGTTGGAGATCAAATTTCATGCTTCCTTGGGGGTTTTGTGTACCAGTGCTCCTCCACTCGCAGCATCTGTCATATTCCCCTCCATGGTTGATAAACCTTCATAGAAATATTGGATTAGGAGTTGTTCAGGAATTTGGTGTTGTGGGCAGCTGGCTACTAGTTGTTTAAATTGCTCCCGATACTCATACAACGATTCTCCATTGATTTGCCTAATTCCGCATATCTCCTTTCTTATGTTGGCAACTCGTGAGGCGGGAAAGAATTTCTCCAAGAATTGTTTCTTCATTTAGATCCATGTCTCGATTGAACCAGAGGGTAGATAATAGAGTCAGTCCTTAGTTCTGTCAGCTAGTGAAAATGGAAAAGCCCTCAGTTTGATTTGGTCTTTAGTGACATTCCTTGGTTTCATTGTTTAACAGACCACATGGAATTATTTCAAGTGTTTGTGGGGATCTTCTCCTGCAAGACCACGGAAAGTAGGAAGTAAGTGAATAAGACCAGATTTTAATTCAAAATCTACCTCAAGGGTGGGATATTGAATGCAAAGAGGTTGTTGGTTCATGTTTGGCATGGCTAACTCCCTTAAAGCTCTCTCGTTGGCGTTGACCATGACTTCAAGTTCCTCTTCTGAATCACTGGATGTGTCACTCAATTCCAAAGTTAAGTTCAATCCGGGAGATGAAGTAGATGGGACTCCTTGAGCGTGTTGCTTGGCTTCTTTTCATAGCCGGCGAGCTATTTTTTCAATTTCAGGATCATATTGAAGTTCAGCTACACGAAGAGATCGAGGCACAAAACAGAACAGGCAACAAAAATTAACTATATAATGAGAAATAAATCTAAAAACACCAGTCCCCAGCAACGGCGCCAAAATTTGATGGGAGTCGAATCCACACAAAAATAATTCCTACTCCTAAATTTGCAGATAGTGGTGAGCAGGGTCGAATCCACAGGGATTGGTTCAGATTTAATTCTTAATAAACGAATAAAATAAAAGGGGGAATTTTTAATAATCGATTAAACTAAAAATTAAAATAAATAACAAAATTAATTAAAATCAAGAGATGCAAAATTAAACAAGTAGAAGAAATCAACTTATGGTCAGATTCTAGCCTAAGGAGTTATCTCCGTTTTGATTCCAAGAGTTGATCCTTGATGCAAAGATACTTCAATGTTCATGGATAAATTGGCTATAGTTATTAACAAGCTCTAACAACCTAATTTCTCCTTAATTTATTGATAACCAAAACAAGTTATTTGATTACTTCTCTTATTAATTAAACAACCCTAAATAAGCTCTTAGGATTTAATTTAACAATAGCATTAAGAAATAGAGAAACGCCAATTCTAACCAACAAACTCGCAAGCTCGGTTCATTTAGATTAGATAACATATTCCCATAACAACAATCGAAAACTTGTCCATAATCAACGTTATTAACTGCCACAAATATTAGAATTGACCAAACAATCACGGATTTGAGATTCTAAATGGCTATATACTATTCCGTCAATCAAATAACGGGCCCTTATTATTCAATTAATCAAAATAATAATATCAACAAACATAGAAAATATGCAAATACTCAAGAACAAAGAAGGAATATACATAAATTAGATCTCACAACTTTTGTAGAATCAAAACTTCAATAATCCTTGGCTAGAAATAAAATCTTTAGCAATACATCTTGAAAGAAAGAAAAACGCAGGAATTCTTCATCCTCTTCATGAAAATAACGTGTAGTCTCAAAAAGTGTAGGAGAGAGAATAAAATTCCAGCAATATCTATTTATATATGTCTTGCCAAAAGACTCCTAACTAAATCAAACTCTAATTCTAATGGAATAAGAAAATTAATTCCTTAATAGAATAAAATACTAATAAAACTCCTAAAAAAATAGGAAAGCTCCTAAAAAATAGGAAGGTTCCTACAAAATAGGATTTTCTCTTCCTATTTTACACTTTTAAACATGTCTTCGTCTTTTTCTTCTTCTTTTTCTTCATTTTTCTTCTTTTACGAATTTTCACCTATCAAAATAGAAAAACATAATAAATGTCTATTATTTAAACTCAAATGCCAATAAAAGAGTAAAGGAATTATATGAAAAATATGCATAAAATGCATACTAACACCAACTCCAAGATGCCATTTCATCAAATATGACATCTCTTGAGACCACAAGCTTGCAAGTTATTGAATTGTAAAGACGATAGCCTTTAGACTCATCGCTATATCCCATAAAAATGAGTTTTTTGCCTTTCTCATCAAACTTGTCTCCATTTGGGGCAGAGATATGAGAGTATGCCGTGTAACCAAAAATCTTCAAATGAGCAACTAGTGGTTTTTTCTTATGCCACGCCTCAAATGGTGTTTGATTTCAAACCACTTTAATCGGACATCTATTCACGATATAAATTGATGTGTGAACAACTTTCAGCCTAAAAATTCTTAGGTAGTCCTTTGCCAATTATCATGCTTCTTTCCATTTCAGCGAGTGTTCGATTTTTCCTCCCGGCTACGCCATTTTGTTGAGGACTTCTTCGAACAGTGAGCTGTCTTTGAATTCCATTTTCTTTGCAATACTCCATAAAAGGAGTATAGATAAACTCACCACCACAGTCTGTCCGAAGAGTTTTAATTTTACGATCACTTTGTTTCTCCACTAGTGCCTTGAATTTAAGAAATATCGAAAATGCTTCGGATTTTTCATGTAGGAAATAAACCCACATCATCATTGTGTAGTCATCAACAAATAGAATAAAGTACCTCTTGTTGCCAATAGAAAGAGTTTGGGAAGGACCCCAGATGTCCGCATAAATAAGCTCTAATGGTTCTTTAGCTCTCCAAGTAGTTTTTGAGAAGGGAGGTCGATGCATTTTACCATACTAGTACAAAGCACGTGCATTGCACGTGGAAGTCTGATTCTTCTGATAATTATTTTTAACTAATATTTTAAGAATTGTAGTTGAAAAGTCGTTAGATGACCTTCTAGCTTCCTAGTCATGACTCATGTACACATGATTGCATTCTATATATATTTAATTTACTAAAAGTAACATATAATTAGTAAGTTTATTTAAGTGCTGATAATGGTGTCTTATGACCTTCTAGCTAAATAGTAACATATAATTAGTAAGGTTACTTAAGTGATGATAATGGTGTCTTATGACCTTCTAGTTTCTTAGTCATGAGTCACGTACACATAATTACATTCTGTATATATTTAATTTAGTAAATATTAACATATTATTAAAGTTAGTAACATATTATTAAAGTTATTTAAGTGAGTGAGGACAATGGTGTCCTCCTTTCACAATTGGAAGAAACATCATCAAAATCCACATTTTTATAATAAATATAGATATGCATCCTTCACAAACTTCATCTTTACTCTCGATTTGTGGAAGACGTACAACCATATTCTTTTACTTGAGAAGTTGCAACCCTTTATTGTTTAGATGACCATATCTCAAGTGCCAAAGTTAAAATTGATCAATACTTTCTCTTTTGTAAGCAAATTTTTCTTCAATAGGCATAACCATAGAGAAGACTTTATTTGAGCTTATTTGGATAGAAGCAATGGTGATGTTCTTCTTATCAATAATTTTACATTCTTCATCATCGAAAAATACAGAATAACCTTTTTGTAGCAACTGTCTGATGCTGAGAAGATTACTCGTTAAGCTAGGTATGTAGAGAACATTCCCCATGTGTTTTCTTTTTCCTCCTTTAGTTTGGACAACAATAGTGTCGTTTCCTTCAGTTTTATGCAACTGGCCATCACGAAGCTTGACTTGAGAAGTGAAACTTTTGTCAAGTTCAACAAAGATACTTTTATCCCCCGTCATGTGGCTGCTACAACCGCTATCGACATACCACACATTTTGAGGTTGTTGTTGCACAAACATGCACGAAAAGCGTTGCTCTTCTTCATCTTTTGTGAAATTTGCTTCATATTTCTCAGGTTGGTCTTGATACCAACAATCTCTTTGTAAATGGTTGTCATTTCTGCACTTCTTGCATTTGAAGCGGCAACCTTTTGTCTAGTGATTTGTTTTTCTACAAATGATGCAACTCGTGTTAGAATTTATTGCTTGTCGGTTTGTATTTCTTTTATTGTATTTAGGTTTATAACCTTGTGCTCTTCCTCTTCATCGTCCTTGAAACGATCCTTCTCTTCCTTTTTGTTGCCATTGAGAATTTTTATTTTGAGAAAAATTCAATTTTGACTCGAAAGCTTGCTCCACGTATTCTTTTATCGTGTACTTAAAGTGAACTTGCTAGTTCACTAAATGTGAATACCGACAAATCTTTAGATTCTTCTATGGCAAAAACGACATAATTGTATTTGGAAGGAAGACTTCGTAACACTTTTTTAATGACTTTCTTTTCATCAATAGTATCTCCAAAACTTCTTATTTGATTCACAATTTCAGAAACTCTAGTTAGATAGACTTGCATTCGTTCATTGTCTTTTTTTGCCAAGTAATCAAACTCTCTCCAATGATGTTGTAGCTTGATTGATGTCACATTTTTCTTTCCTTGAAAGCCCTCTTTCAAGATATCCCAAGCTTGCTTTGCCTTTTTCACTCCATGAATTCTCGGACATATGGTTTTGCTTAAACCTTGCTGAATAAATCTAAAAGCACTTGCATCTTTTTTCAATTTTTTCTTGTACACGTCCTTTTGTGCATTTGACCATCCTTCATTACGAACATACACATGATGAATGGTGGAGACCTACTAGGCATGACCCCTACATTTATTGGACATGTGGAGTTCTAGTCTCATGATACTAGTTTAACCCAAGATTAGACGAAAAATATTTTCATACTCCTAGTATTAAATACACTAAATGATCTAAATTGCGTCACATTGTCTATATCTCTGTTGAAGTGATAGACCCTCTAGTGTTCAGAGTCAAGTCTACATAAGAATTGTCCGGATTATAATACCCTACACCTCAAAAACTAAAAATGGTCCACTCATTCATTTCACCGAAGTATGCTATGAGTTATATAATCAATTTATTGTATGTTTGTCCGACATTTTAAGCACTTATTGATTTGATAGTTTGATCGTCATGTGGTCGTATGTTTAATGAGAACATGTGATTTCAAAATAAACCCAGATGAGCTCTGACCTCATCTTTTGAATTTGATCCAGGTAATGTGGAACTGGATCATCCATGTTTGTTGTTTGGAATTCAAAGGAAACAATCTGTCTAGAAGAAAATTAGTTAGGCATTATAGGCCTGTTTGCTAAAACTTTAAAAAAACACTTTTCAGTTTTTTGCTGAATTTAAATTGTTTTTTGCTGTTTGGTTTCACTGCTTCTGATTCAGTTTCACTGAAAAAAAATTAAAAATAAGCAGAAACTAGAAACAGGTCCTTAAGTACTTTTACCAGCTTTTTCTATTTTTTCTGCTTTTTAGTAATTTTTGCAAACACACTTAACTTTAATTTTTCAGTAACTTTTTCTAAAATTCAGCACTTTTTTAAAAGTATAAGCTCTTGCAAACAGGCTTTATATATTTGAGCTGGAAGCTAATTTTAATAAGTGAAATGCCTAATTTTAACCTGAACAAACTATACTGATGAACTCTTCTGTTGCACTGTAGCCGAATTTGTTTTTTTTTTTTTTTTTAGCCGAATTTAGAATAAAAGACAAAGGCATAGATTTAGTATTTGTTCACTGGAGGTCCCCAGTATACAAGCACTGGATCCACCAATGAGATCTCTTCATTGTACATCAAAGATATTTATAAAGAAAATAGATAATACAGCTAATTCTTTTTCATTGTTCTTGAAAAGGTCTAGGATATCTGCTCAAGTACAAAGCTTTACAATTACTAGTTGTGCAAAAATTAAAATAGTTGAGTGACATATGCTTGCTTTAGATCCGTTCATTCTTTTCCTTTCCCCACACATTACTAATCAATTTGTTTTAAAGGAAATGGTTACTGAATTTGACCAAGTAAATGGTGTTGTAAACGTAACTCCCACGTGGGAAACCACTGTAGTGTTTAGCACTTGTAATTTGATTAGCTTTAATGTAGGTAGCATATAATTTATTAGGTCAGAGTTGAATTTTTGGGCTAGGGACATAAGTATCATCATATTTGATGGATTGAGTTATTGTTCACTCCCAAAAAATATATGATAATTAGGGTTTCGTATGCCTCACCATGAAAAGTTATAAAAACAACTTTTGATAAAGTTTTAAGGAGGGACGTGATATAATAAATATTCTCATCTCTACTATTTTGACTTGAGCGTCGGAGGGCGAACGCCGAGGAAACCCCCGGCGCGCCTTCTAACGCTTCTCTTGTTTTGTATTTACAGGACTAGGAAATTCACGAAAAAACTTATGGAAGAGATTTGAAACATTTATGATGCATAATTACCCCGCATCATATTGGGGCCGTCTGTGGGAATATTGGGCGAGGCATGAGTTTTTATTAATCGAGGAACATCGGTCGTTCACATCAAAGCTAAGGTGTAACCAGGGCCTTAAATTTTACTCGAAACATCGAAATTTTGATCAAAATTTCGGGTTTCCGGGGTCCCGAAGCAAGAGCAAATTTTCGATCCAATTTTTACAAAATATCTTTCGAAATTTCGCGAACTTTTTGTCAAAACACGAAAAACAGCTAATTCTTTTCCATTGTTGTTGAAAGGGTCGAGGATATCTTCTCAAGTACAAAGCTGTATTATTACTAGTTGTGCAAAAATTAAAATAGTTGAGTGACATATGCTTGCTTTAGATCCGTTCATTCTTTTCCCTCACACATTACTAATCAATTTCTTTTAAAGGAAATGGTCACTGCATTTGACCAAGTAAATGGTGTTGTAACTCCCACATTGAAAACCATTTTTAGTGTTTTACACTTGTAATTTGATTAGCTTGAATTTGATTAGTCATGCTAGAATTCGCTTAGACTTCGTTTTGGTGAACAACATAAACAGTTAGTCTTATAATCGGCCATTCATCTTGAAGTGTACATCAATCACATAAAAAAAATAAATTAATTAGTATGTATCTGCATTAATTTGGTCAAACTCTATCCGAACTAGAATTTTTCTTTTACATTTTCTTTTCTACAACAATCATATGTTATCACAGTATGGCAATCGGTCTTAAATTCGAGTTCTCTCTTTGCTCGACTTAACCACATCGTCAAAAAATAAAAGTGGATGGAAAATAAGAATCAAAGTACTTGACATCTTCATGTATAATAAACTCCATATGCAAATCTTAGTTAATCTATATTCAGGTTTAAAGGAGATTTTTTTATGACAAAGAAATCTAAACAAAGTTCCATATTTCTTTGTTTTTTTCCAATTTTCCCTTTCTCAACATACACATAAAATAATACTAATTCAATAATCACAGGAAGAGTTAAATTTCCGATATCACCAACATCACAACATTCCAATGTACCTTCATAAAATCACTTGTTTATCTAAGCAAGATACGGAAACGAATCAAAGTAGCTTCCATATGTCATATTCCATGGCTCTTTGTTGCCTTGTTACAACCACATTTCATTTATACTCTCACTGCAGCACCTATACAATGCAATGAAAATGACCTCAACAGAAACCATTTAATTCCTTCTTTAACTTTATACAAATTCAGACGTTGAATAGAACAAGTCTTCATTGCTTTTAACACCACCAATTGTCACTCCCTCCTTTCGGCCGGCTACATTATATAGTTCCCTTTTCTTCATCACCTTAAGCCATTTCCAAAAATCCTTCTTCCTAACGATATCGAAAAACCAGTGAAAACGAAAGTATTTTCAAAATATATCACAATTACTAAAATTAGAACAATATGGATAGGCTAATAAGCTTAGAGCCATCCAACACTGTGATAATCAGGATAGAGCCAGGGCAGAAATGCTACGGCCAGATCACTTTACGCAACGTTATGTACACAATGCCGGTGGCCTTCCGCCTCCAACCGATGAACAAGACTCGTTATACCATTCTCCCTCACTCTGGAATCATATTACCTCTCACCACAATTACACTCGAAATCATTTACCATCTCCCGCCAAATACCACTCTCCCGAATCGTTTTCCACACTCAAACGACTCATTCATCTTGCAGAGTGTAGTTGCTCCCGGTGCAGCCGTTAAGACCCCGTCGGACTCGGTTCCTACTGAGTGGTTCACTAACAAGAAGAAACAAGTGTACTCTGATAGTGGGATCAAGATCATGTTTGTGGGCTCTCAAATACTCACTCAACTCATCACTAATGGCTATATGGACGAAATCAGGGAAGTGCTCGAAAAGAGCGATCCCGCCTGGAAATTGGCTGATTCGGTTAATTCTGACGGCCAATCTTTACTTCACTTAGCCATAGCCCAGGGCAGGCCTGATTTAGTCCAGTTGCTACTCGAATTCAAACCGGATACAGAAACGGGTCATGTCCGGTCCGGGTCAAGCCCGGTTGAGGCGGCTGCAGCTTCCGGCGAGGCGTTAATCGTCGAGCTTCTATTAGCTCACAAAGCCAGCCCGGAGAGATCAAAATCTTCCACTTGGGGTCCAATACACCTTGCAGCAGGAAATGGCCATGTTGACGTTCTGAGACACCTTCTACTAAAACGTGCTAACGTAAACGCGCTTACTAAAGACGGAAACACGGCGTTACACATGGCGGTAGAGGGGCGGAGACGCGACTGCGCGCGCCTACTCCTTGCGAACGCAGCTATAACTGATACCAGAAACGCAACTTACGGAGACACGCCTTTGCACATAGCCTCGAGTTTAGGAGACGAGCAAATGGTGAAGCTTCTACTCCACAAGGGAGCTAACAAAGACATACGAAATAAATCAGGCAAGACGGCGTACGATCACGCGGCCGAAAACGGACATACGAAGCTATTCGATGCGCTTCGATTAGGGGACAATTTATGTGTATCTGTAAGAAAAGGTGAACTGAGGAAAACCCTGAGGCTGCTCGAGAATGGCGCGTTGATCAACGGTCGGGATCAGAACGGATGGACGGCGCTGCATCGGGCGGCGTTTAAGGGTCGGGTTGATGTATCGAGGGCCCTGATTGAGAAGGGTGTTGATGTGAACGGTAGAGATGAAGAGGGGTATACGGCGTTGCATTGTGCTGTGGAAGCGGGGCAATCTGATGTAATTGAATTGCTTGTGAAGAAGGGGGCGGAGATTGAAGCTAGGACGAATAAGGGCGTGACGGCGTTACAGATTGCTGAGGCTTTGCAGTATTCGGGGATTACGAGGTTGCTTGTACATGGAGGTGGTTCGCATGTTAATAGGAAAGAGGATATGATGTCGTTTGTTGGCAGAGAGATGGTGGTTAAGAAGAAGGGTGGTCGGAGTGGCGGAGTTCGGCGGAGTAGCTTTGATCGTTCTGCGCCGTTAGCGGTGGTTTAGACTTCAGGAAACGGAATTCTTTTGGTCTCATTTTTTGCCCGTTTTTAGGAAAACTTTGTCCTAGTCACTCGAGTAGAGTGAGAGATCACAATCTCAACTGAAAAAATATGATTCCAAATGTTTAAATTTTAGATAAATGATACTAACACTCCAAATGTGTTATTGACATTCCACAATTCAATGCAAATTTTTTGACAAAAATAATGAAAAGTGGAGCTCCAATATCATCTCCCAAATTTTATTTCACTAGTAAATGATACGTGCGTTGCACATAAATCATAATCTCTCGTTAAAATAACTTATGTATGTAAATAGTATTTAATTTAGAATGTTATATATGTGTATATATATATATATATTCAAAACTTCAATAATAATTCAAGTAAGTGAATTATTATTTAATAAACTATAATTATTTGAATAATTAAATATTTATCGACATAAAACACTGAATTATTTAAAAGAATAAGTTTGTTGAAAATTGGAACTTATATAATGGTGTAATTTCATGTTTTATTTGTTCCTTCTATTGTTTGTTTTACACGGATCAAGCTCTTCTTTTTTTTCTTTCCTTGAATACTTTGTGTACTTGTAGTTATCCCTTATTATTCAAAAATTGTGTATGTGTCTAGTTTTCTTGTTGCTTTTTGATTCTTTTTTAAGCAATCGTAACATTTTTTTTCAAGATTATTCAATGTATCTCATTTTAAACCTAAGTACACTCTTCATGAAATCAAGGAGAATTTTAAGTAAATAATATAAAAATAAATCAAAATTAAGAAAATAATACAACAAAAATTAGGGTGCAAAAAATAGCACATTCCACGCTGTTCGGACGCGGAATGGGCAAATTCCTCCCTCGGGCAGTGCGAAATGTAATTTTTTTATTTTATTTTAAATATAGCTGCCCATTCCACGCTGCCCGAGCGCGGAATGAGCTAATATATTATTTTTTATTCATGCAATATATATATATATATATATATTAATTAGATCATGTTTTTTTCCTTATTTCCCTCTCATTTTTCTCCTTTTCTCGTGCATTTTTGAGTAATTTTATATAGACTTTGTAACCACACAAAAATGGACTCATTCCGATACCCGAGTAAAGAAATATGACAAGTAAAAAAGGACACATTAGAGCAATTTTTAAAGAAAATAATAACTTCGTCTATGTTTTCGGCTCATTTTTCTCTCTTTTTTGTTCATTTTTGAGTTTTGACTTGAACACATAAATTGTAGATTTTCTTATAAATTTTGTAACCACACAAGAATGACTCATTCCGATAACTGAGTGAGAAAATATGACAAGTAAAAAAAGACACACATATACGGATTTTTCGGGATGATTTTTCGACTTTTTTTTGTACATTTTCAGGCTTTGACTTTAACACAAAAAATGTAGATTGACTCACAAAGTTTGTAACGGCATAAGAATTTATTCATTTCGATAACCGAGTGAAAAAAATACAACAATGTTAAAAGGGACACACAAAATATTTTGGTTTATAAATCAGCCACTTTATTGTCCCTGAATTGGGACCCGATGTCAAATTTTCCTATGGTTCCCACAAGGCAGTGAATGAATACAAAGAGGCTAAAGCGGTATGTGCAAAATTCATGCATCATACGGGATGCTCTTTAAGTGTAGTTGCATAATGCATGTCTCATTGTTATTAAAAATATTGTTTGATCTATTACTGCCACCTGATGATCTTCTGTGTTTCTCATGCAGCTCGGTGTTGATACAGTTCCATTACTTGTTGGCCCTGTTACATACTTGTTGTTTTCTAAGCCTGCCAAGGGTGTTGAGAAAACTTTCCCTCTGCTTTCTCTTCTTGACAAAATCCTTCCAATCTACAAGTAAGAAAAATGAAAATTATTAAGTAACCTGATGTTCTCATTGTTCACGCATTGTGAATCCATTTGACTTTGAAATGTATTAACATCCTGGCAGGGAAGTTATTGCTGAGTTGAAGGCAGCAGGTGCTTCATGGATCATGGTTTGATGAGCCCACCCGATCTTGAATCTCACCAATTGGGAGCATTCACTAAGGCCTATGCTGGACTGGAATCATCTTTATCTGGCTTCAATGTCCTGATTGAGACTTACTTTGCTGATGTCCCTGAGGCCGCATACAAAACCCTTACCTCACTAAGTGGAGTTACTGGTTTTGGTTTTGATTTGGTTCGTGGAACCCAGACCCTTGACATTGATTAAGAGTGGATTCCCTTCTGGAAAATACCATTTTGCTGGAGTGGTCGATGGAAGGAACATCTGGGCTAATGATCTGGAAGCATCTCTTCTTGTCACCCTGCAGTCTCTTGAAGGCATAGTTGGAAAGGGTATACTTTCTACCTCTATTTATTTCGTATAAATTTTGCTTTTATGGAGGATCATTTTTATTTTGTCCTGCAGACAAGCTTGCTGTGTCAACCCCCTCTTCGCTTCTCCATACCGCTATTGATCTGGTAAATGAGCCTAAGCTCGACAAAGAAATCAAATCCTGGCTTGCATTTGCTGCACAGAAGGTTGTTGAAGTTAATGCATTGGCTGGAGAGAAGGATGAGGTATATGCTAAAACTAATATCCTTTAAAATTGAGTGCGGAAGCCCTTTTCCAGTAACACTTCTTTTTCAATAAAATATTGCCTCCTAACTGCAGCAAAATTGATTTCCTTTATTTCTAGCTTTATTTTGATTTCTGGTACTATATTTTACTGATGTGCAAATTTGGTTGCTTTTGTTACTTTTAGGCATTCTTCTCTGCCAATGCTGCGCTCAGGCTTCCAGGAAATCCTCTCCAAGGGTGAACAATGAAGCTGTCCAAAAGGCTGTCAGTGATTAATTGTTACCTTTCTTCATTGAACTTCTTAGGTGTCATTGCTACTGTATGCTTACAAGTTTTCTCTTCTAATGTTCAACCAGGTTGCTGCATTGAAGGGTTCTGATCACCGCCGTGCTACCAATGTTAGTGCCAGACTTGACGCTCAACAAAAGAAGCTTAACCTTCCAATCCTCCCAACCACCACCATTGGTTCCTTCCCTCAGACCATAGAACTGAGGAGAGTCCGCCGTGAATATAAAGCGAAGAAGTGAGTGTTTTTTATTGGTTTTCGTAATGTAAACTAAGCATGCCTTTTAAAGTCTGTATTGTAAAACTACAAATATATTTCTTTTTTATAGGATCTCTGAGGAAGAGTACATTAAGTCTATCAAAGAGGAGATCAACAACGTTGTCAAGCTTCAGGAAGAGCTTGATATCAATGTTCTCGTTCACGGAGAGCCAGAGGTTAGCCACTCAGAAAGCTAATCTGTAAATTGAAAAATATGCTATTGATCAAAAAGTTATTTTGAAGAATCTAGGTAATAATAATATCTGTACCTTTTGGCTGTTTAATTCCAGAGGAATGATATGGTTGAGTACTTCGGAGAGCAATTGTCTGGTTTTGCCTTCACTGCTAATGGATGGGTGCAATCTTATGGATCTCGTTGTGTGAAGCCACCGATCATTTATGGCGATGTGAGTCGCCCCAAGCCAATGACTGTCTTCTGGTCTACTGCTGCCCAGAGCATGACCAAACGCCCAATGAAAGGAATGCTTACCCGCCCCGTCACCATTCTCAACTGGTCTCTTGTAAGAAATGATCAACCAAGGTATATATATACCTTTCTCTCTCCAGTCTCACCTTTTTTCTGTTATCTCACAATAATAATGACATTTCTTGCTTCACAGATTTGAAACCTGCTATCAAATTGCATTGGCCATTAAGGACGAAGTGGAGGATCTTGAGAAGGCAGGCATTACCGTTATCGAAATTGACGAGGCTGCATTGAGAGAAGGGTTACCCCTTAGGAAGGCTGAGCATGCTTTCTACTTGGACTGGACTGTCCATTCTTTCAGAATCACCAATGTTGGTTACCCCAGGTGACTTTCTTTTGCCATTGCACTCCATATCTAATGAACTCTTTCCTTCGAATAAACCAAAACTCAAAACTGCATTCTGGTCACATAAGATTGGAATGTATACACGTTTGATCATGTGCTTTACTCAATTTTGATTTTAGTCTCAAATTTCAAAATGTGTAAATTACAGACACCCCTCGTGAGATCCTAATCCCCGAGATTTGAGAAATTATCATAACATACCTGACAGTAAAAGCATCTTACAATTTCACCGCATGGGCTCGTGCTAATATTACCCGATAAATGAAAGAGATGTTCATATAATTATCTCTTTTAAAATTTATACAGCAAATTTATGCTTTTTTCCATTTGTTGCAAGCTTTTGATGGAAAAACCACATTTCTGAATTCTCTCCATTTGTTGTTTATTCCGGGTTTTTTAAATGAAATATTTTCTGATCAAATTTCAAATAATTGGTTCTTAATAGGGTGTAGGCTGCTGCTGCTGATGGGGCGTTTTGTTTTTGGTTTTTTGTTTTCGGGGCTTTGCGTATTTGAAGTATTATATTTGTATTTTAAGTGATATGGCCTTCAGTATATGTGAAAGGCGTCTAGATGTTTTGATGAATGGAAATTGAATTTATGGCTAATTGGTTTACTATCTCTACTCCCAAAAATCAATTTTTACAGTAAAAAACTCTAAAAATTGTTGTTGACTGGTGTATTACCAAATTTTCTTTTTTTTAAAAAAAATTTCACCTACTTTTTAAAAAAAAATTCCAAATTTTAGACTATTCATGATTTGACAATTTTTCATCGATTAAAAAGGTTTTATCCGGCTTTTTGCAACTCCGAATGAAAAATTAATCACATATTCTAATGCAAAATAATACAAGATGCAAAATAAGATCCATTTTGCCTATTTTTTTATGTCTATATCGATGAATTTGACTAAAATTCGTATATGAAATATTATATCTAAAATAAATTTTAACAAATTTTTCACAACAAAAAACATATCACATCAACTATAATTATTAATGTTTTTCTCTTAAAAAAACTCACCCAAATACACTTTTAACACCACATTTTTTATCTCTAAAAATAATTCTTTTCACTTTTGTTTTGAAAAAAAATTAATCGAGATGGATTTGCCAATCAATTAAGCCATGTGTTTCTTGGTTTCTCGTTGTCTTTTGTGTTTGGACCGAGGGAATAAGTGGAAAAACCTTCGTATAGTTATCGTTGTGAAAAACAGTACAATCAATCATCATCACCTATGTATGTTTTACCTGCAGGCTAACGAAGTAATCAACAGTTAGATTTTCACCTAGTTTTCTTAGGCTCCTTGTAGTTATGTTTTTTAAGTTAAATTTTGAGTTTTTTTTAAAAAATATGTATTATAGAAATTTTTGTGAAAATATTGACTTTTATTGTTTGTTTGAATGTGTTTTTAGAAAAAGTTGGAAGTGTTGTTTGATGTGATGTAAAATTAAATTTTATTGGGATTTGATATATAAAGTGATTGAATTAATTATAAATGTGTGTATATATATATATGAATGATTTGATATAAAGTATGTGTGTGTATATATACATATATATTTAGTTATTATAAAATATGATAAAGTAAGAAAGATAATTAGTTGAAAAGTTGGATGATGTAATTAATGATGAAAGATTGTGAATTGATTGAAAGGGTGAAATGATTGGTTGTTGTATAGAAGAATGTGTAGTAGGATTTAAAATTTGAGTATTTTTTGTAGAATTTACCTAGAAGTGTGCATTTTCATTTTCTGGTGATCTATAAAATAAAAATGCAATTCTAAAAACATAACCATACCCAGCCTTAGTATAGCGAAAGGCAATTGATTTACGAAGATCAAACCCTTATTTCTTTTTGCCTCATTTGAACGTTGCACCGTAATGGGCGTGGACATAAGGTTTTGAACAAAGAAGCTTCATATACAATTTTTGGCGATACTATATATATTTGGCTTTTAATTTAGCTAAAGAAAAGATATTGCTAAAGTTGTATTGTTCTATTGCATAGTTTTATTCGGAAAATTACTAAAGACCCCCTAAAATAAACTTTTATATCCAAAAAATCCATGAAAATATTTCTTAATTCAAAAAATTCATTCCATCAACTTTTCATTCAAAAAGACCCAACATTTAGGGTTAATAAAATTATGGACTTTATTGTATTTGGCCTTCTAAATGAAGAATTTATTAATTGTTCTTTTGTAGATATATTTATGTATTTAGAACTTTTGTATTGATAGTTAGTATTAATTATGATTTTAATTTTAATTTTTTAGATTTTTATAATCTTTTTAAAAATTAAAGAAAACGTATTTTTAGATGATTACGAAGTTAAATTAAAAAAATCAATTATATAAAAATATATAAAATAGTTAATATTAATTCGTCTTTATACAATTTATCAATCTGAAAATTTCAAAACGAAAAGGTTTTGAAAGAAAAAATCGATTGACTAAGCCTTAGCTCAAGGCAATAAAGGTAATTTAGTCTAAATACTCATTAGAGGTTTCGAAATACTCATTTTTCAGGGCAACACACCAGATCAAACATAACTTATGTTATATATTATTCAAATCCAAAATTTGTACTTCCAAAAGATGCTCAATAGGTGAATAGGACGGACGATTCATCTATAAGAAATTATTTTCGTGAAGAAATAGAGAATCAAATATTCTTGAGAATAGAGAATAGTATTAAAAACGTATTTCAATGAGTTGTTTATCAAGAAAACAAGTTTAACAATGACTAGTCATGTAATATATATATATATATATATATATATATATATATATGATTTGTGAAAAAGTTAATATGACATTTTGTTTTTTTCCAATGAAGAAAGGTGAATGAAATGACATTTTCTACATACATACTTAAGCCCTCACCGGTTTAAGCAATAATATATGCATTGTCTTGTGGGAGTAGTGACTACCAATAAGTCCAAAGGTTGCCACGAGTAGGTCAGTTTGGGGGACCAAGGGGAATTCTTTTTGCGTCTGCGTAGGACATTACTTTTCACCTTGCGTCATTTTCAAGAAACATATGATTAATTTCACGATATATGTCAAAAATATACATAATGAAACTTTTTATTATTGGTGGACTGAATTGTTTAATCATGCAAAAAAAATTCTATTTTTGTAAGATTTTTCAAGATATTGATGTGAAACTATTTTCCGTCAACAAAAAAGGAAAAATGGATGTTGTTCAAACGAAATTAAATACAAAAAAGGGGATCTTTCATAAATTTTATGTGAACCCAACTTAATCACACACCATCTAAAAAAAATTAACTAAATAAGAGCTTCTTGAGATGAGTATGCGAAACATCCCTTTTCCAAATACAATCAAATTTACCTTAAAATCCAACATTTTCAAAAAATACAACTAAATTTATAATAAAATCTAATATTCTCACCCGAATATCGATAATTCACACTACCAATACAATATTCTAATAACATATTTGAATTTTTAAACGAAACCCAGGGAAGTGACGCTTCATTTGAATTTTTGACGGGTCATTACGCCAGAAATGGAACACAATAATTTACAGCCCTTTTCTTTCTTTTAGCTTTGCCACAAATACAGAAGAGAATCTACAATCTAGCCTACTGCTCCACAATGCTTTACTTCTTCATACAGAATCAAATTAACGAGCCAAGCCCAAGCCCCACACACACATATATATATATATATAATCTATATCTATTCTACCCAACAAATGTACCATAATAATCCAAACCCTTTCCTCCAGAAATTTCATCCAAATTGTTAGTTACAAACCCCTAATTAACCCTCGAAAAATGTACAAGAATAAATTGCAGGAGCTCTGCCAGAGGAGGAGCTGGGAGTTGCCGGAGTACACCACCGTCAAAGACGGCCCCGATCACATGCCGGCATTTAAGGCGTACGTCAAAGTACACGGCGAGGCCTTCGAGACGCCGGAACAGTGCAAATCCGCTAAGGATGCGCAGAACACCGTCGCCAGAATGGCGTTCCATCATTTCTATGTTCCGCCGCCGCCGCCACGTGTCACCCGCCCCCTCACTCCGGCTGCGGCGGCGGCGCGTGGTGTGAACTCTGTGTTTGGTCCGGTTACGGTTGCTTCCCCACTCCCTGCGGTTTCTCCCGATGTTTCGATTGCGTTCAATCATTTTAATGTTCCACCGCCGCAGCCACGTGTCACCCGCCCCCTCACTCCGACATCTGCTCCGTCTGTGGCGGCGGCGCCTCCTGTGAACTCTGTGTTTGGTGGGTTTACGCTTGCTTCCCCACTCCCTGCGGTTCGTCCCGCTGCTTCACTCCCCGCGGTTTCTTCCGATGTTTTGATCGCTAGGGTTTCTCCTGCTGCTAATCCTTCTGCAATGCAGTCCGTTGCTGAAGTTACTCCGGTTATTCCTGTTTCTCCACCTCCATCATCTCTTCCGATTCCGCCTCCTGGTAAATTCTTTACTTTGATTTTAGTTTTGGTTATTCGTACATGCGTACGTTATATTGGTGTAATTCTTCAAATTGATGTGAAGTTACTTCGAAGCAGAATAGGGCAATAGATACAGATGTGATTGTTTAACTCAATCACTCGAAAGTATACGTCTTTGTGATAATTTATAAGTTGTTGGAAATTTCTGAAATTTTGAATACTTTTTTTGTTAAGTTCTGTTGGCATTTCTTCTTAATAAAGTGAGTTAAAGTGATTTTGCAACAAAAACATGCCTGTCTGATCACAACTTTGATAATCAGAGTTGGGTTTGGCGTTATGATTATTTGCTCTGTTTCATTTGCAGCATTCCTGCTTTATGATTTTGGTAAAAATTGGGAAAGAAATAGATAAAGATGTGGTTAAGAAATAAATAAGGATGATATTGGCGTGATGCATGCAATTTGAAGACTTTATGCATATATTTGGATATTGAAACTTCAATAATATTTCTGCAGGCCTTTTGTCGACAAAAAATGACGCAAATACAAAACCTTCCAACGGGGACATAATGCCACAGACTTGTGAAGATACTACAGAAAATTCTGTGATCTATAGGATAGCAATAGGCACGCAAGATAAGAGTTATAAAGGTCAGCAAAATATTGCAGTTGTGTATTTGATTTGATTTTTAAATCTTCTAATGACCAAATCTCTTGAGTCCAAAGTTAACTATTGAGTTTCATGTGCAACCTTTTCTCTGTGAAGTTTGGAGATGGGTTGTTGTTTAACTTTGTATATATTCAGGCGCAATGGGATGTAATGAAGTAATGATTCAATAAGTATAACAACAACATCCCATTTAAGGTTTGATTGCCTTGAGATGTTGCATATAAGCATATAAACTGAGCGTTTTAAATCAAATTGCTCTAGGTTATTATTCATGTATTATGATGTTTTGATAACTAAACTTGGATCAACTATTTCAAACTCTAGATAGAAAATGAAAACTTTTATCTGGATATTAAAACTTGAGCTCGGTATGAAAACATACCAGTTAAGTTGATACTTAATGCCCAAAGGAAAAACAAAGATGAGGTGTTACGTGAATATGCTGAATAAAATAAATTTTAGAAACATGAATAACAATGTCTAAATTTTCTCTATTTGATTATTTGAATCACGGTTGTACCTCACTTGATTCTAAATATGACTTGAGATCCTAATCTAGGTCCTACTTTTAAATAGATTCATTTGTTTTGCCTCGTTGTAGTCAGCACTTAGCTCTATTTTGGTCCTAGCTTAGTGACTGACTGAATTCTGTGTTACAAAGATATTTAGTAGGTTGATTCTTGAGAATAAAAAGAATCTTGGGTTCACATTCCTAAATGTTTTTCCTTAAGGGATCATGCGTTGTCTGCAATTTACTCCTGAATGAGAATCTATGGCAGAAAATATTTTGCTTTTAGAGAAGAAATGAACAAGGTGTACGTGCATCTGCTTAACTCTTTTCATCCCTGAATTAAATGTTTCCTTTAATGCACTTGTTCCCATGAAATACATGGTTTGCATGAGTTAGTAGTTCATGATGTGCTCAGCTTTAAATTAAAGAAATCCAGCCTATTTTGGCAACAGATTATACGAGTATCATGCAATACGTTATAATGACAAATTAATGTGGAATATTCTTCTTTCTTCTTTTTTTTTTTTTTTGTGTTAGTTGCTTCGTTTAGAATGTTTATATAGTCTCTATTCACTGCCTCCATAGTAGTATATTTCCTTGCAATTTAAGCTGATAATCTGTTACCATGTATAAGATGTAGTTGTATGGCTAATGAAATTTTGTGCCTCTAATTCAATGGTCACGACCACGAACCAAGTTAGTTATATTTTCCATGGAAAGGATTCGTGTAATATACGCAGAGCCATTAAATATTCCGACCAAGAATGATTAGCTCCAAGCTGGATTGACCAACTTACTTAAGTTTGATCACAAAACTGAATAGGAATGTGCATTAGGTTAATGACAACAACTGATTACCTCGAAATAAATTGTTCATCAAAACGGAACTGACTGCCACGAGTTACTCTAAGTCTAAAATGGTATGACCACGACTGTGGTTTTGGACCATGGTTCGCTTTTTAAAATTGAAAATCCCATTAAACTGTGAATCTGGAACCCTGACTCATGATGCATGTTCTTCAATATTTCATCCTTATTAATAAAGATTGGAGACAGTTGAACCAGACAAAACTTTTAGAGAACAAACTGGAAAATGTAGACTTGGTCAAAACTCCAAAGCCATGTTGCAAAATGGGATATGACAACATTTGCCTCTGTTAAGCTTCTTTTTAAAAGATTTTAATTTGTCAACATCCAAAATTAGCATGGTTTGATGAAATCTAAAACTTGACATTTTCTAAAATGCTTCCTTATTCGACAATTAATGCCCTGTGATGCACCTTCCTTGATGGCTCGTCTACTACTCCTGACTGGGCAGGCCATTGCATATTTTCTTGGTCCAAGCCCATGACTATGTTTTGACCCAGTATGAAAACCCACATTTCTTCAATAACTTATCTTATGTTGGGACATTTGAAATCAATTTAGCCCATAACCTGATATAGTCTGGAAAATGACCATGTCGTCCCTAAATAGTAGTTTTCAAATTACCAACTTGGCCCCAAAAGATTGACATTAGGTAAATACTCAAGCATTCTCAATTGGCCCTAAACTCTTGTCCTCAAAGTGCATCGTCTTCATCCGCTCCAGCAGCCGCCAGAGTTATTGCACTACAGAAGGTAATTGTATATATGGGGAATGTGGTGCAGTTGGTTGATTTCATATTTATATTCTATAGCAATCTCATATTTTTTTTGTTCTTTTGAGGTATATTTTTCAAATTGAGCTGGCTGTTTTTTTGAGGTCATTACTGTCTGTAGCAGTTCTTTATCTATGGTCATTGCACCGATATCGACTCAAGTTTCCAATAATTCAATTTAGATATCTGTGAGGAAGGGAGGAAGTATCTGCTGCAGTTTCTGGTGAAAATGCACTGCTTTGAATTCGTAATTAGCTCCGTTGATTCGGAAGAAAGTTTGAATTTTAGGGCGCGTTTGAAGAGAGGAGTTCTTGGTGATCCTCCACGCTGTTTTAGGGCTGAAATTAATGATATGATACGGCCTAATTAAGTCCCTAAATTGACCATCCACAGTACACATTTTATTGTTTCAGTTTATAATAAAACCTATGTTATGCTACCTGAGATATTTAATCTATCAGTAAATAGTCCCATCTGAAGTAGTAAACAAGCCCTAAGTACACAACATTATTAATTAGGAGATTTAACCATATCTTCAAATGATGCATGAAATTCTTACTGGAACTGTAGCTAAGTTGTTTATGCTATGGGATTCTTACTATCCACTCAAGCTAAGTTGTTTTATTATGTCATCTATTGTATTCTTCTTTTCTTTCACAGATACATTGCACATGTATAAGAATCGGCTGCAACAATATGCTCAAAAGCAAAATCTTGGCTTTCCCGTATATTCGTGTGAGGCTGAAGGCCCTCCACATGATCGCCGTTTCAAGTCTAGGGTATCTTTTGACGGAAAATCATATGAAACAGTAGAATTTTTCCCCACACTGAAGGAAGCTGAGCAAGCAGCTGCTAAAGTTGCTTGTCATGTTTTGTCCGCTGATGTGATTCAAGAGGCAATTATTCTCGATAACATAGTTCTAGTATTATTCTAATTATTTTTATTGTTGTTGCATATTGATAAATATTTTTGTATAAATTTGAAATGACTTCAGGATGGAGGTTTATACAAAAATCTTCTACAAGAATTTGCCCAGAAAAAGGGTCTTCTCTGTCCAACATATGAGACAGTCAGCTCTGGTTTATCTCATAGGCCTTCATTTGTGTCTACTGTGGAGATAGGCTCTGGTACTTTTCGAGGGGATGAAGCCAAAACGAAAAAGCAGGCAGAGATGAATGCTGCAAAAATTGCTTATATGGCTCTTCAGGAGCGTAAGTAACTGAAATCTCATTGAGTGTTGATGTTGTTTGAGTCTCTGGAGTGGCATTTCGTTTATTCTTTGTCGTGTTATGTATGTATTACAGTGTCTTACATATGAGATTTGATGAAAAAAACAATATGCCAACCATACATGAGAATTGGATCTTCAGATTTCGATTTTTTTATTATAATTGAGCATCTGTGTTCTGAGATGGGAAAAGTATTAGCAAATGGGTTCAATTAACTCCGGCCTCCATTTTGTCTCAATGTTTACAATCACCTTACTGATCCTAAAATGCTGGAACGAAGATTGATTCTAGATATAGTTACCTTCTTGATTAGCTCTGCAACCATATAACAATAACTTCCACGGAAATTACTCAACCTTGTAAGACATTATGCTCTACTGTTCAGATAGCAAGCCCTTCTGCTTTAGAGCTTTCGTGTTCTTGCTAGTATTTTGGTTCTTTGAGGAGTGAGTACAGTCATTAAGCTAACGATGCTACAAATATGGATAGAAAAGGCTGTTTCTACCATTATAGCATCGTCTAATTTTCATCTCCAATATCGTGATGCTGGCCTGACATCGAATTGCGCTGAGGACATCTTAGTACAGTCAAGTAAAATTGAAAATGTCTCCTCCTTTGACGAAAATCATATCCTGTCCAACTTTTTTTTTTATTGGCATGATTTAAATGGGATAAAAGAACTGGCTTAAGTGCTCCAACTGGACAATAGTATGAATGCTTTCCCTTCTTGCTGCTGATTCCACCTGATTTGCTGCCTAAAGTTTGACATTATAAATAAAGTTGTCTGAGCAAGTTATCCACAATTATTGTGTGTGTTAAGGTAGAAGATATGTGTTTTGGGTATGAGAAACCATGTGGTTGGTTTTCTTAAAACATAAATTTAGTTACAAACAAATTGGCTCGTGCCATAAGTCTGCTGTTATTTATGCAGGTTTTTCAGCCAAAGAATCCTCAAGCGTGTCTTCTGTCACTGTTGCTGATAATTTGGCACTGAATATCCAGCCCACTGCGACTCCTAAAAAGCATCAAGATGCAACAGGTGAAGGTAATTTTGTTCGAAGGCCCAGATTTTTAACATTATTTGGTTTGCATATTAGTATTAATCAGAAGACTGATATGGTGTGCTCAAGAAAAATTGATAACTTGTATTTAGTTTCTAATATTCATCTGTCCTAGAAATGTTCTCCAAGCATGGCCATGCCGTGCAATATATTTGTCAAAGTCAAGTTTTACTAATCAGTAGCGCATCTTAGTATAGCTGAATGTTTAACGAAGCAGAAGTTTGAAACTGGTATAAACTAGTTAGTGCTAGCACACAAATAACGAGCTGAAAAGGATTGGATTTCAGAGTTGAAACCAATTTAATGGACTTAATAAGGACCAAAATCTCGCAATAGAAAAGCCTGAGAAACCCATAAGTGTTTTGTATTTGTTTTTTGGTAAAAATCAAAAGATTTATTAGTGCGAAATCACTTCGACTGGAATGTCTAGCTGTCATATAAAGTTAGATCATATACTTGAACCATAAATTGATGGAGCACGAAATGCTAATATTTTGTCTAGGGACAGAAACTTAAGCAAAAATCGGCTTTAGGAATTGAGACATGGATCACTCTCCTTGTTTTGATATTTAAAGTCGTTTGCATTTCATTTGCTTATCCACAATCCATAGTTGAGTCTTCTAGGACCTGAAAATATCAGTTCTGTAAGTTGTACCGTGCTATTTTCCTTTAGGCTATGTTTGGATTGATGGATTTGGATTTGGCAAGGGATTTGAAATGAATGGATTTCAAACCCCTTGAATTTGAAATCCACACCATTAGAAATACCTTGTTTGGTTATATATGGATTTATAAAAGGATTTCTAAATCCATAGACTTCAAATTCATTGTTTGGCTATAAATCCTAGAGCATTTGAAATTCTTCAATATTTTATTTGATTTTTACATTACACTACACACAATTACACATATTTTACACACACTGCACACTTTTTACACACACTGCACATATTTACACACACTGCACATTTCTTACACGCACAACACACTTTTTACACACACTGCACACCATTAACACATATTTTACACACACTACACACATTTACACACACTGCACACTTCTTATATGCACAACACACTTTTTACACACTGCATATTTTTTACATATATTTTACACACACTACACACATTTACACATACTGCACACTTCTTATATGCACAACACACTTTTTACATACACTACACATTTTTTACACAATGCACACTTTTTGCACATATTTTACATACAATATACACATTTACACACACTGCACACTGCACACTTCTTATATGCACAACACAATTTTTACTCTCATTGTATATATTTTACACACACAACACACATTTACACACACTGCACACTTCTTATACACATACTACATATTTTTTACATATATTTTACACATTTACACACACTGCACACTTCTTATATACACACTACACACATTTACATATATCTTACACACACTACATATTGTTTACACTCACTGCACACTTTTTGCACATATTTTACACACACTGCACACTTCTTATATACACAACACATTTTTACACGCACTGCATATTTTTACATATGTTTTACGCACGCTACACATATTTACACACATTCGACACTTCTTACACGCACAACACACTTTCTCCACACTACACATTTTTTACAGACACTACACATATTTTACACATGCTACACACATTTACACACACTGCACATTTCTTATACACACAACACACTGCATATTTTTTACATATACTTTACACACACTACGCACTGCATATTTTTTACATACATTTTACACACACTACGCACATTTACACACTGCACACTTCTTACATGCACAACACATTTTTTACACACACACTACATATTTTTTACACACATTGTAGAATTTACACATACTTCACACACACTACACACTGCACACTTCTTATATGCACAACACACTTTTTACACACATTGTATATTTTTTACTTACATTTTACACACACTGCACACTTCTTTCACGTACAACACACTTTTTACACACACTACATATTTTTTAAACACACTACATATGTTTCGCACACATTGCACACTTTTTACACATATTTTACACAAACTGCACACTTCTTTACGCACAACACACTTTTTACACACACTGCCAATTTTTTTCATACATTTTACACACAGTGCACACTTCTTACACGCACAACACATTTTTTACACACACTGCACATATTTTACACATAATGCACACTTTTTACACACACTGCACACTTCTTACATGCACAACAGATTTTTTACACACAGTGCACACTTTTTACACACACTGCACACTTTTTACGCAAACTACACACACTGCACACTTTTTACGCACACAACATATTTTTTATACGCATTATACATACTAAAAATATTAACACACGCTACATATTTTTTACACACACTACACATATTTATACATACTACATATATTTTACACACACTGCACACTATTTACACAAATTGCACACTTCTTGCACGCAAAACACACTTTTTACACACATGCACATTTTTTACACACATTACACACGTTTTACACATGCTACGCATTTTTGACACACACTACACACTGCACACTTCTTACACGAACAACACACTTTTACACATATTGCACACATTTTACACAAACTAATAGATTTACACACACACTGCACACTTTTTATGCACACAATACTCTTTTTACACATTACATACTTTTACACACACTAAATACATTAACACACACAATACATATTCTTTACACACACTACACACATTTACAAACAGTACATATATTTTGCACACTTTTTACAAAAACTGCACCCTTTTTACACATACAACACACATGTACGCACAATGCACACTTTTTACGCACACAACGCACATCTACACAAAATGCACACTTTATATACACACTGCATACATTTTACACATACAATGTGTTCAATTTTTGTAAAAAGTGTGTAATATGTGCAAAAAGTATGTGGTGTATATAAAATATGTGCTCTGTATGTGTGAATGTGTGCAGTGTGTATCGTGTATGAAAATATGTGGTGTGTGTAAAATATGTGCTCTATTTGTGTAAGTATGTACTATGTGTATAAAAAATATGCTCTGAATGTGTAAATATGTGCAGTGTGTGTAAATTATGTGCTCTGTATGTGTAAAAAGTGACATTGCGTGTAAAAAGCGTGCATTATGTGTAAAAAGTGTAATGTGTATAAAAAATATGTTCTGTGTGTAAAATGTGTGTTGTGTGTGTAAAAAGTATGTTGTGTGTGTGAAAAGTGTGTTGTGTATGTAAAAAGTGTGCAGTGTGTAAAAAAATGTGCAGTATGTGTAAAAAGTGTACAGTGTGTGTGAAAAGTATGGAGTGTGCACTGTGTGTGAAAAGCATGGAGTGTATGTAAAAAATATGTAGTGTGTGCAAAAAGTTTGCAGTGTGTGTAAATAGTGTGTAGCGTGTGTACAAAGTTTGTAGTGTGTGTGAAAATGTGTGTAGTGTGTGTAAGAAGTATGGAGTGTGTGTGAAAATGTGGGCAGTGTGTGTAAAAAGTGTGCATTATGTGTAAAATGTGTGCAGTGTATGTAAAAAGTGTATAGTGTGTGTAAAAAATATGCAGTGTGTGTAAAAAGTGTGTAGTGTATGTGAAATTGTGTGCAGTGTGTGAAAAAAGTGTGCATTATGTGTAAAATATGTGTAGTGTGTGTAAAAAATGTGCAATGTCTGTAAAAAGCGTGTAGTGTGTGTGAAGATAAGTGCATTGTGTGTAAAAAGTGTGTAATGTGTGTTAAAAATATGTTGTGTGTAAAACCTGTGTTGTGTGTGTAAAAATATGTGCAGTGTTTGTAAAAAGTGTGTTGTGTGTGTAAAAAATGTGTTGCGTATGTAAAAAGTGTGTAGTGTGTGTAAAAAGTGTGCAGTGTGTGAAAATGTGTGTAGTGTGTGCAAAAAGTATGAAGTGTGTGTGAAAATGTGGGCAGTGTGTGTAAAAAGTGTGCATTGTGTGTAAAATGTGTGCAGTGTGTGTAAAAAATTTGCAATGTGTGTAAAAAGTGTGTAGTGTGTGTGAAATTGTGTGCAGTGTGCGTAAAAAGTGTGCATTATGTGTAAAAAATGTGTAGTGTTTGTAAAAAATGTGCATTATGTAAAAAGTGTGTAATGTGTGTGAAAATAAGTGCATTGTGTGTAAAAGTGTGTTTTATGTGTAAAAAATATGTTGTGTGTGTAAAAAGTGTGTTGTGTGTGTAAAACGTGTGCAGTGTGTGTAAAAAAGTGTGCAGTGTGTAAAAAAATGTGTTATGTGTGTAAAAAGTGTGTTGTGTGTGTAAAAATGTGCAATATGTATAAAAAGTGTGCATTATGTGTAAAAATTATGTAGTGTGTGTAAAAAATTTGCAGTATATGTCAATAATGTGCAGTGTGTGTAAAAAGTGTGCATTATATGTAAAAATTATGTAATGTGTATAAAAAATTTGCATTATGTGTCAATAGTGTGCAGTGTGTGTAAAAAGTGTGTAGTGTGTGTAAAAAGTATGGAGTGTGTATGAAAATGTGGGTAGTGTGTAAAAAGTGTGCATTGTGTGTAAAATATGTGCAAAGTATGTAAAAAGTGTGCAGTGTGTAAAAAGTGTGTAGTGTATGTGAAAATGTGTGTAATGTATGTAAAAAGTGTGCATTGTGTGTAAAATGTGTGCAGTGTGTGTAAAAAATGTGCAATGTGTGTAAAAAGTGTGTAGTGTGTGTGTGTGAAAATATGTGCAGTGTGTGTAAAAAGAGTGTAGTGTGTGAATATATGTGTAAAAAGTTCAATGTGTGTGTAAATGTGTGTAAAAAGTGTGTTAGATTTTAGTTGAAGTGGATTTCAAATGACAGGGTATGGGAGTGGATTTGAAATCCATTAGAAAATGGGCTTCAAATCCACTCAGCCCTAAAATGGATTTGAAATCCCTTCATTTAGAATTGGAGCTAAATAACAAAGAATGGATTTGAGCAGGGGATTTGAAATCCCCAGGTTCAAATCCATCAATCCAAACACAACCTTACTGTCTGACTATGAAAAACTACATATTTGCTCGAGTAACTATTAAGTTCCAATGATTTTTTGGCATTTCTACTATTTCCAGTTCAATATTATACATTCAATCTATATAAACAGTTATGCCGCAAAAATTATGACATCACATCGTCTGACGAATTATAATTCTGTTTTTCATGGAAAATCGACAACATCCCAGAAGACCAGATACACATAAAAAGAGCCAAGTCTTCATCTGAAGACATAAGTGTCGATTCTTCATCAAATGATTCAAATTTGCTTTCTTCCCAAGTTGAGAATTCAACCCCGGCTGGACCTGTTACTGAGAAACCAGTTCGCACAAAGACTGTGGTTTTCCCGCGCAAATTGAACTTGCCCATACCTGAAGGCGCCACTGTGATGCCGTATAGCGATGACAAGTGGGTAGCTTATAAAATTGAGCTAAAATAACCAGCTGCATAAATAGTGTTGCATCTGTTGTGTCAAGAAACTGGTATTTCTTATGAATTTTGTGAGTTGCTATTTTAGTCGGTATTTAGATTATGATTCTTGCATAAATTAAGGGGTTTTTTTAGCCAAAATTGGTTGGACTCTGTGTTTATCAATGATGATTTGCTGTTGATATGTATATATTTATTAATTTTTGGGAACAACATTTGCTGTGCAACTTTGATATGCCTCTGACCATCAGATTGGATTTCTTGCTAATTAAACTAAAACTCTTGAATTCTCTTCCCTTCCCTTATTTCGTCACGATGCTGATCTTCATCAAAGGTTCTATCTCATTCAAAATTAAATTTTTTCCCTTATTTCATCGCGATGCTGATCTTCATCAAAGGTTCTAAAAATTAAATTCTGAAAGTAACCAGAACAACGAAGTAGGAAAAGGATGGATTCAATTTAGCCTATTCCATTAATCTCATGTTCAAATTTCAGTAAAGTAAAGCTCAGATGACACATGCATGAGTTTTTCAGCAGAAGGATCTGAGAATTGAATTTAGCCGTGTTTCTTGGAAGCTCTGCACTAAATTTCTTCCTGAATTGCCATTGAAAAGGAATGATAATGAGGACATTCTTGTTTTTCGTCTACTGCATGTACAATGCTTAATGACAAATATGGATTTTTATTTTTTTTGTGATACAACTCCGTCAATGTGTATGGATAGATTGACAAGGCTAATTAAATTCTGACGAAGATGCATCATCCATTATCTTTGTCACAATGTTTTTTTGCTTCCTAATTTCTCATCTCCAAAGTTTAGTGACCGACGCATCAGTTTTAATAAACTCACAATGATATAATTTTAGTAGAATGAGTTGGCTAAATGGAAGAACAATAATTGTGCTGACAAAACTCAAAATTCCCCGCCTCTCCTTCCCACAAGAATTGATGTATTCTCCTCTTTGAATCATTTACTTTAGGATCGCAAGACCACACAAATTGGCTCGGTAGGTAAGGATGAACCACTTCCCCACAAAAGATTGTGTATTCGATTCCTTCTACTGATGTGAGAGCCGTGTTGGTGCGATCTGTAACTGTAAGTACCTTTTTAAGTGATCTATGATCCCGCAGGTATGTCCTGCCCTGATAGGTGACCGTAATCGACTCTACCTAAACTTAAAAAAAGCCTCCCAAATGCTACTTTTGGAATGCAAAATAATAATATCTACAAAAGATGATTAAAAATGAGGCTTTTACCGATGTTGCAACAGTGAAAAAAATAATAAAAAATTTTGATCTTCATTCTTCAACGACAAAAGAAAAGAAAGAGTTTGAGTTTAGAAAGAAATCTGATTTGATGAATCAGAGGCGTGGATATGGAAAGAAAATAAGAGAAATTTTAGGAATAAAATCAAGAAGAATATAAGGATAAGAAAAAAGAAAAAGAATACTCAAATATTGAGTTGGAAAGTGATTAGAATATCCACATAGGAAGTAGAAAAAAAAAGTGACCTAAAAATGAGTGACATATAGAATCACTCTTTTCTTAATATGTTTTTTCTTTATTCTTCTTTCTCTTTGCTAGGGATGGCAACGGGACGGGAATAGAACGGGTTGGGCAGGACTCATTTCCCGTCCCGTTAAAAAAAAATTAGACCCGGACCCGTCCCGGATCCGGTCATTTCCCGGTCCCGCCCAGACCCGTCCCGGACCCGGTCATTTCCCCGCGGGTCCGGGTCCTTCCCATTGCCCCCCGACCGCCCCTTCTTCTTTTTTTTTTTTTCTTCTTCTTCTTCTTCTTCTTCTTCTTCTTCTCTTTCTTCTTCCTTTTTTTTTCTTTCTCCCCACCGGCTCCTCCTTCTTCTTCCTATTTTTTTATTCTTCTTCTCCCCCCAACATATATAGGTGGACAATTTTGTCTCCCACTATACAAAAGTGTCCACCACTACATATATAATAATATATATATATATATACACCCTAACAACATATATATATATATATAATTTACTACATATATAATAATATATATACACTAACAACATATATATATATATATATAATTTAAAAATATTATAATTATTTTGACCGGGACCGGGTCCGAGTCCGAGTCCGGGACGGGTATCGATTGGACTCGTTTCCCGTCCCGGACCAGGCCGGGTCTTGATTTTCGATACCCGGACTCGGACCCGATCCCCTTTTTTTGGACTCATTCCCGTCCCATTAGGGACGGGTCCGGGACGGATATTCATTAGACCCGATCTCATTGTCATCCCTACTCTTTGCTCTTGCTCCGTAATTTAAGTTTGACATTTTGGTCATAAGGATGATTGCTCGTGTTATTGTCCCTCTGCACATAGGAAAAATTGAAAATTCTTATGTACACATTTGTTACAGACTTGTTAATATTGAGTTGTTACATGGTAATGTGACAAAACATTTAGACTGGTGCATGTCATAATTTTATGGGATAATTACACTCACATTCCCTCAATGATGAAGTAATTACACAAATTTTTCCTCACTAATTGATAATTACAAACACACCCTCTCAGGGGGTCTATTTGTAAGGTTTACAGATGGTGCAATTATATAAATGTTTAACATAAGGGAGTGTGTTTGTAATTATCAATTGAAGAGAGGAAATTTGTATAATTACCACATTATTGAGATGGTCTGAGTGTAATTATCCCTAATTTTATTGGTAACCAAAAGGATACTTGCCACTTTACTATTCGAAGGCCTATAATTAATCTCATAATCATACAAAAAATTAAATTTCCTTTATTTTTTTTGGTAATTAAATTTCAGTTGAGCATAAAGAGATACTGCAGTTTATTTATGAGGTAAAAAGTGATGTGGAGCAAAATTCTCCGATGGGCAAAAGCATAGGCCTTGTTTGTTTATGTTTTCAAATCATATTTTCAGTATTTATCTTAAAATCCTAAAAATAGACACTATAAACTTCAACCAAATACATTTTTTTTTTAAATTTACTTTCACATTCCAATATAACTAACTACCTATCAATTATTACATCCATCATTCCCAACAATTATTAAACAATATTAATTTATTTTACAATATTTCTCTCTTTTTATTTTATATTTTACAATCCTTTAACATATCAAACATTAACTAATTAATATTGATTTGACACATTTTACTAATTTACACCGACACATCATATCAAATTCAAGATTTTAGCTTAAAAACACAAACAAAGCCGTAGGTTGCAAATTGATTAATAATCTATAAGCATATCATATTATAATAAGATTCTCAACTCATCATCAGTGGGCCCATCTTCATCTCAGAGCGACGTGTATACATGATGGGCTTCACTCGTTTTATTCTGTTTATTTCCGCACTTTTCTCCCTCCCACTGGCTCAAAAGCGTTTTCAGCTAAAACCGGAAAATACCGCATTAATCATACCGGAGAGAAACTGCAGCTCATTTCTCTACAACGGATCTCGAAGCCTACAGCTCATCCACCCACCACGTGGCCCAAAAGCAGAGGATACCTGGGCTGGGGCCCACTTATATGTGTGTATATATCTATATATATATATATATAAAACCGGACCCATCAACTCAACTTAACCCCTATCCAATTTCCGCCATTTCTGTTCTCGTTCATTCCAAATTTCAAGAACTCAAGACTGGAGAGACAAGAAATACTGATACAAATATATAACTCACATATATATATATATATAATCGGATCCGTCGGAGTTTTACAGAGGTGAAATCGATTACAATTTGATTCTTGGTTGACGAGGTAGGTTTTAAACGGTTCAAATATAATATTCGAATTTAGAGTTTTGTGAAGACAGTTAGTTATTGCCTTATTGGATTGAGAGTCAAGACTTTCCTTCATCTCTGGAAGACATTAATTTCTCTAGAGTTCAAATTACTTGAAAATTCTTTGTTTTTTTTCGCTGGATAATCCATTCAGAATTTTGTGGTAATCGTTGAATTGAGTTGCAATTGGAGCTTTATGAGTATTAATTGGGATTCTACGAATGTGTGTGTTTGTTTAAGTCTTTTTTTCTTTCTTTTGAATGCGCCTATGATGTGAGGTAGAAGTCTATGGGGGAAGGGAAAGATGAAGTTTCGGCCACCGCGATGGAAATTGACAGCGAGTTAAAGATTGAATCAGAACTTCTCCAGCATTGTGCGGGGGATGGTGCCGTAGCAGAGTCGCATTTGAAGGAGGCGGCTAAGGAAGCATGTAATGATACCAAAATGGAAGTTTTTGATGATTCTGAGGCAGGGTTGTGCATTCCAATGCAGGAGAAGGATGTGCTATTGGAAAAGACTGATTTAGACTGTTCTGGTGACAGTCTGACAAAGGAAATTCCAAATAACACTGTACCTGAGCAATTGGTGGAAAGCCATGTAAAGGATGTTCCCAAAGTTACTGAATCAAAACCTTGCTCTGGTATTCAAGCTAAGGTAATAGGGAACTCTTTTGAGTTAGAACATTTCATGGGACGTCATGCAAAGAGTACTGAGCTAGTTTCCTTTTCAGAAAGTACGGAAGCAGATGTCGAGCATGGCATGGGAAATTTGATGAAGGAAGCACCGAATGATGCACAAGGAGAGCTAAAGGAAGTAATGATCAAGAGTGAACTGGAACCCTGTGCTGAAAATCATGCGCCGGAAGTAATGGACAATGGTAACTTGGAGCTGTTCTGCAGTAACAAAGTGGCAAAGGGGGCTTTGAATGATGTTGGGTTGGAGAATTGTCCTAAAAATAAAGTAAAAGAGGCTTGCAATGATGATGCATGTTCTGAGGTTTCAGATCCAATCCGGTCCCCAAAGCATGTCACTTCTAGTCTGACAATTAGCAACCAACAAGTCGATGTGATTGGTAGTGATTATGGTGGTTGTGAAGAGATTACATCTGCTTGTTCTCAAAATTCAAGTGTTGATGGAAGTTGCCGTGAAGCAGAGCACTGTAGAAATCACAAAACAGAATCACCTTCCACATCTAGTGTTGTGCTTGAAATCCCAAAACATGTTAGCAGGACTGGTGTTAGGAAAATTACATTTAAGTTTAGCAAACGCAAGGACTATTATGATAACCAATTACAGGTGTCTGATGCTCAACATCTAACCAGTGATGGTTTTCAGAATCATGAGCGGAATGCTTTTGAGAATGCAGAGATGAATTTAAGCACAGATGGGAGTGAATTTCATGACATACGGAGTCCTTACTCATATGTTTCAAACAGGGAGTTGAAGAGGTCGAAGAAGAAAATTCCGGATAATTACCCTACAAATGTTAAAAAGCTTCTATCTACTAGGATTTTGGAAGGAGCCAGAGTGAAGTACATTTCAAAATCAGGAGAGGTACGTGATGTCATGGTTATTTGCCTTGATAATGATATAGTGTTGATCATTACAATTTAACTCATCTGGCCCTTTCATTCGGTTTTTAAATGATTGCCAGAAAGAGATTCCAGGATTTATTAGAGACTGCGGTTATTTATGCGGTTGTTCCGTCTGCAACTTCTCTAATGTAAGTTGCAAACTGAAATTAAACTGTTACTTCATGTGGTGCGTATTTTATGACAATGTGTACACTGTGTATGCAGGTGGTTAGTGCCCATGAGTTTGAACTCCATGCTGGTGCCAAGACAAGGCATCCAAATAATCATATATATTTGGAGAATGGGACACCTATTTACAGTATACTTCAGGAACTGAGGACTGCTCCTCTCAGCACATTAGATGACGTGATAAAATCTGTGGCTGGTTCTTCTGTCAATGAGGAGTACTTTCAGGTCTGGAAAGGTAACTTTTAATTCAATACTTATCAGCTAGTTTCTGGGTTCTAAAAATGACTCTGATAAATAAGTTCTCCTTGTATATGATAGGAAGGGCATGTTTATTGTCACTTAAGTGTATTGTTTCCAGGTAGGAAGTTATCTCACAAATCCCTGGAAATTGATGCAGTGAAATTTAGTTGGCATCATGCTGCCATCTGAGTTGGAAGGTAGACGTGCCTTTTACAAACCAACTGTCACTTATTTTGGGTAAATTTTAGAGATCTGAGTCGCACATCGGGTTCTCTTTTGAACTGAGTGGAAAAAGTTGTCTTGATATAAGTAATAGTTTGGACAAAGAAGAGATCAACACTGAAGTATGAATATCATTCTTAATCATAATAGGTTCAAAAAATTAACAATGTTTGAAGATCAACTTGGTCAAACCTCGTTTGGTAGAATGCTTAACTTTGCTGCTCGTGTTCTACCCATTCTTTTTTCATCTGGTGGACTTCCCATAAAAATTGTTCAAGCATTTGATCTCATGCTCATGAGTCTGTTTTCTTTCTTTGTGCTACCAAAGTACTTTTATCTGAAGGTTAGGCTTCCATATGGTATTGAGGTTCAGACATTTTTTCTAATTGTTGCAGCAAATCTCCGATGTGGCAAAAACGTAGCTTGTTCAGATAGTGTTTACCAAAGCAAGCATTTTAGCATGTATTACCCTACTGCCAGGTACAATTTTGCATTTACTTAAATTATCTTGACTAATTTGAAACCCCTTCCTTTTAGGGATTTAGAATGTTTGAGGAAAGGCGTAATCTAGAAATAAAACCCGATTCTCTACAGTATATCTAGGATATACTAATGAACATATTAAATGTAGGCTTTGATTTGAGGACTTCAACAATATTTATTTTTTTAAAATTCTGGATCCTATGGTTTGTAACCTACGGACGTGTATAACCTGTGCGAGAGTACTTCATGTAATTCGATTGACTTGCAACAGGTTTAAATTCACTATCAGTCTCGAATGAGATGTTTTATCTATTTAGTCTTTAAATTACTTACAAACTACAATTGTTTGCAATTGATTTCATATACTGTGCTGTGATAGTTGACAACAAATTTTTATTCATGGCCACATTAACCATATGTAATGCTTGTCATATATGTTCTGTTGGGGTATTAAATATATAAGGATTACATGAAGTGAATATGTTGGATCTGCAGCTAGCATCTTTCTGTGGCAGTGTTCAAGTTTAGTATTCTTGAATAGTTACTGTAGATTTATAAGAACAACATAATAAGAACACGGGAATTAACGTGGTTCAGTCATAAAAGACCTACATCCACGGAATAATTTTCTGCTGTTTTTTCTATATTTTCCAGTACAACATACACTCAAATAAATAGGGTACAAGGAGAGGTTAATTAAGGAAGGGATACATAATCACAGATACTAGCGCTATAAATCAGGAACAAAAAAGGAAGTAAATCAGTAGTGATTCAGGAAGAATATTTTCTTCCTAAATTTCGTGATTTCAACACTCCCCCTCAAGTTGGATCGTAAATGTTAATCATGTCCAACTTGCAAATGAAATCATCGAAACTTTGTCTTGGTAGACCCTTGGTAAAGATATCTGCAATTTGCTCTTTAGTAGGAACATATGTCATGCAAATTATTCCTTTCTCGACCTTCTCTTTGATGAAGTGTCTGTCCACTTCAATGTGTTTGGTCCGATCATGTTGGACTGGATTAAGAGAGATGCTAATAGCTGCTTTATTGTCACAGTAAAGTTTGATAGGTAGCATTACTAAAATGTGTAATTCTTCCAAGAGCCCTTTTAACCATAGCCCTTCACAAATTCCTTGAGCAACGGCTCTGAACTCTGCTTCAGCACTACTTCTTGCAACTACACTTTGTTTCTTACTCCTCCAAGTGACTAAAGTTCCCCATACGAAGGTACAATACCCAGTAGTGGATTTTCTATCATCAGCTGATCCTGCCCAATCTGCATCTGTAAAAATCTCGACATTTCGTTCCTCGTGTTTCTTAAAGAATAACCCTTTTCCTCCTGGAGAGCCTTTGAGATATTTGAGGATCTTGTAAACAGATTCTAAGTGGGCTTCCTTTGGTGATTGCATGTGCTGGCTTGCAACACTGACGGCGAAGGCAATGTCGGGTCTGGTGTGGGATAAGTATATTCTCTAGAACTTTGTTCCCACCAATCTAGATATTCCATCCTAGAGACTTCCTAACCTATCAACATAATTCTAGATATGTCCACATCATCAGTCGATCTTTTACCAGCTTCCATTGGAGAACCTCCTAGAACTCCTACGGCTTGCAACCTAACATTCCTGTTTCTTTTAAAAGTATCTAGATCGTTCTAGAGTATTGACTACGAAAAATCCTTACGTGAGCCTAGACCTTAAACAGCAAGTGGACTGCTTTTAAACTCTTGTCGTGTGTAGTAGCAAGATGGACACGTCCCGGTCATCTCAGAATACCTTCAAGGACTGTCGGGGCGTGACATTTTCCCCCAGTTTCGGCGATGATCGCCTTTAAAGCAATTGAAGAACTTAAACTAAAACAAGAATTAACTAAAATACTATGTAAGTAAGATATAAGAAACAAGATGGTCGAAATCAAGATAGCTATGGAAAAGAGCAACTAATGACACATCGTCGATGTTGGCATAAATTAATCAATTTTCATTATAAACATGTTCTCATATTATTAGACTAATGGAAGTTGCTTTGGTGGAAAAAACCTTAAATAATTACTACCCGATTTCTCGGCTGTAATAATCCTATGATTAATTGATGGTTCTCTAGATATGTCTATCCGAGAATCTAACCAACAATCATGCATTCAAGTTCTAGAATTTCCCCGGATTAGTGATCCGGCTAACAAAATGCACCACGGGAAAGCTCTCAAAGTACCTATCTCCTAGGGGCAATTCCTTATCCCTTTTTACGGATTATGTGATGATGTCCTCTTTGCACCTTAAATTAACTTGTTCTCCCCCTCGAACCCACTCGGCCTCCCTGCCAATACCATTCTCAATACTCCGAATCATGCATCGATGGTGCTAAGCACTATGATGCATTCACAACAAGATCAAGACACCAAGCCCAACCGGGCTCTGATACCACCTGTCAAAAACGGACAATTTATAACCTCGAATTATCATAATGTCCCGTGCGGCACTTAGCCTTCAATCATGGCCTCTTGCGAGATTCGTGCTAAGTCAGCCTCGACAATCACTCACGTGCTCGTGTGTGATAAAAGGAATAATAGAGAGTAAGGAAATTAAATTGGGAAGATTCATATTCAAGAGTAGAACTTGAGAAATAAATCTACAATCTATTAGAAACTCCTCGTATTTTTGATGAACTTCGATCAATGCTTCTTGATTTCTTCACCTTCAGGTCGTTGATTACAAATGACCTCACCACTCCTATTTAACTAATTCACCTCCTTAAGGATGATGAAGATCGAATTGATCCTACGGATGTGTATTCTCTAGGCTCCCCCAATGAATGTGTTTTCAAGTATATTCTTCAATCCTCCTTTTATAGCAAAAAATTCCTAACCTATCCACATAACTAGATATGCTTCCATTCACATCTTTTCTTTCCACCACTTTCTAGACGTTTCTACAATCATCTAGAATCCTAGAACATACCACGTGGTCTACACTATTATGGAACTTTCTAATAGTCTCTAGATACGTTTCCTACCAAGAGTATTCTAGAACTTTCCGGAGCCATTCTAGACCTTTCCATTACCAAGAATCTGAACTACCATTCTTTGTTTTCCACCTACTCAAGAATGGGAGCTGCCACTTTAAACTCTTGTCTCTTCCAGTGCAAGATGACACGTCCCGGTTTTATCTCAAAATACTTCAGACTGTCGGGGCGTGACAAACGGCTCCGAATTTGAACTCTGCTTCAAGTCACTACTTCTGTGAAGATAAGACAACTCTACACTTTGTAGAAGGCCACTTCTTACTCCTCCAATTCTGTCTCTAAAGTTCCCCATATCGAAGGTACAATGACGTTCCAGTAGTGGAGGTTTTCTGATTTGGCATCCCAGGTGATCCTGCGGAAATGCATCTGTACTAAAATATGACATTTTGGCTTAACCCTTTTCCTGGAGAGCCTTTGAGATATTTGGTCGTAGAGGTGTGAAACAGATCTTGGCCTAAACTTGTTTTATACGGGCTTCCTTTTTTCAGGTTCTTCGATTGTATCCATGTTGGCCTTGCAAATCACTTAATGACGGCGAAGGCAAGTGGGTCTGGTGTGGGATAAATATGAAGCGATTTTCCCACCAATCTTTGAACCTCTCCTTATCAACATATTTCCCATCATCAGTCGAACCAGGGAGTGTCACTTGGCTTGCAACCTAACATTCCTGTTTCTTTTAAAAGATCAATGACATATTTTCGTTGGGAAACACTAATACCTTCGCTTGATCTTGCAATTTCCATTCCCAGGAAGTACCTCATTTGTCCGAGGTCCTTTACCTCAAATTCAGCAGCTAGAATCTTTTTCAGTCTTTCAATTTCGTGTATATCGTCTCCTGTTACAACAATGTCGTCAACATACACGATCAAAATTGCCCTTTTTCCTGCACCAGATTCTTTAAAGAACATAGTATGATCCGATTGTCCCTGCTGATATCCTTGGTTTTTTATTACTTTTGCAAATCTTTCAAACCACGCTCTAGGGGACTGTTTTAGACCATACAAAGATTTTCTGAGTTTACACACTTTATCTTCTTCGCCCTTTTTGCAAAAACCCGGAGGCAGAGTCATATAGACTTCTTCCTCTAACTCACCATTAAGAAATGCGTTCTTTATATCAAACTGGTGAAGAGGCCAGTCTAAGTTGACTGCCAATGACAGAAGAACACGAATGGTGTTCAGTTTCGCCACAGGAGCAAACGTCTCTGTGTAATCAATCTCGTACGTCTGAGTAAACCCTTTTGCTACGAGGCGCGCCTTATATCGTTCTACTGCCCCATCAGCTTTATACTTCACGGTAAACACCCATTTGCAGCCTACTGCTCTTTTTCCTTTGGGTAAATATGTCACACCCCAAGTCTCATTCTTCTGCAATGCCCTCATCTCTTCCATTACAGCTTCTCTCCATTCAGGAATCTCAAAAGCCTCTTGGATGTTCCTTGGGATTTGGATCCTATCAAGGTTAGAGGTAAAAGCACGATATCTAGTGGACAAGTTATTATATGAGACAAACTTAGAAATAGGGTGAAAAGTGCAAGAGCGTGGTTGTTTTCGAAGAACAATAGGTAAATTTAGATCATAACATTCAACATTTGTCACCTGAGTGGGATCATCATTGTTTTGGCTGCTTGGGTCTATCATCAGTTCCGACTCTTGTGGTGCTTCGAATGTGAGGTTTCTCGGATACCTTGGCCTCCTCGAATAAACTAGTATTTCCTTGCTCTTGGTGTTGTCTGTATCTTCCCCTAAGTTCAAACTTGTTGAAGGTGCCAATGGTTCAGTGTTGTCAGTTTGAGGTGATGATGCAGGGAGGAGTAACTCAAAATTCAAAAAACGAGCTTCACTTAGATTCTCCCCCTGAGGTGAAGTTTTTTTGAAGTAGGGTGTCATCTCAAAAAAGGTAACATCAAGACTCACAAACATTTTTCGTGTGACAGGGTCATAGCACTTGTACCCTTTTTGAGTGGGTGAATACCCAAGGAAAACACACTTAATGGCTCTAGGATCCAATTTTGTGCGATGTTGAGTGTGATCATGAACAAAAGCCGTGCACCCAAAAATTTTGAGAGGAAGAATTGAGTACAAACGAGAGGTAGGGAAACATTCCTGAAATTTTTGCAAAGGGGTAGCAAAAGATAAAACCCGGGTAGGCATTCTATTGATGAGATAAGTAGCAGTTAAAATAGCATCCCCCCAGAAGGTTTTCGGCATGTGAGTAGTAAAGAGTAAGGCACGAGCAACTTCAAGTATGTGTCTATTTTTTCTTTCGGCAAGCCCATTTTGTTGAGGAGTATTGACACAAGAACTTTGGTGAATGATACCATGCTCGTGAAGATATGTACTCATAACTTGATTAAAATATTCAGTGCCATTGTCGGTACGAAGAATTTGGATGTTGGTATTAAACTGAGTTTGGACCATATGATGAAAGTTGATAAACACAGAACGAATCTCAGTTTTATCACGTAGCAAGTAAACCCAACAAATACGAGTATGATCATCAATAAACGTAATAAACCATTTTGTGTGTGTTCGATTAAGGGTTCGTGATGGACCCCATACATCACTGTGGATCATGGTAAAGGGAAGTGATGGTTTATAGGTAGATTTGGGAAAAGAAGCACGATGGTGTTTAGCAAATTCACAAACTTCACACTGAAAATTAAATTGCTCTTTATTCAAACAAATAGCGGGAAACAAACGTTTTAAATACTCAAAGTTGGGATGTCCCATCCTAGAATGCCATAACATGAGTTCATTATCCTTAGAAACATAATCAGAAACAGCAATGTGACATTGCTCACTTACACTAGCCCCCTCAAAATAGTATAATCCCTCACATTCTTTAGCACTGCCAATCGTCTTCCCCGATGATAGGTCCTGAAAAACACAATAAGAAGGGAGAAATTTAGCCGAGCAATTCGAATTTTTTGTTAGTTGACTAATAGATAATAAGTTGCAGGATAATTTGGGAACATGTAGCACAGGATCAAGAGTTATGGAATCTGAAATACGAATACTCCATTTGCCTGCAATGGGTGAGAGCGACCCATCTGCGATTTTCACTTTCAAGTTACCAGCACAAGGTGAGTATGTAGAGAACAATTGATAATTATCGGTCATATGATCTGAAGCACTAGAATCTATAATCCACGGAAAATTAATTCGAGTAGTTTTTAAGGCTTTCAAAAAATTACCTTTTTGGGCTAGGGCTGTGGATGCAGAAGGAGTATTTGAGGACTCACCTGATGCCTTGAATGTGGAAAATAATTCATAGAGTTTCTCTATTTGTTCAGAATTGAAACCTCCACCAGTGATTTTCTCTGCCTGATTTTTCTCCGAGTGATAATTAACGGTTGTTTGATAGCCACGATGTTTATTCTGTCTGGGCTTCCAATCAGCCGGCTTCCCGTAAATCTCCCAACAAGTGTCTTTTGTATGGTTAGTCCTTTTACACTGTTCACACCATAGTCGCCCCTTTTGGTACTTTGGTCCTGCCCCATTCTGAAGTCCATTGTGTGAGCCTGGTCCAATTAGTTGGTTTGACCCAAACTGTGAATTTGACCCTATTTTAGGCCCACGAGCAGCTGGGTTGGATTCTTTGTGAAACCCATGACTTAGAAGAGCTGAAACTTCAGATACTCCAGAACCCATCTCGTTCAACATCACTCTGCGTCGTCCTTCCTCACGCCTCACTTCTGCGAAGACCTCCCTGATTGTTGGCAGCGGGCAACGACCAAGAATCCGGCCTCTCACTTCGTCCAGGTCGCTATTGAGGCCAGCAAAGAACTCAAAAATACGCTCGTTCTGGATGCGCTTCTTGTAGCGGGCACTATCGCCGGGACACTCCCAGTCTTCTTCTTGGCTTAAATCAAGTTCTTGCCACAAATTCATCATCTCCATATAGTAGTCAGAGACCGCCTTATTTCCCTGCTTCATTTGCCACAACCGAGTTTTTATTTCAAAAATCTGGGACGTGTTTTCAGCATCGGAATATGTTTCACGGGCTGCATCCCACACGTCCTTTGCCGTCGGAAGGAAAAGGTAAGTTTTTCCTATCGCGGGCTTCATTGAATTGACTAACCACGCCGTAACCATGGAGTTTTCAGACTTCCATCTCTGTAAAGAAGCTGCGTCGGTGGCAGCAGGTCTTTTTGTTTCTCCAGTGAGGTAACCAAGCTTCCCTTTTCCATCAATTACAAGTTTGATGGATTGAGCCCATTCTCTATAATTTTTGCCATCTAATTTTTCTACTGTGAGTTGGAACGAGGAATTGTCCAACCCTGTTGAACCTTGAGTAGGTGTGTTTTCCCTTTCACTTTTGAGAGTTTCAGAGGCAGTAGGGTCTGCCATTAATATCGGAAGGAAGGAAAAAAAAATTAAACCTGCTCTGGTACCATGTAGATTTATAAGAACAACATAATAAGAACACGGGAATTAACGTGGTTCAGTCATAAAAGACCTACATCCACGGAATAATTTTCTGCTGTTTTTTCTATTTTTCCAGTACAACATACACTCAAATAAATAGGGTACAAGGAGAGGTTAATTAAGGAAGGGATACATAATCACAGATACTAGGGCTATAAATCAGGAACAAAAAAGGAAGTAAATCAGTAGTGATTCAGGAAGAATATTTTCTTCCTAAATTTCGTGATTTCAACAGTTACTTTTCTCTACAATATTATGTAGAAGTTATTTTAACACCTGGTCCATAAACACCTGATGGGAATGCTTTTCTTAAGTTGATAGATCCGATCCTTTAACAAAGAAATAAACTTTTAAAGTTAGCATATAATATGAGGCTCATATTGAAAGATTGCTGTTTCAGAGCCATAAACTTGTTATGTTTGTGGCTTTCAATTGCATTTATGGGATGTAAACAGAGCATTTCACAAGTTTTTTGGTGCATGGAGTGGTAGTCAAGTAAATTCTGCTGGTAACTGGTAATATTGAAAATTATTCTGTAGCTGCTATATATTTTTTTATTACTGAATTTTTGAGTTTGGTCGATTTATGGATCATCGTAGATCTATTCAGTCTTTCTGTCTGCTGTCATGATATTTCAGCCATCCTAGTCAGCCTACTGAAGAGAGCCCTGCTCCTGCTTCATGTCATTATCCTCACATCACTCCCTTCAATGAGCAAAGTGACGTAGAAGCACCAGCAGAGCAGAAGCGTCTCATCAAGAAGTTTGTTTTTTACCCCCTCTCTTTTGTAAATGAATTGTTGTCTAGTTTGCTGATATGCACTTCCTGTGCAGGCCAAGGCACTATATTTCTAGCTCAGTTTGGGAGCAAAAGAAATCCGCTGAAGGTGGCACAAAGAAAAGGCAAACATAAACATGTTTTCATTATTAATTTTTGTTCTAAATTTATATAACTTCCTCTTCGTGTCTTTCTGTACTTTGGTTTACCTCTGAGTTTATGGATTTTGTGCTACAGGGACAATGATTTACATAAATTACTTTTCATGCCAAATGGACTGCCTGACGGGACTGATTTGGCTTATTATTCCAAGGGAAAGGTTGTTTTCAATCTCTGCTTTTTTGTTTCCTCATTGTTTATTGGTTGCCACTGTGGATAATTTGAGAACTTTAGTGTCTTCACAGAGGATTGTTGGGGGTTACAAGCAGGGGAACGGTATAGTCTGTAGTTGTTGTAACACGAATGTGAGTTCACTTACCATACATTATACTTTCTGCTTCACATGTTGTGTCCAGTTGCAGAACTGTCTGCCTCAGTAAAATCTACTCATGAATCATGCCACTCTATTTATTTTATAAACAGATCAGTCCTTCCCAGTTCGAGGCTCATGCTGGATGGGCAGCGAAACGTCAGCCGTAAGTAGCTTATAAAGACATGAATATTAACTTTACATTCTGTTAAACTGTTAGCCATACAATTTTTTGTCATTTTGCAGCTATCGTCATATTTATACATCCAGTGGCGTGACACTTCACGATATAGCCTTGATGTTAGCGCATGGTCAAAATATTGCCACCAGTGGCAGTGATGATATGTGTGCTGTATGTGGAGATGGAGGGGAACTTATTATATGTAATGGGTGCCCTCGGGCTTTTCACGGAGGTGATTATTTTCCATTTCGCCATTTGTTAATTTATTCTCTCTTTCACATTTTTTTTATATCTCCCAACTCCTGAGTTTCAATAACTGCTCCTGTTTTTTTATGGAAATTGTCTTCAGTAAGCAATTTCACCTTTTTTATGAATATTATGCGTCATGTTTACTAAAATGCATCTTTATGTGGTTTTGCTCTAAGAATTGGATATATGACATTCTTCCAAGTGGTATGACTATTTAATTCAGAAATTGGATAGTATTTTCTTAAATGATTTGTTTCTTTCTAGAGGTTCAATTCGCAATAGATGTTTAAACAAGTTCATCACCATTTGCTTTTATGTTGTGGTTGAATGAATATAAATTTTGTAACTCATTTGATCGAGGAAGAAGGTTGCTCATAATAAAGAATAGCTGATATGGCTGACTCCTTTGACATACTTGGCCGCTGGATTTGACTCAAAACAAGGTCAACTTTGATTGTACTTTTGTAACTAGTACTATCATATCCAAAATTATATGGAGATGAATGAAAGCATTTTTCAACCGATATATGGTCGTATATGGCATCCTAAACTTTCCGGCTAGCTATCTTAAATTGCCCACTGAAACATCCCATCTTTATATATATGTACGGGGTTCATCTCAATTAAAGGGACAAAAGTGCATTAAAATGTCTGCTTCAAGTTCTTGCATTTCTTCAATCTTCTTAAAGTTTACTGTAATTTTTACTATGGGTATTTTAATTAGGTATTAACTGTAAATAGCAAATCACATAGGATGAGAGCAAGTTATCTGTGCTTAAGGAATTTAGTGTGCCAAAAAAAGGGGAAAGTGAATGTCTCTCTGATCTTTCCATGAAGTTGAATCACTTGTTTCTTAGTTGAAGTCTTATTAAAATTTTGGAGTTGTTCTCAACTACTAACACATAAATTATCTTGAATTTAAAAAAACGACACGTGACTTTTAGATATTGGTCATTTTTGTCACATGAATTTTGTGACTGCAACTTCTTTGCCTTTTCTTTTGTCTTCTGGAAACGAAGTAAAACTGTATCACGCATGTTATGGATCTTACACTTGCATGTAGTTATTATTTACCTTATTGTGATTGATTTTCTTTGAAGTTATTACAGTTTGTCTAGGTGTGCAATGTCTACCAGCCGATGATTGGCACTGTCCATACTGCAAAGACAAATTTGGTCCTGGTAGAAAAGCTCCTGGAGAGTTGAGACCTATTGTTGTTCGATTAAGCAGAGTTGTTAAGGCACCAGACATTGTTCCTGGTGGTTGTGTTTTCTGCAGGTCCAGTGCAGTTCCTTACCTTTTTTTTTTTTGGGTTGTGTGCAGTTCCTTACTGCTTCTACCTTCTTTTGTGTTTCAATTTTGGATTTTTTGCATGGAAGCTATTGTCTGGAATGGATGAGTGGCTTCAAATATTTGGTGAATGTTCCTAATAAATCTATACCTTTATTTGTTCCTTGGTTTATTCTTATCATTCCCCTCAGAATGGAAAAATTGCAATGATCCGTGATGATATGGATGGCCAATGACTCCTGGGGTAGTGATAGCTGAGTACAAAATAATAGTGAGGAACAGAGACAAAAGAGAATTATTACTGACTGGAAGATAATAGAATCAGAGTTCTGATGAATTATTTCGAATAAGAATTAGGAACTCATGATCTGATTATATAAAGTGCCTCTTCATAGTAACGATATCTTTAGCTGCACAGATTATATATAGAATTGTGGATTAATGATTAGTCACAGTTACTTTTACACTTCAAATATATATATATGCAGGTTCCATATCTTCCATATGTTTTCAATTTTAAAAAGTCTATGCTCATGTAGCTATGTTTCTCATAACTGATTTTTGTTTCTGTCTAATGTTCTGTAGGTCGCAGGACTTCAGTGCTGCCAAATTTGATGACCGGACAGTGATACTGTGTGATCAGGTATTACTTGTCTGTTGGCATATCTTTTTGGACATCTCATCCTCATTTTCATTTCGCGTAACTGTTATTCTCTCTGGTTGTTTTTAGCAATCATTTCTGTTATTGACATTTTATCTATCTTCTTGTCTAGTGTGAGAAGGAGTACCATGTTGGTTGTCTGCGTGAATCTGGGTTGTGTGATTTGAAAGTAAGTCTAAGATTATGGTATGGGTAATGGTTGACATATTTGGTCATTTTTCTGTTGACCAATGTTCACTATATTGTTACAGGAACTTCCGAAGGATAAATGGTTTTGTTGCGATGACTGCTGTAAGATCTTTTTAACGCTTCAGAATTTGGCTTCCAGTGGACCTGAGGTCCTCCCAGCTGCAGTATCAGCTGCAATAGATAAGAAGCCTGGAGCAATGGGTCTAAATGAAAGGACTTTCAATGAGATCCAATGGCGCATTTTAAGTGGAAAAAGCCGTTCTCATGAACATACATTACTTCTTTCCCAAGCAGCTGCAATCTTTCGCGTAAGCTGTTTCCACTGACTCTTTAAGTTGTCTTCTGCTTTTACTAATGTGTGCTGTAAATGCAGTTTGATGTGAAATAAATAGTTCCTGCATTCACCATAGTTGTGCACTTAAGTAGCTTTTACTTGTCCACTGATTTATGAATCCGGCATCAGAATTTTGTCTTCTGTTTGCAAATTATGTTTGATGAAGTGAGAAAAGTCAATTAAAATATAAAAATCTCTCCATTTCAAGTTCTTTGTCTAAATTGCCTGCGGAAGCAAGCTTCTGGGACGGAATAGTACATTTACGAACTTGTTTGTGTCCAACAAATAACATATTTCTACTTGATAAGTATTACTTCTGCAACTGAACGTTTTTGGGATCCTCTGGTTACCAGAGCTCGAGCCTTTGTTGAGCAATGGAAAAGATTAGTTTAGCCAGGGCTCACTTCAATAATTCAATTTAACATCAGAAACGCTGACTAATATTACCCAAAGTGAAGGGTGAAGGGTCAAGGTGATGTTTTGGAATTAGATTTCCAGTTTCTGTGGTGGTTCTATGTGAATTTATCTCAAGCAAATTATCTTTATTAAAGTTGGATTCTGGACGGACATTCAGAATGTATATCAGCCTATAAATAATTATTGATATGTTCTTTTCAGCACAGCATAACTATAAGAGATCACACAAGTTCTTGTAGTGTATATTAGAAGTTTCACCATCCATAGATATGCTTTCACTAGCAGAGCTTCCTGAAATCTTAGCTCTTAACACTTAAATTGTCATAAATTAGAATATTATTAAAGTGTAATATCCTTTAGAATTCATATAAATCCTTTTTACATATATGCCGCTGCCTGCATGTTCCATGCATTATTGAATGTGAACTGTTGGCACTCTCTTGGCACCTGCATCTTCTTCTTTGTATCAAAATCTTAATTGTCTTTGTAGAGATTCGTGTTAATTTTATCTTGATCATCTTTACAGGAATGCTTTGACCCCATTGTTGCCCAATCTGGTCGAGATCTCATCCCCGTTATGGTGTATGGGTAGGCTTCTCCTCTTCCATCAGCATGTTGTCATTGACAATCATACGGAGATAAGTCTCTGATTGCATCATTCTGCATGCTTTTGAATTATCATATGAACCTTTTAACTACCTTCTTCATGCATAAATGTTGTCTTACTTTTGTGCAGAAGGAACATATCGGGGCAAGAATTTAGTGGAATGTATTGTGTGGTTTTGATTGTAAGGTAGTCACTTAAAATTATCCCTTCTCCTATATTACCACCCCCCCGCCCCCCGAAAAAAAAAACCACCCCCCGCTCTTATTATTCACATGATCACTTTTACTGCTTCATACATATACAGGTCTGTTGTCGTATCAGCTGCTCTTCTCAGGATATTTGGACAAGGGGTTGCTGAACTTCCTCTAGTGGCCACTAGTAGAGAAAATCAAGGAAAAGTAAGTAGCCATTTGAGGGACATCTTCTACTAGGGACCTAAGGAAGATAAGACCTTTTGTCTTGCTATTGAAAGCACATTTGTTTTCCTCTTTCTTAGTCTTTAAGCTCAGGATTTTAGTCCTTAGGCCATGTTTGATAGAGATGATGGCAATTCCTATTCTTACCACTAACTTTTACTAATATGGCCATGCTATGTCATTATGTGTGATTATCTTACTATAGTTCTTCTTAAAAAAAAAAAAAGGCTTTCTCATATGCATTGTTTAAACAATATCAGCTGTAGCAAAGAAAGAAATTTCAAGGAGGATATGAAGAAATAGATATGCCTAGCTACACTTTCCTATGGATTAAAAAAAGTGCAGAGGCTGTTCAGGGCAGAACGCGATTTCACATAGAAAAGGGTCATTTTCATTTTTGTTTAGCTATTAACTTGAAGTGAATGAGAATGGCTTGGTAATTTTCTGTTTTGTATAATTTTGTTGGAAAATATCGAGATTTTGTTTATTTTGACTGTAATGCACCTGTATTTTCTTTTGTTTGTTTTTTCTGCTTGTAAATTGAGATGGCGGTGGTTGAGGGAATTTGGGGGCAAAAAGCAATGTAGGTTGCTTGGTTAGAGAATGAGTTGCTCCACTCTTGGAATAATTTTGTCCCCACATCTTTATTTTTTTTATTAAACTAAGTGCTGTAGGAATGGTCAGTCTAGTATCAATGTTTTATTCTCTTTTTACTATGTTTTACTGCATTTTCCTTTCCCTGTTTTCTGAGGTGCAATGATGATGCTGAATAACTTGTACAAATAACTGCTTATATGTAGGGCTATTTTCAAGCGTTGTTTTCATGCATCGAGAGGCTTCTCTTATCCATGAATGTGAAACACCTTGTACTACCTGCTGCTGAGGAAGCTGAACCCATGTGGACAAATAAGCTAGGCTTCAGGAAGACGAGCGCTGAGCAAGTAAGTCGTTCTTTTTTTTTTTGAATTTTGAATTTTGGTGGTATGCTATTTAAGTTATGTGGATTCAGAAATTTAACTGAATGAAATATGAAATAGCAAAGATTTGTATGTATATGAAATGTTTTGGCCAAGAAGCTCCTCTCATGTTCTGGTAGTACACAATTAAATATGTCAATAACTTACCAAATTTTCATCTCATCTGCATTATGAGAACATAATATGGTTACCTATTACATGTCTTGCGTTGGATTTCGTCATGATATCAAGATGCCTATATGCAAACTTTAATCTGGAAAATACCAAGACGTGCCATGTACGACACGTGTTGTTTATATATATATGTTTTCTGCAGTTGTAACCGATTGAATTTTAGTTCTGCTGTTGAACCGATGTTTTCATGAGCACAGAGGCTCCAATACACCCGGGACTTCCAGTTGACAATGTTTAAGGGGACATCTTTGCTAGAAAAGGAAGTAAAAGAGTCGGCCGACTAAAATAAAAGAATCGAGATCGTGAAGCAGAAGGTCAAGCCTGTTGTCACCTAAAAAGACCTCCACTTTTTGCCAGGGACGTTGAATGTTGGAAACAATGCTTGATAAGGAAGCTATTCCATGGACGTTCAGTTTTTTTAGAGGCAATGCTTTTTTACCGTTTGGGGCGGCGGCGTCCATTTTCGACAATTTGTTAGAACTACATAGTGCTAAAATAGGAAATTGACCTTCAGCTAAATGATGTAAATATTCTTTTTTTTTTTTTTTTTTACATTGAATTTGGAATAATTACGGTATTGCTCCTAAATCATGCCCAGAATTTTGGTTGCCAATTTTTTCCTTTAAAATGTATTCAAGGTGTATAATCATTGGGGTATTGGGTACCAAATAGCAATTTTTGGGTGGATCAAGTATGTTAGAATCGGTCTATCCAAGATCTTCGATTCTATAGAATATTGTTGTAGAAATCACTACCTTCGCCTTAATCTAAAGACATACAGTAAATCAACCAACATAAAATCGGTCCACGAAGTATTGCCAGATAGGTCACTCACTTGTCACTGGGCTAAATTTCCTGCTAACAGTGAATATGGTAAATTTTAGCATGAACATGGCTCGGTCAATCCTAAATATAATTTACAAAATGATTGAACTACACTTATTATGTTATTAATCACTCATTTTATGAATTACACTTGAAACTATCCAAGACGTGTTTTGAATTAGAATCTTTCGCCGTTCATTATGGTAACTTGGGAGGCGGAACAAAGAGTGGATCGGGCTTCAAGCCCATTACTGATTTCAGTCGAAGTAAAACTCCCTTAATCAGTATAAAGTCCATTAACCATGCATGCAGCCCCATTAAAAGCCTAATCAAACCCAAGATCATATACCCGACCCGACCCGAGACCAGGGCCATAGTCAAGTCCAGAATTCTCCTATAAAGAATCAATCCGAAATAATTATCCGGGGCTTTACATTAGGGTTTATAACGTTCTCAGTCCTCAAAGCCTTAAACCCCAAAGATCAAACATTTTCTGTTTAATCGGAGGATTTGAAATTCATACAAAATGGCATTTACTGCTTCTGCTTTCCGTCGCATTCTGAGCGGATCTTCATCGCAGTCGCTAAATATTCGTTCTCAGTTCGCTTCTATTCGCCTTAATTCTACACTTGTTACCCTCACCACTCCCAAGCTCTTCATCAGTGGTATGCGTTTGTTTATTTCCATTATGTTATGATTTCTATAATTTTGTATTCTGTTGTTTAGCCATGATAGTTTTGTGAATTTTGTAATTTGTATGAAATGTTCACGGTTCTGTGTGGGGGATATATATATATATAGTAGGAATATGTATAGTTTTTTGTCTGGAAAAAGGTCAAATCAAATTATTCTGCTTTGTTCTCGGTGATTTGAGTGAAAGATTTGTGAATAGAAATGAACTTAAGATGATTCGACCATTCCATCTTTTAGAATTGTTGGGCAGAACATGGACGGAATCCATATAATGAGGCTTTATTTTGTTCGTGTTTTCTTTTATTAGCCACCTCTCTGTTCTAGCCTACAAAAGTAGATTCGTGCTTTGGAGTAGAGAATCTCTAACTCGGTTCGTCTCTTTACTTTTTGCATAGCAGAATTCATCAACATTCATGGACTACCGTAGACTAGATGATCCATTTATTTGTGCAAAAGTTTGCTAATGCTTGGACCTTGCAGTGTATTAGTTCTTCTCTTGGTGCTTCTATAAAAATTTAGCTTTTCTCTTGGTATTTATTATATTAAGAGTATGTAACATTGGGAAAGTAGAATTGCTTATCATGATTGCAATTATGAATACTTATATCTAATTATTAGGCCTTGCGGACTTGCAATAGCTCTTATATAATTTAGTTGTCACATTAAAAAGTAGAAGTACTTATTATTAGTTATAAGAGGCTAAATTCAGCAGCTTTTAGAAACTTATATAGTTTCTGAAGCGAAAAGGGTCCGGCTTCCAATCTTTATAGGATCTAAACAGGAAGAATACGTTCAAAAAGATATTAAGCTGGACAGGTTTTATTCTGTAGAACTAATGGGACAAAAGTGGTGCAAATAAGAATGTAGGATATAAATTGTTGCAATGTAAAGTAGCTTTGGTTTACAACAGGAAAAATCTAAATACTGGTTTCACCATATAACATATTGAATCAGGAAAAAGGAGTGCAAGATGTAACAGAAGCTCAAAGTTAGGGAAGAAAGGAGGATAAAAACTTTGTAAGGTTTGACAAAAACTAATACCTAGAGCTAGAGATGGCAATGGGGCAGGGTTAGATGGGTATTCGACCGAACCCGCCCCGGTGGGGAGGGTAAGGGTACACTAAATGGGTTATGGGGCGGGTTATGAATATTAAATTTATGGCCCGATAGGGTATGGGGCGGATAGTGGGTATAGTGCAACCCGCCCCATAACCCTATTCTAATAAAAAAAGTTATTTTTATATTAAATTTTATTTGTTAACCAAATTAGTGAAGATGTGAAGTTGAAAAGTCTTAAAAGGGACAAAATTGATTAGTAAAGACGATCTAGTTCATTTTATTTTATAGTTGAGTTGATGAAGAATTTGGAATATTTTGTTTTATGAATTATTTTTAATTTGATGGAGTACCATTGAAATATATGATCATGGATGTTATTTGGTGTAGTATCGTATTGGTATGATTTTAAATTTGGACTTATGAATGTGATTTGATTATTATTTATGTGGATTTTCATGATATTTGTCTATGTTGTAAGTTTATTAGTTGTTGGACTATTCGGATTCGGATCCGACGATTGCAAGTTTGATTAATTAATAAATTTTGATGGCTCATTTGGGTTTAACGAGTAAAACCCGAACCAGCCGGGTACTTGGCGGGGCAAGGCGAGGCGGGTTGTGGGTATCAATAAAGTTAAATGGGGCGGGTAACGAGTTTTGCTAAACCCGCTTCATACCCGCCCCATTGAGATCCCTACCTAGAGCATTGCGTGGTTCTTGGGATGCTTCCAAATTGTATTTAACATTGATTGATATGATCGAATAAGCTCTCTTCTATTGCTTACTTGTCTAGACAAACACGTGTCTTTTTATGTGTGGTTGTAAGCACTTAAAGTGTGCTTTCATGCATGTGCTAGGTGGTTTGCCTTGTAAAAATAGGGGTGGGGGTGGGTGAAAGTTCATCTTGTTTACTGGGGTGGGGGTGGTGCATATCTTTCCAAGGTTGTGAATTTATACCAAACACCGAATCCTTGTTTTTCATGATGCAGGACTTTCGAGAAACACGACAGATGAAAATCTTTTCAAGGCATTTGCTCCATTTGGCCGGCTTCACGAGGGTAAGCGAATCCCACTCTGTATTTATTTTGGATTTAGTTTTAGGGATAATTACATGCATACCCGTTCACTTATTGGGTAATTACCCCGAGAGCCCTTGAGGTTTGCTTATATTACTTAGACACCCCTGTCAGACCCTGATAACTGGAAAAACATTGGGCTAAGTTGTAATTATATTTTTTCTGACACAGGTGAAATTGTAATATGCTTTAGTCGGGGGGAAGTTATGGTAATTCTTCAAACCTCGGGGTGTTTTTCATAGTTCGGGTATCACCGGGTGGGGGGGGTGGGGTCTATGTATTTTACCCTTAATTGTATTCATAGTTCGGGTATCACCAGGTGGCGGGGTGGGGTCAATGTAATTTACCCTTAATTGTATTCCCTGTGCTCGAAGATTCAAATTCTAAACTCCTGTCTTATTTGTTATCCAGCAAAAGTGATCATAGATAGAGGGTCGGGGAGATCAAAAGGGTTTGGTTTTGTTACTTACAAAACGGTGGAAGAAGCTGAGAAGGCACGGGAGGGGATGAATGCTAAGTTCCTTGATGGTTGGGTAATTTTTGTCGATCCAGCTAGGCCTAGGGAAGCCCAGCCTCGTCCGCCTCCTCGACAAGACTTCCAGTCTAACCCACAATCAATGGAAACTGGTTTTACAACAAACAAGACTGTTGGATGGTGTGGTTGATGCTCTTCTGGACTTTCATGATTTAAATATCATTGTGTTAGAAATATTTTTGATAGTATCTGACTGTAGTCTGTTATACTCTTTCTGGAGAAACAATTTGTATTATTGGGATAAAGACATTTTGCAATACAAAATCTTTGGTAAGTTAATTCAATGATATATATGCACAAGATGCAACTTATTTCTGTGACACGCATGATTTACAAACCCTACAACGAGATACACATACTTTAGTTTCCTAAATTGGTTATTTAAATTAGAAGGGATTTTCAGTTGAGGACATCTATGGCCACCAACCATTCCAATGCAATGCATTATGGATTTGTCTCTGAAAGAGCAATAGTATGTATCCTTTATTAATATTGCATCACCCAGGTAAAAAGTATTTGCATAAACTAAGGCTCAGTATGGTTATATTTTTTGAGTTAAATTCTGAGTTTTTTATGGAAAATGTATATTATAGAAATTCGTGTGAAAATATTGACTTTTATTGTTTGTTTGTATGTGTTTTTAGAAAATAGTTGGAAGTGGTGTTTGATGTGACATAAAGTTGAATTTTATTGGGATTTGATATATGAAGTGATTGAATTAATTATGAATGTGTGTATATATATATATATGTATATATGAATGATTTGATATAAAGTATGTGTGTGTATATATATATACATATATATTTAGTTAGAGAAAATAACAGATACCCCCCCAAATTATTAGGTGATGTGCACTTTGTCCCCCAAACTATTAAAAGTTGCACTCAACACCCTAAACTATTATATATGTGCTTTTTGCCCCCTCGGTCAACTTCGGGCAGCACACAGGGGGCAAAGTGCTACAAACCTCATAGCTGAGGGGGCAAAGCGCACATCACCTCATAGGTTGGGGGGTATCTGTTATTTTCTCTTCTTTTTTTTAAATTCAAATATTTTTAATATTAACTTAACCCCCCTCGGTCAGCTTCGGGAAAATTTTTACCCATTTATCGTTCAATTTAAATCATGCATATTGGGATTTATTTGGATTTTGCTTGAAATATTATTTTTACATTTGAAATAAATAATTTTCAAATATGAAAATAAGAAAAATAAAAATAAAACATGAAAATAAATTAGAAAACAATGAAAAGAAGTATAAATTCAAATATTCATAATTTTCTAAAAGCAAAAAAGACAATTCAAAAATTCGGAAACATGAAAATAAATTAAAAAAATGAAAAAAAGTATAAAAATAAAAAATAGAAAAATTAGTAAAAATTTAAAAAAAAAAATGGTGATGTGTGCTTTGCTCCCTCACCTATGCGGTTTGTAGCACTTTGCCCCCTGTGTGCTGCCCGAAACTGACTGAGGGGGCAAAGTGCACATATATGATAGTTTAGGGTGTTGAGTGCAATTTTTAATAGTTTGGGGGGCAAAGTGCACATCACCTAATAGTTTGGGGGGATATCTGCTATTTTCTCATTTAGTTATTATAAAATATGATAAAGTAAGAAAGATAATTAGTTGAAAAGTGGGATGGTGTAATTAATGATGAAAAATTGTGAATTGATTGAAAGGGTGAAATAATTGGTTGTTATAGAGGGGAATGTGTAATAGAATTTAAAATTTGAGTATTTTCTGTAGAATTTACCTAGAAGTGTACATTTTCATTTTCTGGTGATCCAGAAAATAAAAATGCAATTCTGAAAACATAACCATACGCAGCCTAAGTTATTTAAAAAAAAGGTTCTTCCTTACCATTTTTCGATAATTGTCGCTTGCATAAATCCATCGAACCAAAATATACAAGTTTTACCCTCCGGAACACAATTCGGAGTGGATACAGAAGAACAATTCGAAGAAATAAAGTTAAAGATGCGAGAAAGTAAAAGGACCAACCTAGTTTGAATGAAATGCCCATTTTGCCAGTGCATGAGCTCCGTAGCACAATGACCCAGTGCATGAGCCGTAGGATTAGCACAATGCAATGACGAACAAATTTAAACTTCCAGTTTAAGTTTGGATTGGATGTTAAATTTTTTATCAAATCATAAAATATTTAAACATTCTGTCACTTTTTTTATTATTATTTATAATGTATGATTACAACATTTTTAGACAAGATGGTGAAAATCTTACTTTGAAAGAGAAATGAGAAATGGTAAATGTGTAAACAGAATTGAAGATATTTATCAATTAATCTCTCAAGCCGTACGGAATTTCAAAGTTCTATGATAAAAAAAATTTAATGGTTATAAGTTCCTTTTTAATTATTTATTTCTGATAGAGACATTAATCATAATTTAAAAGACAACTTGCTTGAATTAAATTCACAAAGACTTAATTAGCTAAAAAACGAATTTCACAAACATTTATATAAAGGCTGGTGATAATGCCAGAGCACTTCTCCTCTCGCCACAGCAAATTTAGCAATATTCCAGCTATGCCCCTTCTTGGTCAATGAAGTAAATGTAGCCACCTTGTTAATTTCTCTCCTAATAAATAATGGAATCATTTATCCCTCTTTCTATCTCTAACCTTATTTATTTATAGCATAATATTTTTTTTTCACATTATGTCTAACCTTATTTATTTTATTAGCCTCTCTCCTTCTCATTGTTTTGATTGTTTCTTCATTACTCAATGAATTATACTTTTTTTACTGAGGAGTGCTTTTCAATTTTTACAAAAGATAAAAAGTAAAACTTAATTTATTTCTCCAAGATCAATTGAATCTAAGAAGTCAATTGTGACTAGGTGGATGCTTTTTAAATGCTTCTTTTTTTATATAAAAAATTCTAATATATTTTGTCTTAAAAAAATTTATTTAAGCATTCTTTTTTTTTGGTGATGATTATTTAAGCATTTAATAATCATTAAGAGGGTGTTTGGCTAAGCTTATCCAAAACATCATGTCTTTTCCAACTTTCTCGAATAGCTAAATAATGAATATTCGCATTGGTTATATGATCAAATGGGGAAAGATTGTATAAAATTACGGTGATATACTTTATTTTTCTCCTTAACAATTTAAAGGACAAAATTTGAATTTCTCCTTAACAATTTAACAAAGAATTGAGTGGTAATTACATCAATATCTCTTGGGACTTAATACATGGAGGGGTGTAATAGGATCAGATCGAGTGGTATAAGCCTTTTAATAAGCATGTCTGACTTTTTATTGAACTTGGTTGATCGTAATTGAATTCGAGTGGGTTTAATCGAATTGAATACAAGTTGTGGCTCGAGCTTGAGTGATTAAATATTTTTATATATGTTTTGTAATTTTTTAACTAATTGTATCATGTGTGAACAGAATATTGGCTAGCCTCAGTCTTGAAGTATAATTACTGACTATATTTAACTAGGAAATATAGAAAATGGTTATAAAAAAAATGTATTCACTCATACACGCTATATAATATGTTTCGGGGGAATTTTTGTGTTTAATCGGATATGGCATTCTAACAATGTATAATTTGATAGCTGGGCCCCACAAAAATTTAACTGATTATGTTTCTTTTGGTTTCCTTGCGCAGACGTGGGTAAATTCCTTGATTTATGCTTTACTAACGAGTACTCTTGACCAAAGCGGGTATAGCTAAAATATTGTAAAGTTTGCTCTAAAGTTTGCTCTGGTAAAAGGAGAAATGTTCTGTCATTTTCGAAAAAATCTATGTTAAATCGACTTCTATAGTCCTCATGTCTATTTCTCATACAATAAAGTATACTATATGTGGTTATCATACATAATTATGTAAAAAAAATAGACATAAATTATACACTCAAATTATTGGACTCATGCATCAAATTAGCCTATCATTTTCGCAGTGCATTTTTAGTTATTACAAAATGGATCACGTGCAACGAAATGAAGACCAAAGGCAAAATCTCAGCTTACGTGGACTCAACTTGCAAAAGCCCTAAAATCCTCGCAAAACCCAAACTTTGAACAATCTTTTTTCCTTTTTTCTTTGTTTTTGTCACATTTGAATTCCGTAAAAATTCCTTTGCAGACCAACAATGTCTCTGTTCATTCCTCACCATTTCAGCATCAAATCCTCTCAGCTGAACAAATCCAAGGTTTGAACTCAACTTTCCAATTTTTATGTAATTAATTGATTATCCTGAAATTGTTGAAAACATTTGTACTCATAACTCAATGCTTTCTGTGATAGCAGTGAAAGCTTCAATTTGTCTGTTGTAGAGATTTCATCGGTTCGTGCATTAGGTTAATTAAATTGAGTAGTAATAGTAATGATGATTTGAAGAAACTTTATTTTTGCAGATATATTATTCGTCGTGTCATTTGAGGAGGATGAATACCTGCAAGGTGTTCGCCGCATCGTCAACTGCGGAGGATGTATCAAATTACATTGCAGCAGCTCCGATATTACTGCCCGAAGGTCCATGGAATCAGGTAAGTGACTGATACGTCAATTTGCTGTTGTTTAGTTGTCTGCTGGAGAAATGGGAGTTGTGTTTACTTGAATACTTGTCTTTAACATCTGAATGTGCTTAATTGATCAGATAATGTACTTCCGTTTTCGTTTCAATTTTATTTGGAGACGCGGTTGAAAGTTTTTAGAGTCTGGCTGATTCAGTAGAAACACTTAATTTGACTAAATTTAATATAGTGTTGTTGTAATAGAGTTATTGTTTCTTAATTATTTGGAAGATAGATAGTTGTTCCTGCTTTGATTGTGAACGAATTCAAATTGGTAATGCAGTGAATACGATATGAATGATACTTCGACTTGGTAATCCAAATTCATCATGCTCCTATACTTGACAATTTGTTGTGGTTATGTCTTGGTTTGGTCTTCAAGGCTTATACGGGCTTCAAATTTCTAGATTCCTGGTGGAGTTACAGCTGCAAAGGGTTTCAAGGCTGCTGGAATGTATGGTGGATTACGTGCAGTAGGAGAGAAGCCTGATCTTGCACTCGTAACTTGTGATGTGGATGCCATATCTGCAGGTTGGTCGCCTTCGTTTAAGAAGTTAACTTGCTTCCATAGTGTGCGTGTTTCAATGCTTTATAATTATAAACCTTCCTACCTGCAGGGACTTCTATAATTTACCACCTATGGCATATGTGCAGAAAGTATTTGAGAAGCATGTGTGCAGGAAGTATTTGAGAAGAAGAGTTTTTCTTATTCAATAAACGTAAAGATACAACCCTATTTGTAGTAGTTACAGATTTCTATACTAGGGAAAGTATATATACAAGAAAAGGAAACAATATATTCACAGGATCAACTTATCTAAAGTAGGAAACAAATCAAGTTAAGTAGGGCTGAAATCTGTCTTAGAATCATAAATTGATTCCTAGAATCAGGATATATTTATGGAATCTTTAACACTCCCCCTCAAGCTGGTGAATGGATATCTTTCATTTCCAGCTTGCATACAAGCTCATCGAACTTTCTTGAAGCTAACCCTTTGGTAAGCACATCTGCCAGCTGATTTTCTGATGGTACGTAAGGGATACAAATCAACCCTGCCTCCAGCTTCTCTTTGATGAAGTGGCGATCTACCTCAACATGTTTTGTCCTATCGTGTTGCACCGGATTATGTGCAATGTTAATAGCAGACTTATTGTCACAAAACAATTTGATTGATCCACTCCTAGTAATTTTTAGATCATCTAGAATAATCTTCAACCACAACAGTTCACACATTCCAAGAGCTAAGGCACGAAATTCAGCCTCGGCACTTGATCTTGCTACTATATCCTGCTTCTTGCTTCTCCAAAACACAAGGTTTCCTCCAAGAAAGACACAATTACCAGTTGTTGAACGCCGATCGACAAGAGAACCCGCATAATCAACATCTGTATAACCTTCAACAGTTAAGCCATTTCCTGAACAGAACATAATTCCTTTTCCCGGCGTCGATTTTAAATAACTTAAAATTCTTCTCACAGCAAGCATGTGTTCCTCATTTGGATTATGCATAAATTGACTTACCAAACTCACCGCGAAAGCAATATCAGGTCTCGTGTGGGATAAATATATGAGACGACCAACCAACCTTTGGTATCTACCTTTATCAACTGATTTGCAGTTTGGGTTCTCACCAATTTTAAAATTGGGTTCCACTGGTGTGCTTGCTGCTTTCCCACCTAGAAGACCAATTTCCTCTAGCAAATCTAAGGTATACTTTCTTTGAGAAAGAAAGATACCTTCTTTGGAGTATGCAACCTCTATTCCCAGAAAATACTTCAGCCTTCCTAAGTCTTTAATTTCAAATTCCCTTGCAAGTTGTTCCTTTAGCAATTGTTGTTCCACAATATCATCTCCAGTCACAATAATGTCATCGACGTACACTAGAAGTGCGGTAACCTTTCCTTCACTAGAATGTTTAATGAAAAGCGTATGGTCTCCTCTACTCTGCCAATATCCCATCTTCCTCATAGCCTTAGTGAACCTGTCAAACCATGCCCTGGGAGACTGTTTTAACCCATATAATGCCTTTTTCAGCTTGCATACTCTATTGGTGGCAGTTTTACTAAAACCTGGCGGTGGCTCCATAAAGACCTCCTCCTCTAATTCTCCATGAAGGAATGCATTTTTCACATCAAATTGTTGCAAATTCCATCCAAAACAAGCAGCCAATGATAACAAAATTCGTACAGTTGTCATTTTTGCTACTGGCGCAAATGTTTCCAAGTAATCTATCCCATAGGTTTGTGTATAACCTTTAGCGACCAGCCTTGCCTTATACCTCTCCAATGTACCATCAGCCTTGTATTTCAAATTAAACACCCATTTACATCCTACAGGTTTCACTCCATTCGATCTAGACATCATATCCCAAGTTTCATTCTTTTCTAATGCTCTCATCTCCTCCTCCATGGCCTTTGCCCAATTCTTATCTTTTAATGCATCTTCAACTGTTTTAGGAATCTCAATGGAGCTAAGGGATGTTAGGAAACTTTTATGTTTGGGTGACAATCTATGATATGAAATGAAGTTGGCAAGAGGGTGTTGGGTACAATTTCTAGTACCTTTCCTAAGTGCAACAGGCAAATCCAAGTCATTACATACAGGATTACTACAAGGAAATGAATCAACTTTTTCAGTACCTAAATTAGGAGAGGAGTTTGGTACGTGCTGTGAGTCCAAAATGGGTTGTGATCTCCTTTTGAACACATATGGAGATCCTTTAAATCTGACAACAGATGGAATGGATGGTTGCTTCGTGAGAGAATCACTTATTTCTTGTTGATCTTGATCACCTGAAACTGAAATTGATTGACCATTTTCATTTAGTACATGACTGTCTGTTGAATGAGCAGGTAAATGAGTTGAAAAAGATGGCGACAAAGGTAACAAGGATAGATTAGGACTCGAGACTCGATCAACACTAGAAATCTCCCCCTGGCAATGAGTTTGAGGAGACATAAAGAATGGTTCAGTTTCTAAAAACGTGACATCCTTAGAGATATAGAATTTTCGAGAAGGTGGATAATAGCATTTGTACCCCTTTTGAGTGTTGGAATACCCTAAGAATACACATTTAAGAGCTCTAGGATCAAACTTGTCCCTATGTTGTGTATGAACGTGAACAAGTGAGACACAACCGAAGACTTTCAATGGGAGAGAAGTATGTAGACCAAAATCTGGAAAATGGGAAGACAAACATTGAACTGGACTTTGATTGTTGAGACCTTTAGAAGGGACCCGATTTATAAGATGTGCAGCAGTTAAAACTGCATCCCCCCAGAAACACTTTGGAACATGATGGTGATGTAAAAGAGATCGTGTGACATTAAGAAGATGTTGCATTTTCCGTTCAGCGACCCCATTTTGTTGAGGGGTATTAACACAAGAAGATTCATGAACAATGCCTTCTTGCTGAAAGAAAACACGAAGGCTTTGGTTAAAATAATCGCGGGCATTATCTGTACGAAACCTTTTAATGGCAGAACCAAATTGAGTAATGATCATTTTGTGAAATAATGGAATTATAGTGCTGATTTCTGATTTGTCTTTTAAGAGATAAACCCAAGTTGTGCGAGTACAATCATCAATAAAGGATACAAACCATCTAGCCCCAGAACAATTTGGAACCCGAGAGGGGCCCCAAACATCAGAATGAACCAAAGAAAAAGGAACAGACGAAAATTTATTACTGATTGGAAATGAAACACGATGATGCTTTGAAATTTGACAGACATCACAATGAAACGTACTAACATCTAGACCACTAAACAATGAAGGAAACAAATTTTGAAGCAAACGGAAAGGCGGATGTCCCAAACGAAAATGGTGAAGCCAAATTTCATCAATTACAGATTTGTCTCGTGATGAACAAGCAAGAGTAAGTTGATTTCCCTTAACAGCACCATGGTCCATTTCGAGATAGTACAACCCATTTCGTTCCTTAGCAGCCCCAATCCTCCTCCCCGAACTCAGTTCCTGAAAAACACAATCATGAGGTGAAAAAATGACACGACAATTAAGATCTTTTGTGAGTTGATGGACAGAAATAAGATTTGTGGAGAGTTTAGGCACGTGGAGAACATTTTTCAAAGGCAGAGAAGCTGTGGATTTAGCATCTCCTTGACCAGCTATAGGAACAGAATTACCATCAGCTACAGTAATTTTCTTACTACTAGAAATAGGTTTATATGTTTCGAAAAAGGTAGGATCTTGTGTCATATGATCGGTGGCACCCGAATCAATAATCCAAGAGTGAAGGCCAACAATTTCAGATGCATTAAAATTTCTAGAATTAAGACATTTACCTGTTTGTGCTAAAGAGCAAGAACTAGATTGAATGGTTTTAAGGAAGGATCTCAGCTTACTGATTTCATCCTCACTAAATTCACCAAGTTCAGGTACCATAGTAGTAGGCTTCTCCGGGACTTCATTAGGCTCATGTGAAGCCAAATTTGCCTGATTTCTGGATTGCAGGTTCTTAAAGCCACCGATGCGATTCAAAACAGCCTCTTTTCCATGAAGCTTGAAGCAAGTGTCATTGGTGTGCTTTGACTTTCTACAGTATGTACACCACAAACCTTCTCGGTTTTGTTTTTGCCGGGAGGAGGAATTTTTAGACATAGAAGCAGAAGGCAAATTTTGAGGCCGAGTGTGTGGATCTACTGGTTTGGCAGATATCATTGCTGATCTGTCGATATTAGACTCATCCAACATGGCAATCCTTCGGTGTTCTTCGCTGCGTATCATGGAAAAAACTTCATTCAAGGATGGAAGTTTCTTTTTTCTAAGAATCTGAATCCTGATTTGATCATATTCAGGATTAAGGCCAGCTAGAAATTCCACAATTCGATCCCTTTTGAGCATAGTGGTAAATGTTGTAGCATCCTCGCTACATACCATCTTTACATCCTGATAGTGGTCTAACTCGATCCAATAACCATTCATCTGGTTATAGTAGTCAGTCACAGATAAGGAGCCTTGTTTGGTACTGGTTATTTTGGTCTTAATCTCAAAAATAACAGAAGCATCTTGCACTTTTGAATAAGTTCTCTTCACAGTATCCCATATGTCTTTGGCTGTAGGCAAAAACATATAATTTTTACTCACCTCGGGCTGCATTGAATTCCACAACCACGACATAAGCATCAAATCTTCGATGTCCCAGGCAGCAAATGCCGGATCACTAGTCTGTGGTACTAGTCCAGTGAGATGGGCGATTTTTCCTCGGCCTTTCAGAAACGTTCTTACCAATTGAGACCATTGAAGGTAATTTCGTCCATCCAAACGATAAGAATAATGCATTCCTTGCAACTCACTGGAAGCATTATTTGTAGATTGTTCAAATGGGGCAGCAACCTTCGTAGATGAAGGAGTTTTCTCTGAAACTTCAGACATTGTTGCAGCGGAATAACAAGTATTGGCAATGAAGGCCAATAACAGGCTAACCCCAAAAAAAAGAAAAGATAACAGAGCCTATGGCTCTGATACCATGTGCAGAAAGTATTTGAGAAGCATGTATGCAGGAAGTATTTGAGAAGAAGAGTTTTTCTTATTCAATAAACGTAAAGATACAACCCTATTTGTAGTAGTTACAGATTTCTATACTAGGGAAAGTATATATACAAGAAAAGGAAACAATATATTCACAGGATCAACTTATCTAAAGTAGGAAACAAATCAAGTTAAGTAGGGCTGAAATCTGTCTTAGAATCATAAATTGATTCCTAGAATCAGGATATATTTATGGAATCTTAACAGCATATACATACAATTTTCTGCTAATTGGTTTCTTAGGATAAGTTCTGTATATTCGGTTTCCAACTACTCTATTTATTTTTTAGGTGCATTTACAACTAATGTGGTCGCTGCTGCCCCTGTGTTGTACTGTAAAGAGGCATTGGAAAAATCCACGACGGTATGTTCCCGCATAAGTGTATCATGCTGGTTTAAAAGATGGTCATAGTCCAAGGACTTTTGTTCTGCCCGAAAGGAAAATCTTAGAGACAAGTTGGATAAAGTTATTTTAGGTTATTCAATAACTGAAATTGGTTTAGTTGCTTATTTTAAAGAAGTGTTATGTTTAATTACATTATATGAACATTATCATTATAATCATATCAAAGCCAAATTTTGTCCAACTTGTGCTTTGAAAGCCACCTCAGAACAAAGCTGTAATTCCATCAAATTCTTTATCAATGTCCTTATCTCCATAAGTTATCGGCCCACCAAAACCCGAAATGCACACTCAAGCTCACAAAATAGGTGGAATGTGGACATAGTAGGAAAGCAAGAGAGCTTCTTCAGGTGACTTAACTGATATATGTTCCGTAATATTTCAGGCTCGTGCGATATTAATAAATGCTGGTCAAGCAAATGCAGCAACGGTAACTTCTCTTAATCTATTTGCTAGTGCTCATTTTGAGAGTGGACGTATACCTGTTCCAAATAAAAGAAAATAAAGGGAAAATTCTTATTTTTCTTCACCTAAATTATAGTACCTAGGCTAGAATATCATGCATGCTCTTTTTCTTTCTACTGCTTCTATTCTCACTGTCGTTTATCATTTGTTATCATATAGGCAAATACTGTTATCTAATGCGACTATGATGCCTTAAAAATTGTTAATAGGGTGATGCAGGTTACCAAGATGTGATAGAATGTTCTCATGCCCTTTCTGAGGTATCTATTTTTCAGTATGTACATTTTATTTGTGGGATGTAACTTTCGTTATCTAACTTCGTAATGAATACAGTTGCTGCAACTGAATTCTGAGCAAGTTTTGATTGAATCCACCGGTGTAATTGGTCAACGTATAAAGAAGGTAATTCCTTGTTCTCATCAGTGTCTGTTTTCATTCAACCGAAGGCATGCATGCATTTGTGTTTTCGTCAAAAAGATGAGTAAACAGGCTAGACTGCTGAGTTGTGTCTGAACACCTGGCATTTAACATACACAAGACATGGTGTTCTTTGTCGCATGCAGGACGCTCTTCTCAAGTCACTTCCGGATTTAGTAAATCTCTTATCATCCACTGTTCATGGGTAATTTTTCCAAATGGATCATAACCACCCCCGCCCCTGTCTCCTGATAAATTTTGGTTTTCTTGATGAATTTTTTTGTTTCCCTCCGATTTCTTTAGACATGGATGTTAGCCTCCCCTTGTAACTCTATACTTCAATCGATGCTGTTCCATTTCCTTTTGTATTTTCTCTGTTTTTCCCAATTCTCTTTTCTGATTTTCAATTGTTGAAAGTTTTTGCTGAATTCACAGGGCAGACTCTGCTGCTATAGCAATAACAACCACAGATCTTGTAAGCAAAAGCATTGCAATTGAATCTGAGGTGTGTGCCATCCTTTTATTATGCATATGCATGTTCATATTTGAACAAATTTTATTTCTATCGTCCAAATTATGATTGATACTGAGCTACTCTAGCGGTCAAAACTAATATTTAGAATCACTGCTCCCTCTCTGTCTCTCCCTTCGAATTTGTGATTGACACTGAACTGCTCTAGAGTTAAGACTAACATTCTCTCTCTCTCTCTCCCTCAGAGAGAGAGAGAGTTCAAGATTAATATGTGACAATACTTGGAGTTTATCCACTGTCCATTCCCATAAAGACCGCAAAACCATAGACGTTTTGCTATCATTTATGGGAATGGATAGTGGACAAATTCCAATTATTGTCAATAACTATGATTGGTGTTATCTTAATGTTTGGATCTTGTTTTCCGCCAACTTATTCAATGATATAACAAGCTCAAATGGTTAAGGACTGAGTGACTCAGAATACCAAAAGTCCCAGTTCCCGCCTTGTGTCTATTCTTGTGTACCCCTATGACATACCCCCGGAGGCTGCTTTGCCCCAGATCCACTCATGTTTTGTTCTGAACCTCTTTTGGACACGTCCTCTTTGATTCTGATTTGGGTTTCCACTTTTTGTAGCTTATGATACACCATTACCCACGGCTATTCTGGAACTTGTCTTCAAATTTTCAAAATAATGAAGATTTAGCTACGTTGACGTGTGTCTATGAATAGTGAATGAACTTAATATAATAGTATCTTTTAGTTTATAAATTCAACAAATGAATGAACGAAGGCCTTCTTTGAATCTTCGTTACCCCATTCGTAATGGAGATATATACTCAATTCAGGTTGGAGGAACTCGAGTAAGAGTTGGTGGTATGGCAAAGGGTTCTGGGATGATCCATCCTAACATGGCAACAATGCTCGGAGTAGGTTTCTTATAATTTCCTTCTGATTATTCAATTATTAGTATAAGTTATTTCATATTAATGATTTAACTTTTACAGGTTATAACAACCGACGCCATGGTTACTAGTGATGTCTGGCGAAAGATGGTCCGCATAGCTGTAAACCGTAGTTTTAATCAAATTACTGTAAGTACCAAACTTTTTATATATCTGGTTTAGTACTATTCATATTTTATCTTAATGGATTTAAGTGGTGCCAAATCAATCATTTGGCAATATATGCATCTGTCATGTGCACATATACTTGGAGTACAAAGAGTGCTGTATTCGCCCTAAATAGCTGGACAAGTAAACATGTATCAAGTTATGAACAGACCTCTGATCCTGGTTAATAGTTGATGCATTCGCTGTGAAAGATTTGTCAATCATTCACGTGATCAATGATGTTGCATTCCTTTAGGAAAATTTCCTAGTTTTATTTATGCAAGGAAGATGGATTATAGTCTAGTTGCAAGCTAAATCATGAGCTAACATAAAATATGTGTAGATACCCATTTGTACCTCAGAATGTTAATCACCGTCTTAATTTGGCAATTCATGTGTGCCTGTGGTACCATTGTGCATCAAGCCCTTCATGCAAAGTTATTTTATCTTAGCATTAACGTCAAACTTGGTGCACCCTAATCCTATTTGAGGATGTTTCCTTGGCAGGTAGATGGAGATACTAGTACAAATGATTGTGTCATTGCTTTGGCTAGTGGCCTTTCAGGAGCAAACAAGATTTCTTCTTTCAATAATTCTGATGCCGAACATTTACAAGCATGCCTTGATGCTGTATGTATATTGCTTTTGTTTGGTATTGAATAGTCAATTGCTGCTACCTAGGGTGGCATATACTGTATCTACTCTCAAGTTTTATTCTGGTTCATTTGGTGTAGTTGAGAATACTTAATTGCTGGGAATTCTTGTTCCCATGTCTTTTACTTGTTTGCAGTGAGTTATGGTATTTCTTGAGTAAATGATAAACATTAAAGTTCCCAGGATATTTTGATTCTTCTTTAGTAAAATATCCTCGAACCAAGTATCGAGAAAATATAGTGCAATCAGTAGTCATCATATCAATGAAATGATATGAAATATGTGTTTCATAGTGTGGTCAATACTTTTAAGTGTCATATGCCATTTACAAAATGTGATACTATAATCTGGATCCTTGAATTGTTTGGATTATTGCATGAGTCAACTGGTTTAATCTGATAATATGCAGAGAGAATGTGCATGTAACATGCTACTTTTACAATTTGGTCAGGTGATGCAAGGTCTTGCAAAATCAATAGCTTGGGATGGTGAAGGAGCAACATGCTTGATTGAGGTCCGCATTTTTACAAAAGAATTACTAAACAATTGTTTTTATATCTTTTTCCATTTTACTAAATATTGGAATCAACGGTGCTTGAAATCCCATGATTTGTGCTGCTATTTTGTAAAAATTGTAAAAATAACAACTTTTCACTTAACTTGAAAATGATTATCCAATGACATAACTGTCCTTTTGAGACATCAATGGTCTAATACAGCGCTTAGATAGCTTGTTGTATAGGTGAACCATGAATTAAGAACCATAATTTTTTTGGGGGGTGGTAATAATTTATAATTTGTCGGTTAGTGCTAACCTAATATACTTCATTGGGAGATATCAACAACCTTATTTATGGAGTTTTCGCTGATGACTTGCAAATGTCGGCAGATCAACTGTGGAATTTTTGTGAGTCCATATGTGAACAAGAAAAAGATTTTAATTGATATTAATTTGCAGGTCAATGTATCTGGGGCAGGCAGTGAAGCCGAAGCCGCAAAGATTGCACGATCAGTAGCATCTTCTTCATTAACCAAGGCATGATACAATATCTACTGGAAAACATGTGATAAAATACTTTTCCATTTAATATACTCTGCTTAGCCGTGAATCTTCCATTATCTATGTAGTAGGCTGCAGTATATGGTAGGGATCCAAATTGGGGGCGTATAGCTTGTGCTGCTGGTTATGCAGGAATTCCTTTCAGTCAAAACAAACTCCAAATATCACTCGGTGATACTCTACTGATGGAAAATGGCCAGCCACTGCCATTTGATAGGTATAATACTACAATCAAATTACTTCCTATGAAAGACTATTTGGATGAAATGATGAAGTTATAAATTATCCCGTGTCTTCCGACAACATGGACTATATGTCTGTATTTGGAGACCCCTGTTTTTTTTTGGTTCTTAATAGACAGCAATATGTTACAGGGCTGCTGCTAGTGATTATCTAAGGAAGACGGGCGAAAAACATGGAACAGTTGTAATTCAGATATCCATTGGTGAGTTTGAGAAATCTGTTTTTAACTATGTGCAATGTGGTGGAATGGTATCTTTAATGTTCAAAAAAAAAGAGGTGATATGGTACCTTCTCTTCATCCAACCCTCACAGCCCGCCCCAGACGAGAAAAAATAAAATAATGCATGCCCAGAATTAAAATGGATTGATAAAGAAACACTCTACAAAAAGGGAAAGAGGGGGGGGGGAGGGGGGGGAGGTTGGAACATGCTTTGCATTACTTTTGACACCATATAGAGGTAGTTTGTGTCAAGCCTGTAGTTATATATTTGGCAGCTTCTGTTCCCATCTCGTTAGCCTGCTGCAACTCGATGATTAATATGCATCTTTGGCGCAAAATTTGCTGTCTTGTCTGATGGATTTCCCTTTCATTCTTTAACAGGCAATGGTCCAGGGAGTGCGCAAGCATGGGGCTGTGACCTGAGTTACGATTATGTGAAGATAAATGCCGAGTACACAACATAACTTGTACTCTGGAGGTTTATACCTCTCTCTATTTTCTCGCTTAGTAATGGAGGTTTATACCTGAAATGTGTACATTATTGTGAGCAAACTGCTCATATTTTGGCACCGTCTTTGTCTTGGTAAATTACATCTTGGATGTGGAATGACACCTGATCTGCTGGTTAAATAAATCCGACTTTATTTGAGAGTCCAATTAGGCAATTTTACCTAGAACAAGTACTAACTATTAAGTTAAACAGAGTGTGTGCATCAATTCTGGATACTAGTTGGACACACAACTACCAATATCACCAGATAACTAGACAGTCGCCAATGTAGGATCTAATCGGGATAATCAGACAATCGCCAATGCAAGATTAATCAGGGAAATACAAACAAGCGTACATTGCAATCGACAATTAGCAAACCCAATATCTAGCCAAAGAAATCTAAACAAAGCTAAGGTAGATAACACCAAATGTTCTGAAACCATAATAATACTACCCATCTCAAAAACATTCTCACACGTCTCACTGACAAACAAGACCTCACAACTCATCTCACCTCTAATTATTTATTTACATTGGTGACAAACGAAAAGCATACTAAGTAAGTCCATCATCATGTGGCCTCTGCAACTGGAAAGTGCAACTTTGTGACAGATTTCTTCAGAAAACTACTTCCACAGAACGGATCCGGACTACTCCCAACATTGAAATCGACAGCGTCCACCTTCGGCTCACTAAATCCAGCCACTCCACTATTATCATCAAGAGGCTTTGACTTAGAGGAACTCCCGCCATTTTTCTTAGCTTGTTTCTTGTCTTTGTCTCCAGTGCTACCTCGTGAAGATTTGCCACCACGCTTCTGCTTGTTCTTCCCTGACCTCTTGCCACCACTGCGATACCGTTGATTCTTGTATGAGGGAAAATGTGATACTGATGTTGGAATTGGATCATACACATCAGGGGCCCAGGTTACTGAAGAATTTTTAGGTGGTAAGCCCTGCTTTTCACGGCTACCTTTCATGGCAGATACAAGCTTCGTAGGAGTCTGAGAGATATGAGCATCAAGCAGATAAAAGAGTTACATAAGTATTTACAATACATCACAAGTACCTGAACCCTTAACTATAGACTATCTGGGACCAGAAAATTCAAAATTCATTGCTTCACTAACAAAAAGGGAAGTTAAGCAAGCAAGGAACAGCGTTCTCACTAGCAAAGTGACACCTTTTTTTCATTTTTTTTTTTTTTTTGGTTAGGTACAAGCAAAGTGACACTAATCAAAATCTCAAAAAGAAGGGGATAATCTTTTCTTGCCTACATCATTAAGATAGAGAGTTTGTGATGCAAATGGATCAACCAAAACTAATTTCATAAGCTGGAAAAACATAGAAAATTTCTGCGTACAAGCACGTTTTGTCAAATTTATCTATATCCAACAAAATCCTTAGAAGACGTGCTTTTCTTTGGCCTGGACCATGAAAAAGAACAGAATCCCATTGATGCACAAAAGAGCAAACAATCAAACACATATCTCATAGAAACTAAGAACATGGGATGAAGGCCGACTGCCCAGGATTTTACATGATCAAATAACAGTATCAGTCTAATTCAATTATGCAGATTAAATAGCTTTCGGTAACTACTATAGCTAGCCTGACACAATTCAGCATATGATATTACTTAATGGAGTAAGATATATTTCACATGAGATAGTTTGTAAATTGGTGAACAAACACTGAGAAGTGTTTTCAAGAGGTCATAAAAACTTACAGGCAATGATATGGATCGTGAAGGACCTTGATTAACAGAATCAGCGGAGGCATTAGCTTTAGAGATTGCAGCAGTAAAACCTTTCTCCTCTGTTTCTTTCCCACTCGAAAATCCATCTATAGTAGATTTACCCTCACGAGGAGGCGGAAATGTGGAAGACTTACCAAGACTTTTTTCACAAGCTGAGTTACAGGACTTACTATTATCCGAGTCCTTGCATTTATCTTCCTTCACCACATTGCATATATCATTCGTTGCAGGAGATAGGTTGACGCCACGATTTGATATATCAATGTCTTCAATGTTCAGAAATGCAGTCAAACATGTTTCGAGCTCACCCACAGACAAATTACTTGAGATTAACTGATTTTGATTATGTGGATCCGTTGAAGACCCAGTATTGTCGCTTATATCATGACAAGCTGACGTATTAAGAGAAACACAAACTTCCATCTACAACAGGACCAACTGAACAAGAGCTGTAAATGCAAAATTGGAAACTGATGATTAATAATTCTGGAAAGGCACCATAAACACTGCAAAAGAAACTACCAATAACACAATTATACCCAGGCGACTTGCAGCTAACTAGAGAAATATAAATTTGAAGTAAATAAGGCCATACACGTAAACACAATGCATGACTGGTTCAAAAAGGTCAGAAAACTGAACGATCCAAGTTGTGACATATAAGGAGGGAGCATATAGGCACTTAAGTTAAACATTGCTTAGAAATGTAAGTAGCATCTAAATACTTAACCTTGCTTAAAAATATAAGTAGCATCGAGGTATTTAGCATTGCTTAAAAACTGGAGGGGGTGGGGTGGGGGTGGGAATTGAAACGCTATGAATATCATCTGACAGAATGAAGTACATAATGCTGCCACTCAATTAAATCCACAAGCACCTTGAAAGTGCTTTACAAAAACAACTCAAACTTCATTCATTAAGCAGACGATCAATATTTATGCATTGGCTCACTGCTCTATCAGTTTCATTCAATAACCACACACCTTCAAATCTGGTTCTGATGTTTTGACTTATTAAGATTAAGATAATAATAATTAAATCACATAAATGCAATAAGTTTTTTCCCAATATTAATGAGTAGAAAAATAAATCGAAACCATAGGCTCCAAAATGAATACTGAGCAGTTTCACCAGACACGAATAGCAACAAATAGAGAAATAATAATTATTGTCTAACATCCAATATCAAGAATACCAAAAACACATATCTATTCTTCGTTAAGAAATCTAAAATTCAGCAGATTCAATAATAAACATAAATTACATCAAGAAAATACCTATATTGGTCCACCAAGCGCCCTTCGCGCAAATCCTCCGAATCGATATATACTCAAAACGAGATCCGATCAACAGAAAATCGGACGATCGACAAATCACAACAGCTCAGTTTCCAATCAAAATTAGCTCAACCGCCAAATTTACCAGTATTCTTACGATATGTTAACAACAACTCGTCGGAAATTGACAAAATAGCGTTTAAAAAACTCGATAAGAAGAAATCGATCGTAAAATTAATAACAAATTATAGCTAAACGTTAACTACTAATATTACCACGCCGATCACTTTTCTGCAAATGTTTCAGACGATGAGAAGACGAGCCGCCATAGAAGGAGGACACGTGAGGGCGCGTGAAGAATAGCGGATCGATTGAAGGCACCGAATGCATCGCTCGATGCTCTTCGATTCACGATTCGTCAATCCTTTTCGTAAATTTTTTCTTCTATACAATCAAACTCTGTACAGATCGATGAATCGAAAGAAAGGAAAAAGAAACGATAGAGGAATGATCTTCTACAGAATGCGGATTAGATCTGGATATTTATCGGGGATCAACGGAATAATCGGCATCGGAAGATGAAACCCTAGGAGCAGCGCTACGCTCGTGTCATACAAGGAAGAGGAGAAGATGAATTATCGGATAATGAAATGGAAATATCTATCTATACACGAATACATATGAATATATATATATATATACACATATGTATGCATTGTATCTTCAATTCTCGTAAATTACTGTAGTACCCCAGGAATATTTAATTAATACCATGTGTTTTTTTTTTATAAACAATAATCAATACCATGTGGTATATTCAATTCGAGTGTGTAATTACTATACATTAATGTAAAAAAAATGTGAATTTGTCTTTTCTAAATATTTCTCTATGTTTCATGCATTTATTTGAGATTATCGTGAATTAAATAATATTTAAATAAGTTAGAATAATCTATACATAGATGGTGTAATATATTGTTATTATTCTTAGAAGCAAATTCTCATATTACCGTTGTTATATGTTAAATGCGGGTGCTTAAATATTTAGGTGTATAATTAAGTATTTATATTAAAATCTATAATGTGAAAAACTTTTTAAAGTTGTCACAATATGTCATTTGGGCTTATGATTTTTCTAGTTTTTTGACTTATAATAAAACAATTCGATTTGAAAAAAAAAAAAAAGAGAGAGAGAGAAAGAAATGAGGTACATCCGTAGAAGAGAAAGAATAGTAGATAATAGGAGGGAGAAAGCGTGAGATAAGGGAGATGTTAGAGAATGAATAAAATTATTTTGAAATATTGTCTTAATTATGAACTCGGGTTTGTATCTACTAAGGTAACCACATCGTATTAAATCAAAAAAATATTATCTTAACTAGCATGTATTTCGTACTATGTATGATTAGTCATTGATAATGTTTTTCCTTATAGTAAGCAAATGTTAAGCATATAAAAATATAAAATACTTTATGGTTACGCTATTTTTCAGTATTCTTATTGGAGTAAACTAGGAAGTTTCTAGGTTGGATTTAATGTCTCTATCAAACAATGGCCATAAGGGTAAACATGTCTTTCAGTAGGGCGAGGATATTTATTATTAGGAGAAAAAGGACTTGGGAGAATAAGAATTGGGACAAATGAAAGAACTTTCTTTTGGTCAACTTGGACAAAGTCTATCGTAACCTTTACTCTCAACTTCAAAACGAGACACGCATATATTTTACAATTTTGTATTTAAAATGTACTTTTGTAAGTTAAACATCAATACTTACTCTTCAAAAGTTGATAAGATATTAAAGAATTAATTAATTATTCAAAAACACACTTTTTCTTTACGAAAATATGCAATGACAGTGACACGTCCAATTCAGACGTAATTATTATAAGACTAAAATATCTGAAAAATTCTAAGTTGGATTGGGATTGTTGCTTCCGATATATTTTACATCACACATCCAAAATAAGTGGGGTGGTTTTCACACCCACCTACCCTGTGTAAATCACCACACCCCAAATGTTTGTGTAGTGAAAAATGGATCGGGATCAACACTCTCAGTCCACTATAGAATTACCCAAAATATCTCTTATCGTGGAAATTAGTTTTCTGTCAACATGACTAGCGTGTTTTGTCCGAATCTCACGTGGTCTCCTCCCCCGAATTCTTGGGTCAGGCTTAACACAGATGGGAGCTACCTTTCAAGAAAAAAATCAGCGAACGCAGGAGGCCTGATTAGAGACAAAGAGGGAAAATGGATCGTTGGATTTCCAGCCAAACTTGGAAATGTGACTATCAATACAGCGGAACCCTTGGGATTGCGAGAAGGCCTCAAGCTGGCTTGGGAAAGAAGGATGCATAACATATGGGTTGAGGTGGATTCTGAAATAGTTTGGAAATGGATTGTCAAGAGGAACCCCGGGATGCCATCCTCTCGGGGTCATCATTGAAGAGTGTCGTCGACTTCTTGGTAATCTGTGGCAGGTTAGGTTCACTCACGTCTTGAGAGAGGGAAACAAAGGAGCCGACTTCCTGGCAAAATTGGGTCAACTTTTGGATAACAAACTCGTGATTTGGGATACTCCATCGGTAGGAATACAAACAGTCCTTGATGAAGATGTGATAGATCTCCACGGTCCGGAGACTATTGTTTCCTAGTTTCTGTTTTAGGTTTCCTTCGTTTTTCTTTATTGCCTTGTATTATCAAAAAAAAAAATTAAGATCCACATATGCCATAAAATTATATATATCATGAAAATATTTAGAAATACGCACAGCCATATATTTTTGAGTATGTTGTTTACAATTCAGCGTTCAACCTAGCATCATATTTGACGACAATAACATAAATTGCTATTTAGATTCAAAGTAGTTAAAGTTTTCCATAAAATTGCAATTTGGATATACGTCATACGTCATGGTCCTGTTACCTGTAACAAAAAAATAAAATAAAAATAACCATGGTCGCATTGATTTTCACAACTAAGAAGGTTGAAGTTGAACTACATAATAATTTGATCATCTAATGAAGTATATGGACAATTTGGTTAGGACGCAAAGTGCAACTTAAATCATCGAATATTCAAATTACGTCCGACCATTAACTCAACTTAAGAAAATCGACCTTACAAATTCGATCAGGTTAAATATGAAAATGAACGTCTTATAATTTTTTGGCTCAATCAACCACAAACAACCTTACAAATTTGATCCAGATCAAATATAAAAATGACCGACTATTATAATTTCTGGATTCAATCCACCACAAACCAATGACATCATCTATATATAATATATAAACCTTTGAGGCTATCTAATTAATAAACACACACGTGGATAGCCTAATTGAATTTAATCGTGCCACATAAGTAGGTGTTTAGTTTCTTCAATTGAATATCGATAAATATAATTATCAATCTTTATCCGAAAGAATCAAGATAAATTAGTTACCAGCATAATTTGAATTCTAAATAAGGTTATCTGTATAATTCGAATTAAAAAAAAAAAAAAAAACTTTTCTATATCCATCAGACTTATAGTAATAGTTATTACTTAATAGTCATTCTTTATATTATTATATTAAATTAATGTATTGATAATGTATGATTATTAATATTAAATAAATAATAAGATCTAATACTCATATAAATAAATTTTCAATGATAACAAAAAATATTAAGTTAATTTTTTCATTAGTAATAGTCACCTCTCGTTCTAAAGAAGGGAGAAGGAATATTTTTGAGTGCCCACTGCTTTTGGAAAATCTTTATATATGGATTTGGAATGTAATAGAAATCGTAGCATGGAGCATAGTAGGCTAGTAGCTACCAAACTCTTTCCTGTATCTTTAAACTAAATTTTTATGCATTAACTGTTCAAAAAAATAAAATAGTTACCTCTCATTTTAATTTTGAATATTTATTTCATTAATATTATTAATAGTGCTTAAACGAAATATATGATTTAATACTCATATGAAGAAATTATCCTGTGACAATCATTTAACTTGAATAATCTCTTTTAGAAAAAAAGTTAGATTATAAATAAATAAATTATGTAATGATAAATATAATTTTTGATTTTTTTTACATATCCAGTTTCCTGTGCCATGGCATGAGATTAGGTCTAGTAGTTATAAATTTTTGAATCTCAATTTTTTCAATTATAACTAAATTTTATCAACAATATTACCTCTTACAACATTGAAAATTCTGGGCTTGTCCATAAGTCTTGACAATAGATGAACTTTGAAGTACTTAGGGCTCGATTGGTATGTAAAAATAGAATTGGGTGGGAATGGAATGAAGGTGAGAATGGAATGGTGGGACCGGAATGAAGTTAATGCAACACATTATATGTTTGGTATGTTCAACGAGTGAGAATGGAATGGAATCATCATTCCTTAGTTTATTCTAGTCTCATGATTGGTAACTCGAAATGAAACAATAGGAATGAAATGAAATTATCGTTAAAAAACAAATTACCTTTAGTTTCATTTCTTTAAAATTTAATTTTTTTCTAAATATATAATTGCATAAATGTACAACAAATAGTATTATCCTTTTAAACATGCCATATGTAATAAGTTCAAATTGTATATAAATTTGCAAATAAAATTGTGATTTCAATTAAAAAGAATGAGATATTACAGTAATATTTTATTTTTATTATACGGTAAGCTTAAAATTTGATCAGTGTGTTAATCTGAAAACACGTGTTTCATTTATGAATTATGAGATTCAAGGTATAAGACACACGATTAGCACTAATAAACAACTCAAAGTTCGCAACTTGTGAAAAAACTAAGGTTGATTATAGCATAACAATTAATCCATTGATGTTGCATTTTATCTAGTATCATAAAAAAGTTGAAAATATTATTCTTTATTTTTCGTAATTACTCAAGTATTATGTTCTATTTATAAATGTATTTGTACTATACATTAACCCGAAATAAATTTGTATCTAATTTAGTTTTTTTTTTCATACTAGACGACCTAGAATTTTAGATTTTTGATTTTTATTTTATTTTTTTAGAAAGAACTATTAAAAGACAAAATAAAGACAATGAGTGAGAAAGTGGGAGACCAAAAAAAAAAAAAAATTCATCCCAGTTATCTGAAAGTTGAAGGCATTATTGATTATACTCAATAATCTACGTTTTGATTTATTTCCCCAGTTGATGGATTAGTTTACGATAAGAATATTTTTTTATTGGAACAATATATATTGTTCCCAACTTTTCCAATTCATTTCAGTAACTTTTCATATTTTTATTATTTTTTTCACATTTTTATTGTTAAAATAATTTTCCATAATGAAACTATTATTTTGGGCTCAAACATATTATTCCATATTTATTTTTATTTTTTGACATAATTTAATTTTTTTAATATTATCATTATTTATAAAGTGATTTTAAATTATTAATCATTATATGTCGGGGCCAATAGTATAGGTTGTGTTTGTTTTTGTTTTCAAACACATTTTGGCCAAAACTTGTTTGCTTTATGTTTTTTTGACCAAAAAGGATTTTTTTGGTCAAAGAATTTGTCAACTATTGTCTCCCTATTTGTATCTGCTCTAGGGTGCCTACTAATTACATCAACTACAATATATATATATATAACCATAATATTATAATCATTTAAAACTTATATTATATTATATTTTTCAATCATTAACTAATTATAAACACAACTTTTCAGACAAAAACTTGCATGATTTGACTGTTATAGTAACTTTTGTCTCTTTTGAAAATAAAATCAAACACAAGACCAAACATATTTTCATCAAAATACACAACTCTCAATAAACTTTTTCACCAAAAAAAACCCCCCCAAAATAAAAACAAACACAGCCATAACTTTTGCGTTAATTTTTTAAGACCATTTTATTGTGTCGGAGGGGATAATTTTGTCAAAAGTAAATATAAGTTGATTCTCGGTGAATCAGGAATGACTTAACCCTGAGAGAGAGAACTAATGACTCCACATTTTTGAGAATATGAATTACCCCGTGAATGGTCATTTCCAATACTAAAACATACCAAGCATAAGTTTGAAAATGGATGCCAAATACTCATTCCACTCCCACCTTATTCCAGTATACAATCGAGACCTTAATAGTATATAACTAAATTCTCCAATTTATGGGCCTTGAGTTTAAGTGTCAAACTAGGAGGAAAACAATAATCACAAACATAATAGCTGTACTATTTATCGATTCCAAAGAAATTTAGTGTGATTCTAGTCTAATTAAAATCTCATTTCAATCTTAAAACATTTACTGAGTTTTTAATTTGTACCAGAGTTGTTTTGGAGGCGTTTGGCCCAGCTTTTCAACAGCTAAAAATTGTATTTGGACCTAAACGCAATTTTTAAATCTATTTGGGCCAAAAAACCATAATCACTTTTGGGCCCAAAAGGGGTTCAAACTAGCGTTTTGTTAAAAGTTGGATATCCTGCTTTTAATCCGCCGCAATTTCTTTGTTTGTAAATTATGTAATGCCCATTAAATAATGTCAATATTCCTGAATTAACCTTTTTAATCAAAACTCTTTTTAACCCGCGTCTTCACATCTTCTGCATATCGAGCCTTCTTCCGCAAATCTTCGCGTCTCTTCGTTCCTGAATTGTTTTGTGGTCTCTCTAAAATATAAGTGAGGTTACTTTTGGAATTTCAACTAGAATCTGCATTTTCATTATTAATTATGAAAATTTGAATCCAAAGGCATAATCACTTTTTTAAAATTAATTATTTCATAATCAATTCTACGAGAATCGATTATTCTATAATCAACAACAACTGGGCCGAGCTCAAGTCAATATCCTATGTGAATTCATGGCCATTTCAATTAGTTTGGCTATGTATGGTTGTGTTTTTTAAATCAAATTTTCATTTTTTGGATTATCAGAAAATGAAAATGCTCACATCAAGCCAAAATCTATAGAAAATGCTCCAATTTCAAAACCTATCACACATTTCTCTATATAATTACTCATCATTTCATCAATTCAATCACTTCATTCTCTCTCTTCATTATGAAAATTTGAATCCAAAGGCATAATCACTTTTTTAAAATTAATTATTTCATAATCAATTCTACGAGAATCGATTATTCTATAATCAACAACAACTGGGCCGAGCTCAAGTCAATATCCTATGTGAATTCATGGCCATTTCAATTAGTTTGGCTATGTATGGTTGTGTTTTCTAAATCAAATTTTCATTTTTTGGATTATCAGAAAATGAAAATGCTCACATCAAGCCAAAATCTATAGAAAATGCTCCAATTTCAAAACCTATCACACATTTCTCTATATAATTACTCATCATTTCATCAATTCAATCACTTCATTCTCTCTCTTCATTAATTACATAATTCAAGTATCCAACATATTCTCGTTTTTACATTTTTATAAACAAAATATTATTCTAATTTTTTATCCTATCATCATTACATATATAACTAATTCAAATTATATCACATCTACACAATTTTCAAAAAACACATCCAAACAAACAAAAAAAATTAATATTTTCACACAAATTTCTATAATACACATTCTCCAATAAAAACTCAAAATTTATTTTCGAAAATACAACCATACAGAGCCTTTGTCTTTTTGCTTTAATTGTTTACCAAAAAAAATAATTTAATTTATCATTCAATTTTTAATGAAAATGAAAGTTATTCTAATCTTTGAGGCTGAGTTTTGTTTTAATCCCAAATTCATTTTTCGTAGTTTAACTTTGCCTCCTAAATGTGATTAGCATCTCAAGGCTGGTTAACCGGGTAGTATCAGCTTCCCACTTTCTTGTGGGTGGTTTTAGGTTTAATCTCAGACTGTCACAAGTTGTGACTTTTCTCTCTTTTATTTGGAATCTTATAAGGTTCGTGTGGCTCATGATTAAAAACTATCGATCCAAATTTGTCGGGTCAAAGTACATATCCCTTCGTCTATAAAAAAAAATGTGAGCAAGATAAACCTCACTTTCTTACATCAATAGGCCAACAATATTTTCGGAACACACATATATATGTTAGACAAACAAACACAACATTGTGCATAGTTTTGCATTGCTAATTTAAGTCATGCAGCCACTAATGATTAGGGTAAATAGCACATCTTTTTGTATACTTAAAACAATTAGAAATAAAAGTATTGTTGGGTTGACTCATTCCCTTGGGTGGCTCGTGGCAGCGGAAATTAAAATTCTACAAAAGTAAACGTACAATCACTTAAAAACAGGAATATGGAATTGGTTCGATCGAATTTGATAAGGAGGTAAACGAAATTATACCTTTCGAAAATTTTGTTTACCTCGTACTTTGGATCTCAGCAACCCTATGGTGCAAATCCACACAATTTCCCTTGGGTGAGAAATTGCCCGTCGTTTTTCGCATCTCCCGGTTTAGAGTGCTCCAAGCGTCGTACCTCTAAGATGTATCCACACCTCGTTCAAGTCACCAATCGTCTTGCCTTGCGTGCTAGACAACAAAACGATTCTAAGCTTAACTTAGGCTTGATTATGTGAAAGGTAGGAATATTTTCTAAGTCGTTTAATTCAACACATGAATAGAACGACGTCTTGTTGGAAAGAAGAGAGAGGTGGCCGATTTTAGGTCTAAGAGAGGGGGGCGGATTTTTTAGCTTTTTCATCATCTATTTTAGTCTCCTTCATCTCTTATTTATAGGTGAAGATTACCTAGAGTCCTATTAGGAAAAAGAAACTTTATTTCTCCCAAACTTTCTAGTAATCCTTATCCTATGAAGACTTGGAGGAGGGGAAAACTCTTTTCCTCTTCCACCACACATAAAATCGCCCCCTCCCTTATTTACACTCACAAATCGGTCAACTCCATTTAATTGGACTTTAGGATTTAATTTTTGACTTCTCAATTTAATTATAGGTGCAACCCATAAATTAAATACAAGTAAAATTAAATTCAACCAACTAATTCCAACATTTATTTATTTAACTTGAGCTCCACCCAATTAAATAAAATACTTGGACTCTACTAGGTCCATTAATTTAATTAATTCTACAAGATTAATTAAAAGAGTAAAATTAATTGAATCCTTCAATTAATTTATATTTCATATTAGGAAAGTACTAAACTTTTCTAATTCCCTCAATTTTCTCGAAATTGATTAATCACATCTATTCAAGCAGTGACTCTCTCGAGTTAGTGTGTGACCCTTTAGGCTCGTTTCTATCTAGTAGTAAGTACACCTTCCCACAGTGCTAGTGTACCTTCCTAAAATGGAAAGTACTAGATTAAATCAATCATTAGATTTAATCAAGCCTCAAATTAGTCACCAAGCTAATTCTCGGCACTTACAAATCACGGTTGCCCACCTAGCATAGGGTCCCGAAGACCTAGATAAAACGAAAGTAAAGATACGCCTTTTGCGATCTTGATCCTCGCATAAGTAAGATCTCTCTATCTAATCTCCCGATTGAATCTAGAGCATTGGCTAAGGTCGAAACTCTATTAATTCAATACTATGTTTCCCACATTATGTGAAATCGACTTCGACTATCTAAACGAGGAAACCCTACGCCTCTTTAGATATCATACTTCGGCCGAAGATTCGTTAAGTCGATTCACTATGTAACCATAGGAGATTAACCGACTGGCTAATGTCAGAGATAGATTCCTCTTGATTCTCACGTGCCTTGCTACGTAAGACGTGCATGTTTGAGTTTGCCCATATTCGATCATCTAAAGTGATCATGTAACAAATCAAGAACATGCGCGATTACGCATAAGACATCCAATGGAATCTTAGGTCCATAAGGATTACTCTTATACTACAAGACCACTGGAAGTTCCACATTCGACTGGGAATCCATTTCAGGAACTTCCATGGGGTTGTTCAGTTCGCCCATTACCACAATGGCAATCCTCATATATGCATTGGCTTTCATCGTGCCAGTATCTATGGAACAAGATACACTTCTACCAGAGTATGCATCATATGAGCAAGTCTTTTGGGTTGCATCGATATCCCTTTATCTCGATGAACCCTTTCACGACTTGGAACAATGTTTAAAGATCACAGCTTTCGAGACATATTCCATCATTGCCACACCCAATGTACAATGATGTCCCATAGCTATGTGTGATCCTTCGGGACTTTATTCTAAGCCAAAGTAAAAACTAATTTAAGAATAAAGACATGGCACACATATAAAAGAGATTGACTTTATTTATATGAAAACGATTGTTCAACTCTAGAGTTACTATTACAAATAATGACGCCCAATAATTGGTGCGCCGGACACTAACTCTAACAAGTATCTGAGTTCAAAATGTTCAAAAAGCCCAGAAATCAAGGCAAAGCACAAACCAATTATTCATAACAAAATTATTAATTGAAAATAGTTTTACATTGATCCCATCTAAATTGGTCAAAACGCTATAACAGTCTCAGTCATATACAGTGTATAACGGATTCCATCATACATGTACCAAGGTTTATAGGAGAACCTATAAGTATTACGGTAAATTCTATGCTAGATCGAGATCATTAGTCTCGGTCTAGTGTACACCATTGGATCAAGGGACATTTTAGTAAATACCCCCTGTTGAGGGATTAAATGGTGTAAATGAGACTGAGACCAGCATAGAATGACCCTAAGTATTCCCATACTATATAGGTGTGTATCTCTTAGCTACAGTGATTTTGGTCGTAATTATTTTTTTCTTTTTTTCCCTCCCACTTTGCTGCAAAACGACGTCGTTTCATGTTTGTTTTAGGATTTCTTTTCCCTTTTTATTTTCTGTCCAATAAAACGTGTCACTGCATGCAGTCTGCCACACTCCCACTCCATCCTTCTCTTCCTCCTCTTTTCAATCTCTCTCTCTGCAGTTCAGACCAAAAATCTTCACAATGGTTTTCTCGACTTCATGAACCTCCAGGTATCGTCGGATCTTCACTCAACATTGCTTTTTCTCAACTAAAGAATGGTATTAAAATTTAGAATTTAGATTAAATGTTAATTCTTTCTCTTCAAATCCCCAAATGAGTTTATTTTTTAATTTGTTTTGCTGCAATTTTTGTGGGTTCTTTCTGAAAGAGGTTTGTAGTGGTAATGAGGAGGGGACGAATTTGTTCATGGTGAGCTTTTGACTGGATTGATACCATTTGATGCTTGAAGTTTTTCTTTTCTCTCACTTTTGATCTTCTTCAACGAAGAAAAGCATCTCTGGAAATTTCTTAGGGGAGAGAGGTTATTGTGGTTTAAGTTTTGTGGGTTTTGTCGGATTTTTCAGATTATGGTTTTACAGTTTATCGTGATTTTGGATTTGTGGTGATTTTGAATTTTTTAGGGTTTTTGATACAGGCGGGTGAGGGCCGCTGAAACACCTCTTCTTTTGTGAGGGATTCAGCGTATTGGTATGATGGGGCTGAGTTGAGGAACGTTGGTTGAAAGAGTTAACTAGCTTCTATGTTTTGTTTTTCTGTGACATGTATTTTAATTGGGGTCTTTTTGATACTGAAATTGGATCTGAGATTAGGTAGTTTGTCAAGTTTTTACCTGTGTAAATTTGCGGTACTTTTGGACTTGAAGGTTACAGTTTTAGGCTATCCGATGTGTATTAGTATTCATGGTTATTGGGTAGAGATGGTGTTTTTTCTGTTCCATGTGTTAATTGAGATGCGATTTAGAGAAACTGTAATAGGCTTGTTTCTAATTGTGTGAATTGGTTTTATAAAGGGGCAAGAAATTGTGTCGGCTGAAGAATGGGATACTTCCATTGAGAACCAGCAACACCGCTGCATGATGCTTTTAGAGTCAATTCCAGGTTCATACTCACTTTGTGTTGATTTTTGCTTTCTTCTTCTCATCTCATGCAGTGTAATTTTGCTACATGCTTTTCTTTTTTCAGTTGTCTTTATAGCTTATATGATAAATCTGGTTGGTTGAATTGTTTTTAGAACAATTGATTTGTGTACACTTTGGCTTGAGATGATTGGGAAGCATGCTACTGAAATGTGTTTGGTTAATCAAATTATCTAGAAGCAGGGATATGAGGAATATAATAGGCTATTTGAATTCTTTGCGGTGATGATAGAGTCTAAATATGCCACTGATATGCATTAAATTTTATATACAATTTTTTTTCTCTTTTTATTGAAATAACTCAATGAACTTGGCTTTCTGACAGTTAGCTCTAGCCTTGTATTTTTGATCTGGGCCAGAATTATGTTTGTTTGTAGGAAAGCTGAGATCTTTTAGTGTTCAAATTGAAAAGCATGGACTAGAATTTTAGTGATAAATGTCATAATTCTTATGATTAATTTTTCCTTCACTAAGTAACTTTTTTCGTCACCCTCAATTCATGATGCTTGGCAAGGCACTAACGTGGTGTTCTTTGTTGAAGAGAATGTGGCAAAATGTGAGACAATAGTGTTCTTTCCGCTAATTGTATTTTCTTTGACTATAATAGCGGCTCAACTGTAATTGTTTCAGTCAATGCTGATGACAACGTGCCATAATCTTGTTTTGGTATTTTACCATACTTGTGACAAACATGTTTATAGGCAAAATTATAGTTTCGTAATGGCTGGTTGTGTTGGTTTATAGTGAAGCCACAAATGCAAATATCTGGTTTATATATGAATCTGTGAATGTTCATTTTCCTAAATTCGATTTATTTTTCCTTTCAAATACAAATGTGATTCGTGGATAGGTGTATTTTGGCTCTTAAAGTGCTTATGTGCAGGAGGAAGGTCAACTGATAGAGCCTTATCTTGAGGGTATGGTTCCACTTCTGATGGATATTGTCCGCAGAGTTAGGGATTTCTCCAATGAAATTCTCGAAGTGATTAAACCTATATATATCATTATTTATACCCTGGTTACAGTTTGTGGATATAAGTCTGTTATCAAGTTCTTTCCCCACTAGGTTTCTGATTTAGAACTTGTAGTATCTGTCTTGGAGAAATGCCATAAAATGAATGCTGCTACATCATTGAGACAAGAAAGTACTGGAGAGTTGGAAACACAATGCATCATACTTCTATGGCCTTTTTAGCTGACACTACAAAAAAGAGAAACTTATGAAACGCCTGGATTATTTTCTGGTTCTGCTGTGGCTTATGAAATTTGTTGAATCAAGTTTCTCATGCTTTCATCGTACTTATCAAGTGTCTGAGATTTTTCCCTCTCAAATTCTAAGGTTTTATTAAAACAGAGAAACTGTGAAATAGTTTTTGCAATATTCTGCTAATTGTAATTGTTGCTCTATAACATTGATGTTGTTCTATAACATTGATAGCTTGCAGATGCCCCCCTCTCGCTTTTTGTGGAAAATCTAATACAAAAAATTTGAAATTGTAGTTCCATCTAACAGTTGAGTTGAGGGGAGTCAAAGGTGAAGATATCGTTTCTGGATATATGTGGAGGATGGTTCAGTCTTAACCTTAGAGGATCTAATAAAAAGTGATCAATGTAAGAAGTATACTTCCTTTAAGGGATTTAAAGTTCATTCTGGCGTATATGCGTTATCCTTCATTTTATGCTCGATTTTCCTTGGACCCTATAACATGCTTTGACTGTTTTTTTGCAAGTTAGTTCGTTCTACGTATGTTATTTTTAAATTTTCTGATTTTCGTTTTATACAGTTGATGTAGCGAGGCAGGTGAGGGAGCCACAGCCTAGAGGGGCTTGTATTTTGGTGTGGAGATGGCGTTACGGGTATTTCTTATTTAATTCATGATGTGTATAGCTTTGTATGGTTATGCAAATACTGAAAATAGTGATTGTGTATGAGATTGTGTAAATTTTGATGCCTTATTGATATAGCGTGTTCATTACTTTGATGGCTTTGTTTCTAACTTTCCAGATTGTTTAATTATCTCGATTTTTTGTAAAACAATGGCGAATTTGAAAATTTTGAATAGAATTAGGATCTTGAGGAAACAATGAATGTTGTTTGAACTTTGAAAAATGACCTAGGCTTTTTGGTTAACGAGGCATATGCTATAATTGTAAAGTGAAATTATTGTGGTTGTATACCATCATGTGTCAATGTGAATGTTGGATATGTGTTTGTATTTTAAAGAGTAGTAATAATAATTATTAAAGTCGTTTAGTTATTTTAATTAGATTTTCATAGATAATTTAAGTATTTTGTGGTTAGATTAAAAATATTGGCATTTTTAATCAATGTGACGATAAATAGTATCAAGGGATTACTTATGACTTCTGATTTTATAGTGTTAGTCAAAGATTTTGTTTTGTTGATATTCTGTTGTGAGGGGCCTTCTTTTTAGGTAAGGTTGTAGCTTTAAAATTAATTCGTTTCTATGTCTTTTCCTGTGAAATTTTTCATGGAAATTCCTTTATGTGTTTTATTCTCCTTTTATACGCTTAATTAAATCTTTATAGTTTTTCTTTTAGATTAAACTTTCAATTCCGTATCAAAATAATTTTCTGTTCACGGTCAGTATTGTGGATGTTGTAGACTTTGACAATTCATTTTCAAAGTTAAGATTTCTGGCTTATTAGAAATGAAGTTTAAGAGTTTTATCGAGCTTTTCATTGGCTACGCAATTGGTCGCCCAATGGATTTTTAGGACACTTTTTAAAAATATTTTCTTTTTATTTTACAAATCTTTATTGTTGTTGTTTGTATCTTACAGTGAAAAATAATGGAGCAATTTCATAATCACGAGCTGAAGTACGTAGTTGAGAATTACTACAAGTCTATGACGTCACCGATTTTATGACAACAACATTTCAACGGAGTGGAAGCACTTCCCTTGATGATGGCTCTACGGATTCCAAGTTTGAAGATGACTTCGAACTGGTAACAGAGCTTTTGTTAATATTTATGGACTAATGTTTCTCCTCAGCTTCAATTTAAAGAGCAAGTAAACTTCTTAGGTTTGAAGAATTGATGTCATTGGGTCAAATAACGCAGCTAATCAAGGACTGATTACGTTTCTTGCATGACTTGCGGGAAATAATTGCAAATATTATTGTCACCACAGAATTTTATCACTTTTGGTTGTGGAATATAATGAAGAATTTTTGGGACTATGTATATCATCTGAAGGAGGTTGTAGTGAAGATATAGCAACAACCAAAGAGCTAGCATTTTCTCCTGCTGGTATGAAAGTCTTACTTATGTGGAAGCAAGTTGTTTCTTTTACAACTTAATTTTTTTTTTTTTAACTCTAGCTGATTGATGTTATAGTCTTCTGGTTTCATTTAACTTTTCCGTTCGGTTGGAATTGAGTTGAGGGGAGTCAAAGTGAAGATATAGTTTCCGGATATACGTGGAGGTTGGTTCGGTCTTAACCTTAAAGGATCTTATAAAAAATGCACAATGTAAGAAGTATACTTCCTTGAAGGGATTTAAAGTCCATTCTTGCGCGCAAGCGTTATCCTTTATTTTGTGCTCGATTTTTCTTGGGTGCTCTCGGGGATTTCCTAATACTTTGTGATACAATTGCTATAAAATGTTTGAAAAATTATATAGCTTTTTTCTAATTAGAGTCATATTCTTGGAAGTGTTCAATATGGGACAATTTACAGAATTTTGCTTGTAAGTTCTGGCTGATAAATAAAAACTTGTCATGAGTATATTTTCCGGTAGATCATTGTAGTAAAAGCTCAAAGGATTGTAGTGCTTCTTGAAATTTTCAGCTTATGTATCGCATTCCAATTGAAAGGTGGAAAAGATTCCTAGATTCAGAATGCATTAGTGGTTTAAATGAGAATTGCAGCTACTTTAAGTTATTTACTTGATTTATCAAGGATTTATTTTACGTATGGTCATTTTATTGCATTTCATTTCTTGTTCCTCACAAAAGTATGATTTTTCCAGTCGAGTAGTTAGCTATCCTTTCATGTTGACATTTGTAATTGAGAAGTATATATAGTTGGTGATGAAGTTCTAAAAATACGGTCAGCAGCACCGTGTTTGCAAGTAAAACTCCACTTATTATCCCACACGAGTGTTTATGGCTGTTTTGAGTTTTGCAAACTTTTATAGAACAGATAACTTATTCTTCCTAGATTATTCTTAGGAGCTTGATACCAAACAATTACAAATGTTCTTCTAGGTTGACCTTAATGTGATACCGAACAATTACAAATGTTCTTATGGGTTGATCTTCATGTGGTCCGCCATTCACATTATTGTGATTATGAATTTTCTTAATGTAGCAATAACCATGTGATCGTTATATGGTAATTTTTCCCTTGTACATAGTAATTGGAGAATTATCTGATGGTTTTTTTTTATTTCGGCCAAGTCATTGTGTAGCAATAGCCATGTGATTGTATATGGTCATTTTTTCCTTGTGCATGGTAATTGGAGAATTGCCTGATGGCTATTTTTATTTCGGCCAGGTCATTGTGTATTTGGTTAATTGATGAAGAAACTGCATCCATGTTTTTGTGAAGAAACCGCATTCAGCAAAAAACCTGTAGAAGAGTTGGTTCACAATTGTTAATTTTCCTTTCTCAGCTTATTGGATAAATTGATTACTTTTCTTTCTAGCAATTTTCTTATGTGTCCTAGAGTCGGGGAGTTTTTTGTAATTGACCCTTGAAAAGAGAAACAGATGTACCCATGCTATGTGTGATACTTAGTGGTTTTTGTTGAACTCCCTGGATGATCTCTATAATCGCATGTATATGAGATACATGTGGATTATCTAAGTTTGTAAATTTAATAGTATAGGGAAAAAAAAATATGAATTTAAAAAATGGGTCAAAATTCGTTAAAGCTGAATTATCTGGGATTGTATATTTAATTGCACGGAGGAAAAATATGTGTTTAAAAAAGGGCTCAAATTTCTATATATGTTACATGTGATTCTTTTAGCAAAACTCTCTCTCATATGGTCTTCATTATAGATCTAAAAAAAAATACTCTAGGAGACTTACTAATATGGGCCTCCCAATCGATTTTCATGCAAGTGGGCTAATAAAATAGAAATTTAGATAGCCAAGTCTGGGCAGGACCCACCGCGCTTTAGCGCAGTGCACTCCTTCCCTAGTGAACATATATAGATGAATCTACCTACAAATATTGTACATATTAATGACCTTAGTCATAGTTAAATGTTGTGCTCAATGAATCTATCAACAAAAACAGATTAAGTGCATAACAGTCTACATAGAGAATATATATATATATATATATAGCCAAAAAAAAGAGAATATATATATATATATATGAAAATTTTAGATAAATTTCTAATTCAATGTGACGAGTCTATATATGAGAAAATGAATTATTGCACAGATCTCTATTGTGATGCTAAGTGCTAGCATCTCCCTCGTTTTCAATGTGGTGTGCTAATGCCAATTTGGAAACACAAATTAACAAAATGTCATAAATCATCAAAAAGCCTAAATAGAACCAAAGAGAGTTGGCTGAGGTAGTACATGCCTCAGTTCCCTTAATCACAGGTTTTGGGTTCGAGCCTTGGGTATGGAAAAAATTCTTCTTAGGAGAGTTGGTCCCACACTTCCTGTGAATATTCCCGACTCAAGTAGTATTAGTCTGGCACAAAGGGTTAGAACAGCTGTCTAAATAGATATGTTAGACGACATAAAAGTTGATTACTAAAGTGGGGCTAGCGGATCGTAATAGTTAATTGGAGTGGAAAACTGATCAAAGGAGCATCAGAAATGATCAAACTGGAAACAAAATCAGAACATCATAAAAATGAAGAGCCGAAATATGAGCAAAGTATCATATAAAGAAAAAAAGCGAAAATATGATCAAAGCATCATAACCACTTGAGAGAAAATATGAGTACAGTATCATAGCAAGAAGGAGCATAAATAGAAACACAATGTGTACTAGATGTTCAGAAACAACAGAGCTCGTAATGCAACTGAAATTCCGATAATGTAACATACCATCATATACAATTAAAATCACATAATTATTTTTGTGGCCTAAAAAATCATCTTAAAAAATGTCAAGAAAAAATATAGCAATTATAATTTACAGAAACTGTCATAGATTCGAATCTCTAGAGAGTTAATAGTGGAGTTTTTATATAGACAATGACAAACACACGTAAATTCAAGTAACTGACCTAAATTGACTTTGTTTTGGTAATTAACCTAAGTTAACTCTAACGAATGTAGCTCTAGAGGTGATCACGGTTCGGTTTTTTATTTATTTTTATTAATTTCAAACTAATTTGTCAAGTGCAGTTTGGAGGAAATAAAATTTGAAATTGTGATTTTGTAAATCAAAACCGACTATGCAGTTTTGTGCGATTTGGTGCGGTTCGGTGCGGTTTGTCGGTTTTTCAAGTTATTTTACATTTTGAAATCAAATAAGCAAACAATGTTTGTCATAGTTTTGTTAAACTAATTAATAAAAAGATAATGATAATTCATAACTAAGAAAATATTTGCCTGGGAAACATTTATCAAAATTAAATTTCATGAATCATTAAAAAAATACTAGTGTCATTACATATTATTATATAAGAGTATCATACGTTTAGAATAGGAAAAGTAGTATTATATCACTATAAAAATCTGTTTTACATTGAATATAAATATAATATGTACATATTTTACTATATATATATAAATATATCAAACAAATACATACTCATATATAAGCAAATGTCTTAATCTAACTTGTATGAAAGTAGGACAAGAAATTTGTATATAAACAAGTAATACAAAAAATGACATGTTGTAATTGTTTGTTTATTAAAATTTGTGCACTAAATTTATAAAACAATAGGTAATCTAAAGCCACATTGCTATTACAAATAATTATGATAGTTAAATAAAACAAATATTATAAATATAATCTATAATATCTTTTTTTTGGTCAAAACTCTTCAAGTGTCTATTATATATAAAAAAATAGAATACTGAAGTATCATAAGATATAATCACTTCAAAAGTCTCAAGCACAAATGTTGATTGAACATATTATTAATCATGTAAAAGATATATATAACCATATCAATTCAATAACAAATATTAAATAAAACTACAAATATGAATAGTATTACGAGTAAAACCTATTAAAGGTTCAAATTAAAAAAGAATAATAAGAAATATATATATTGGCGGTGGCGGTGCGGTTCGATTTTTTCAACACAAATTTTGAAACCAAACCGCATAGAGTGGTGCGATTTTTATTTAAATTTTAAACCATGTTTTGTTTAGAAAATTAATAAAAAAGATACGATTCGATAGGGTGCGATCGGTTCGAACGATTTTGTAAAACCAATGCTCTGCCCTACGTAGCTCTATCGAATGATAACATTCATCTTATGCTAATCATGAACCTATCCGCAATTAAATATCGTATTTCATTTTCACGTGTATAACAAACTAATTAACCATTAAATAATTGTAAGATAATATCTACATTTGATTATGTAACATCAAAATATCAACTTTACCTCTTTAATCAAACTCGTTTGACAAATACTGTTGCTATTCAAGCACAAAAAATGATAACAATCATCAAGCTGAAAAAATGAATATCAAATTGGAAAAATTAAAAAAAAATTGCAATAGAAAAAAAAATCAAATTTCAAATTAATCAAAAAAGAAATAAACTAAAAATTTGGGTCTCAACAAAAAAATTATTTAAATAAGATCCCATAAAAATCCTCTTACAAGCTTGATGTGGTTTTGAATAATGATTTTTACTAAAATGGTGGTACACTTTATTTTAATAAAATTTTTCTGATACTTGACTATTATTTTACTACCATTATTTCATATTTTTCACAGTAGGTTTTAGTCATTATATTTAATAAGATTCATTAATTATGTATATATTATACATGGAGTGTTATTAATGTAAAAAATGCATAATTATGAAATTTAAAATTACACAAAATTTTATTGTAAATTTCCATATATTTCTATAAATTTTCATGATGTCTTTAAAATTGAAATCGAAATTTTGAATATCCCCTAAAATTCAATCAAAATTTTCGTAAATTTACAACCCCCGATATAGACACCGATACCGCGATTTAATACCTTGAATATAACATAATTGTAGATGATATTCTAGCATGCTAACGAAAGATCAACTATATTTGATTATGGGGATAATTGCATCCTGAACTATGAGCATTTGGCATCTACACCCTTCGCTTTTGAAAAATTGGCATGGACCTCCCTTCCTCTACTTTTTTCATTATTTTTTCTAATTAAAGACAAAAACACCCTTCACTTTTGAATTAAAGAAAATATATCTTTCAATTATAATGTGATGGAGAATGAAAATTATCAAAATATCTTCAAATGACAAAATAGTAAAAAATAAATAATGTCTCATCAAAAATTTAAAATTCTATAAATATAACTCCAAACTCTTAAAAAAATTCTCTTGATGAACCGTGAATTCTTTTCATGATCTAAACGTTTTATTGCTTAAGTACTTTATTATAATTCAAACATTTTCCATAACTTGAATTATTCTAATTTATTTATTTTTCAAAAAGACATAAGTACATAAGAACTTGACAAATTTTTATATAGTTAAAATTCTATTGATTCAAATATGCTTCTTCATAATAAAATCCTAACAACTTCTTTCGAAAATGTGCTAATTTGGAAGTATTATATTCAATTGAAAAAATAATATTATATAAACATGAGTAAATGAACCTCTTATATACTGCCATGTTTTTGTTCTTAACATATAGTAATATTTGTAAAAAAATAACAATTTGTGACTATTTCATAAAATCAATGGTATAGATAATTTAATAAAAGTTTATAAAGCTTAAAAGTTGCACAACATAATATTTGTTCTTTCTTTCTTGAAACTTGTCTTAATTGAAAAATAAGGAACACACATATTAGCACCATAAATTCTTAAACATAAATGTGAATTTAAACTAAATACAAAATTAAAAAACAAATAGAAGTATTATTTGTTCTTCTATTAAAGATTGCCATATATGGAAAATAAGAAAAATAATGTAACAAATTAAATTATCATAATCAAAATAATAACATATTTTTTCATAAAGTCTTTCATTAGTTGAATTCAGAAAGAGCTAAAATTAATATTTTTAAGTAATATATTTTGGGATCATAAAAGGATTCACGATTAAATTGATTTTTTTAATTAGTTTAAAGTTTAGGAATCTAGAGATATATTGTTAGAATTTTCTTAATTTAAGATACTTTTTTTAATACTATGTGATTTAGTGGTGCTTTTCAATACTTCAACTAATTATTTAATTTAATTTTTCTTTAGCTCAAATTTGAAGGGTTTTTCAATCTTTTATTAGTAAATTTAGTGAAAAAGTTGAAAAGGGGGAGGTTCATGTCAATATATAAAAAATGAAGGGGTATGGATGCCAAATGACCATAATTCAAGAAAGGTTGATGCAATTTTCCCTTTGATTACGTAACATTAGACTATCAACTTTACCACTTTAATCAAACTTGTCTGACAAATATGGATGCTATTGAAGCACAAAAAATGACAACAATCATCAAGCTGAAAAAATTAATATCAAATTGGTAATTTAAAAAAAAAAATGCAATATCACAAAACCAAATTTCAAATTAATCAAAAAAAGAATAAAACTAAAAATGTGTTCCCTTTGTTGCTCCTTCCCACGCTTAAAACCCACCTTGTAAAAACCAATTCTGATTGGTCCAACTCCAAGCACGCGGATCGTCATCACTTCTCCTCATAACCGTTGATAAAAACCAATCCAACGATCACAAATTTCCACCTGTTTCCATCTCTACCCAAATCCACCTCCACCTGTACTTAACCAACACCACCATAACTCAGTATCATCGCAGCTGTGCTTTCATTCACAGATATTCTTCGTCTTCTTCTGCATCAAATTTTAGCATAGAGAAATGGATACAGGTGGAAAGGTGAAGAAGGGAGCCGGTGGCAGGAAGGGCGGCGGTCCGAAGAAGAAACCGGTCACCCGGTCCGTCAGAGCCGGTCTGCAGTTCCCCGTCGGCAGGATCGGCCGCTACCTGAAGAAAGGTCGCTACGCTCAGCGAGTCGGAACCGGCGCCCCGGTTTACATGGCTGCCGTGCTTGAGTACCTTGCTGCAGAGGTACTAATTTACGCCAATTGATTTGTTGTTCTTGCATTTGTTACTTCGTTAATTGTGGAGTTCATTTAGATTTTTATTGACTGATCTGTATGATTTATTTGAGTATTAATTGTTTTTTCTACGCTAATCTACTGGATTAAATCGAAGAGATTAGAAAATGATTTGTTTTTCTGCTGCTAATTCATGATGTATTCTTGTTTTCTGAGTTTTCTTTCGAACAAGCTTATGATTTTCTCTTTTTCCGCCTTCCTGTAAGTGTTTGATTGAGCTTATACTGCTGTTTTTGCTAATTGATGTTAAATTAGGGTTTAGTTCTTCGAATCGGAGTTGTGAACAAATTAATTAATGTTTTCAGTGATTCGGATGATGTACATTTCTTAGATCTGTTAATCATTCAAACATCATTCAGATTCAATTTTTTTTCCTTTCGCTGATCTATATAACTATATAAGATCTATGGCTTTGATCATGAGAGATTTAAACTGCAATGAATATATCAGTGTTTGCTACCTGTGATGCATATACGATTGTTAATTAACTGAAAGTTGAAACTACGATTAGGTTTTGGAATTGGCTGGAAATGCAGCGAGAGACAACAAGAAGAACAGAATCATTCCGAGGCACGTGCTGCTTGCTGTGAGGAACGATGAGGAGCTCGGGAAACTTCTTGCTGGAGTGACGATTGCACATGGCGGAGTGTTACCTAATATCAACCCGATCCTTCTGCCTAAGAAGTCCGAGAAGACTGCTGAGAAGGCGGCGAAATCTCCATCGAAGGCCGCCAAATCTCCTAAGAAGGCTTAACTTAGTGTTGATTTGAGTGACATTGTTGTTTTTCTTTAGGTTAAGTTCTCTGTATGTAATTTGAATTAATGTTTGTTGGTATGTAGGGAAGATTGTTTATAATTGGAGTCATTGTACTTCGTCTTTTCGGTGTTAGATTCTCTGTGATTTTAATCTAAATGGGAAGATTTTGCTTTCTTGGCTCAACTCCGGTGCGATGGCCTTAGTTTGTTTTTTGTCTATTTTTATCACATACTTTATTCCGTGAAGAATATAGATACAAAGATAATTAGAAATGAATAATCATGGTTGTGTCTGGAATTTGAATTGATGAATTTGGATTCAAGTAATGAGTTTGAAGGAATGAATACAAATGATTCCAAATTAAATGGATTTGAATCCAACATAATGATTGAAAAAATAGGTTAAAACGAGTACTAATTGATTTGAATTCTATTTGAACTTGAAATAACCCGAACAAGTTCAATGAGTTGTTAATAAATATAAATTTATAATTTTTCAAATAATTTAATTTAAAATTTAACCCTGAAGAAAAATCTGGACGGGAAATTCTTACCTACACTAGGTATTTCCACCCAAATGATTAGTTTGATTCACTTTTTGAAGATTATAACTTCAATTTTTGAACATAATCTTCATTGTTTGATGATTTTTGTTCCAATTCGACTATTTGATATGACGGGATCTAAATAGTTGGAGAACATAGATCATTTACTTGACAATAACAATAATGAATACAATCAAGAACTCTTTTTTGTACCAAAATACAACCTACCATAGTAAGCTATTGAGAGTTCTTTTTTAGGCAAGTAGGAAGTTATTGAGAGTTCAAGTTCATCCAAATAAAAACTTTCATCTTCACATTGTCATAAAAATCTGGCCACAATGCTATATTCTATGGACCCCCTTCCCGAAATGACTAGCTTATTTCGAAATATAATAAGAAGATTTTTAATAAACAGTCCAAAATTGGGAAAACATATATAGTAAAGATTGTTTAATGTTCAAAACATGTGCCTATTGATTATTAGGAGTACGTATATGGTAAGAAATAAAGGGTCAAGAAGCAATAGTGGGGTTGGGCTTCTATAATTACCACAACCATTCAAGTTAATTTAAAGTTGCATTTCTTTATCACAATTAAGTAATGCTAGAAAAAAGTGTAGGACCAAAATAGAATAGCTTTGTAAAACAACACCTTTTTTTTTTTTTTTTAAACAAAACATCAACATTATCAACCTCTTGCTTAGTAGTTAGTAGGGAGAAGTCTAATGTTGAATTCCCATTTTAAATCACCATTTAAGTAAAAAGAGAAAAAAGAAAAGAAGATAAGTCTAGTCTAACCTAAGAGATCCTTGGCCACCAATTGGGTGGTAGCCTTGTAGGGGCTTATTTCTCTGCACGTGATTAGAGATCTAAATTATCTTAAATACGAATTTACTCGCAATAGTAGACCTGATCATGTATAGTGGTACATATTATGCATTATATTCCGATCGAAAGACATTATGCTCAATAAATATACATAAGATATTACTCATTCGCCATGAAAGAACACTCGTGTTCATGCTCAAAAGTGATTGATCTGCTCATCACTCCTTCACCTACTCTTTCTTTAGCCAAAAAAAAAGAAAAAAAAGAAAAAGGAAACAAAAATAAGAGATCCATAGTCAAAAATCAAAATACTTCGGCATAAAAATAAGAGATCCATAGCCAATGGCCCAATACAAGAGCCTAAGTGAATATTGGGCCGAACTCTTCCATGGGACCCGCAGATTACATCATCCCAACCGCCATTAAGCGTAAAGCAGCAGTAATCCTAATCCAACGGTCCAACTCATTTACAAGTCATCAATCCGCGTGATATCCCAATAAACCAATAGGAATAGATCTCACTCACTATATAAACAAATCTGCCACCTTTTAATTTCTCCAACAAACCAAACTCAAACCCCTTCCTCTCAATTCAATTCAATTCAATCCAATCAAATTCAATTCCATTTTCCCCAATTCATTTCGCAATGGCGCCGAAAGGAGAGAAGAAGCCGGCGGAGAAGAAGCCGCCGAAGGTAGCGAAAGAAGGCGGCGCCGCCGGCGACGGCAAGAAGAAGAAGAAGATGAAGAAAAGCACGGAGACGTACAAGATCTACTTGTTCAAGGTATTGAAGCAGGTGCATCCGGATATCGGAATATCGAGCAAAGCAATGGGGATAATGAACAGTTTCATCAACGATCTGTTCGAGAAGCTGGCGATGGAGTCGTCGCGGCTCGCGCGGTACAATAAGAAGCCAACGATAACGTCGCGCGAGATTCAGACTGCTGTCAGGCTTGTCTTGCCTGGTGAGTTGGCTAAACACGCTGTTTCTGAGGGTACCAAGGCCGTCACCAAATTCACTAGCTCTTAAGGATTCATAAATCATCATTTTTTCTGTTGATCTGTTGTGTTCATTGGAGAGAGAGAGATTATAGCGTTGTCATGGAGATTATGTGTATTTTTTTCTTTTGGTAGATTTTTGGAATGAAACGAAATGGATTTGTCGATTTTCGTTGGATTTAATTGATGTGTTACGTGAAATTTAGTCAGAATCATCATTTTTTTTTCTTCTAATGATCTGTTGTTCACCGGAGATATTGTATCGTTTGTGTGTAATCTTGTACATTTGCGCAATGAAATGAAAAGGATTTGTGGATTTTACATTGGATTTAATAGCAGTTTTACGTTAATTTTATTTGCGATACTTTTGATTTTGATTACTTATGGATCGGAATGCACGCACGTCTAGCGTGGCGATAGATACAATTGTTTGTAAGTTCATCCCTTCAGTTAACTGTTTTAGGGTTCTTAGAACTTTACATATTATATATCAAGTTACTTGAGCATAAGAAGTTTACAATTATACATGTTTAAGAGTGAATGAAACAACAAAACTAAACCCATTTACAATATATGAGTATTTGCTACTCAAAACTGCACACAAAGAGATCAAGAAACTATGTAACATCTCCAATGATACTTAATCCTGAACAAAATCAAATCCAACATCCAATTTACACAATGAAATCGGCATCTCACTCACCAAACCAACTATATTTTTACTCTTAACCATATAAATGTATAAAGCACTCGGCTATAAACAGAGACATTGTTATCGAGTGCGCAGATTAGCAATAGGAATGTATTTTGCAGGAATTCATTTACGAAATTCTTAAACAGAACACAATATAATGGAACTGCAACACACAGCTGATTCTAAAAGAAGCCACTTTCATAAATTCAGAGCTTACAGCACACGTATGTATACTGCTAATATTTTGTACTGCAAAGGGAACAAAAACGTCAATGTAAGTCTCCTGAAGCGTTCAAATTGGGCAAACATCTCAACAAGATAAAGCACAAAAGTTCATTGTGGCAATTAAACTGGAAGAACAGGTTGAGTTTGTGCATCCATCTTCACCCATAAATTCTTTTTATTTTGATTTGGATAAACTTCTGACTTAGATCCTGCATTACAAAAGAAAAGGAATATTTAGATATTATGCCTCCCCAAGTAAAACCTGAAACTATATGGAAACCTAAAGAGTTAAGAAAATAAACGCGTGCAAGCTATTGTAAGACAATCGAAGTTCAGTACATACACAATAAAATTTGATCAACAGATAAAGATATTATGTATCACTTGGGATTTTAGTATAAGTTCATATCTGTATATGCTTTTTTGGTTTTGCACCTCTTCTCAAGTATGTATACAGTTTACACTGTAGACATCCCTCCCAGCACAATGACTCAACATCAGCAAAAATACATTTTACTATATTTTTTGTTTATTTCAAATTTAATCGCATAGATTAATATCAACAGATTAAGTAGCACCCAAAAAATTAAAACGTTTGTTACAAAACTCGTGGTGAACAGACAAATTTCTGTTAGACGCCTCCAGTACATAGTACGTTTTCTTGAAACAAGATGGCAAGAACAAATGCCTTTGCTAAGAATGTTTACACAATAAATATGTTATCAATTGAGACAGAAGTAAATGTAAATGGTTGGGCATGACTTTATTAATGTTTGTCACAACTTTTTAGTAGATCTTAACAAATATTTCAGGGTTTTCGAACAATAGGAAGAAGCATAGAACATGTTAGCATAGTCATCAGATTTTTTGATTGCCATCTCGACTCCTCTTTTAGAGTTCTATGACTAGGGGAAACTAGCTACCGACTCATGATTTCTTAGTTCCTGACTAAACATTGTGTAGATGAGTAAAAGTTTGCTTCTTCGACAATTATAATCTTTGTGTTTATGCATACTTGTATTCTTTTGCATTTCACCACTTAGATTTGGCTGAGCAATGGCTTATATTCCCACTACTGATAAATTTATTCAATTTCCTGTACCTCTCAACCCTTTTTCTTCTGGCATCTGAAGATTCAAGGCGAGCCCTTAAAAGGTGAATTTTTGTTTGATCTTTTTCCTATGGTTTATGGTGTAATGAGACAACAAAAGAGAAGGATAGAACCTTGCTCAAAGACCACGCATCAGAGCTTAATTTACTACTCCTTTAGTACCATATCTTAATCTGCTCGATCTTTTAGGGCATTGAAGATTTCTTTTACATCAAAATACAGAATTCCCTTCCTCATAACCATTTAGTACCAAGCGTCAGCTTGGGATGAATGATATTGATTCTTTTGTTTCTTAGCCTCTAGTAAAATTCCTTAACGTACATGCTTAAAGCAACAATATCTGTTACTGAGTCCAAAGAACAAGTAAGAAAGATATATTAATGTTAACCCACTGAAACTACTGGTGCCTGTATTTGATGTGGATTTCAGTAAGAAATATCCTCTTGATTAACGTAAGAATGTTGCAATTCAGCCAGTGAACAGAACATATAAGATAACCCTCGGGGAACATGCATTACATTTCATTTACAATACAAAAATCATTCAGATACTCAGACAAATATAAGAAAAAACACAACTAAGAAACCTAATCAAATGCGATAGGTTTATTACTGTTATATCTATTAGGTTCAATAAGTTATACCAAACAATTATACTAGTAGCAGTAACCTCAATCTCTACAAGCATATATCTGCGATGAACCACAAACCTTACAATGGAAATCAAAGAATAGCATCATCCAAAAACATAAAGTCTCAATAGTTTCTTGTTGGAGCCATCAAAATGCCAATAAAAGTAAAGCATCAGCCATTTCAAAGATTGTACATGAGAACAATTAAAATAGCAACACAAACATAACATCAAAAAACCAAAGAATTAATCAGCTCACTTAAAACATGTCTAGATAACGTTAGAATTCATAAACTTTCCACCATAATTTATCTCAAAATCACAATACATAAAATCAAAGAGAAGGGCGTTTTCGTTTATATAAACCTCGGTGACCCGGAATTTGCATTTAAATTCCGATGAAGAATCCGTCCGCTAGCCGACTCCCCACATCCAATCAACTCTTTCAACCCGACATTCCCCACCTTCTCCTCTTCCATTTCCTTTTCATCATCATCACCACCACTCTCCTTCGTCGCGGCCTTCTTCATTGTCCTCTTCGACGCACCAACCCTCTCGAAGTAATTACCGTAAATGTACTCCGGCGTGTACCCATTCTCCTCATCAAACAACATGATATGCCCATGCCACTCCCACACCCGATAATCGGACCCCGATTCTTCTTGAAACCCGACACAGATATGGTGCTCCCCAATCGTGATAGCCTGACCGGAATTAGGTTTCAATTTTTCGATTTCGCCACTGAGGATAGTACGGACGATTTCCTTTTCGAGCTTCGATTCTTCTCTAGCGAGCTGGGTTTTGGACGACGAGGATGCGTTGTCGTTTTCGGAATCGGATTCGGATTCGGAGAGGTTGAGGAGGAGGTCGGAGAAGAGGAGGTCTTCGAGGGATTTAGCGGCGGAGAAAGGCGGCGGCGCGTGGAGGTTAGGAGGGCGGAGTTGGAGGCGGGACATGAGGGATTGGAGGAGGAGGTTGTCGAAGTTGGGGGTGGCGGCGGTGGAGGAGGAGGAGGAGCCGCCGTTGCTGGTCATTGTTACTTAAGGGATTGGAAACTTCAACGGAGGGGTTTTGGGAGGGTTTTAGTCAGAGAAATATACGTACAAGAAAGAAAAATTTAGAAATAAAAGAATGAAAGATAAGGCCAAGGAGAGAGAGATATTTAGAGGGATGAGATGGTATTTTCTGGTCCCACACTTTGAGTAAATCGTGAAACGTGGGTGTGATCAAGTGAGTTTTAAATCGTTAAATCATAAATAATAAGGTGAATATTAGTTAACAAATACACATGAATATTACGCACGTTGATATTATAAAATTTCCCGTAAAATATGAACTTCTCTTATTTTTATCTTGACATATTGACGTGGGTCAAATTTGCACCCAAAGATTGTGAAAACTATAAAGACAATAGCACGTGAAATAAAACAATTTGAATGTAAAGACTAAAGTGTAGTGATTTATTGCTTGAGAATTGCAATTTTTTTAGAGAATGAACACACGTATAATTATTTTATACTACTCATACCAGATGTCGTCTCCTTCCCCTCTAATTGTTGATGTGGCCAAAGGTTACTTGGATTGTAGGTTAGTGATGATCATTTTTCTATAATTTTGGGCAAGTTGGAAAAATGGCTTGACTATTCTTCATCTTCCCCGCTTCTTTGGGTCATCGGGGTGATAATGTGCAGGGATATTCATTGGTTCGATTCGGTCCGTTTTGAAACCGAATTGAAATTTCGAACCAAAAACCAAACTTTTCAGTTCGATTTTGCGTCAAACCAAATTTCCGAAAAAAAACCCTGGCCAAATGTGAATTTTGACTCTCACTTTTTTTTAAGGAGTGGTTAAGAATCGAGACAACTAATCAATTATAGGAGCATGCAATTCAAGTGAGTTTTTTAAACTCTTACAAAAATATATATCAAAAAAACTATATAGAAATAATTAGATTTTAATTATGGTCAATTTTAATTCATTTCTTTATTTTCCCTATAAGTTGTCACTAGAAAACACACTTTTTATAATTTTTGGTATACATTATATTATATAAAATAAAAAAAATTCGATTTTAAGTTAACCGAACCGAACCGAACCGAACCTCAAAATTGAAAATCGAATTTTTGAAGAACCAAAAAAATTGAAACCTGAACCGAATTTCGATTCTATCCTAAATTTCAATTTTTCGGTCAGTTTAGGCGGTTTAGCCAATCCGTAAACACTCCTAATAATGTGTGTCAGCTTTGCTTTGCATTCCGCCTGCTCACAGGCCAGTATCCCATAAAGTGTCTTGCTATGCACTATGCTTGTTGACCTGTTGATTTGCTTACTCGAGTTTCCCTTCCTTGTTTGCTCTGTTTTAGCCTTTTCATGAGCGTTCCTTTGAGACCTGGTATTCGTATTAGTCTTTTCGGAGTTAGCCCATATGCACCTCAAATGACAATGTGGCCCACGTTACTTAGACCCAATAACAAGGTGAATTTTATAGCTGTATCATTTATAATTAATTAAATTTGGATAACTAAATTATTATGTAATTGACTAAATTGGATAAAAATATTCATCAGTTATAAAGTAAAGTCGTTCGAGCAGATGATGCCTAGCCCTATTGTCAAAGCTGATGCCCCAAGATATTAGAGGTCTTGGGTTCTACTCTCACCGATAGCGTGTGAGTTTTTCTCTACTTTATTGGTAGTTGTTAGCTGTTGTAATTTAATATTAGTGTTATATGCTGATTGATGATTCATATCCATGGTGTAATTGATACATGTAACCGATTATCTCAAAAAAAAAAAAAAGAAGAAGTAAAGTCGTTCGAATTAAATTTGGATTAGGTGCAGGTTACAGAAAAATATGAGTAAATTACGGATAATTATGTTATTATGTAGTCGACTAAATTGATTGAATAAATTCAGTTATAGATTAAATTCGTTCAAATTAAATTTGGATTTAGGATTTTTTGTACTGCAAGTGAAGGCCCCGGGATTGGGATGGGCTTTTGACTTCGGAGTTTTGACTGGACCAAATTTAGGTAGTGAAGCTGAAGTGGAGACTATGATGCATATGACGGACACACGGCTATGACATAAGTTTTCAAAATATGCATAATATGAAATATAAGATATATATAACACACACACACATATGTATATAATCATATAAAAATAACGAAGCATATGCATTTACTAAAGGGTATGTAAACACAAGGAAAAAAATGAATTAAATGAGACAGTACTATTTTTAAGTAATTTTAAGTACGCGTACTTTTATTTTATAACTCCTCAAATTGACTATAAGATATAAAAGGTATCAAAATTACTAAAGGATATGAAAACACAAGGGGAAAAAAATGAATTAAATGAGACAGTATTATTTTTAAGTAATTTTAAGTACGTGTATTTTTATTAATAATCTTTATAACTCCTAAAATTGACTATAAGATATAAAAGGTGTCAAAATAGTGGTGCCACTTAGACTTTATACATTAGGATTTATAAATTTTAACTGAAAGCTAATATTTTTTCAATTAGTATCAGGTATATTTTTGTATTGAAAAAATGTCTTGACACACTATTAGCCGTGTTGAAATTCATGGAAAATTTCATGTCATATACATGTAGCATTAGACTTATCATGTCCGACACAATATTTGATGCATGTTAAGACGATACATGATGATGATGATTTTAAGAGGGAAGATACTGGATACATGAATGGAGGCTTTGATATTTGACATAGAACAATGTTCACTATTATTATTAATTAGTGGCATAAAGTTAGATACTTAGATTAAATGCCCACGATTATCTCGTGGTTTGAATCAATTATCTCACAGTCATAGAGTTTTAGGACTAAACGGAAGACAAGAATAAATGGCTTTACTAGGAATGTCCACGCAATAATATGCTCTCAATTGAGACTAAAGTGACTATAGATGGGGGAAAATCAACCATGTGGCAAGTGTAACATATTAATCATTTTGTGAATTATATTTGGATGTGACTGAATCGGGAGTAGACTAGAATTTTTCCTATAAATGGTTGTGCATGACCTTATTAAGGTTGAGAGATCATATCAATGCTTCCATATGGCATAAGTTGTTGAGAGATCACCAATGCAACAAATTGTGCTCTTTACCACGGCAAAATTTTAACACCAATTATATATACTTTGTTTTCCCAGCAAAAATTCTTTCATACTTTTTATTTAATTTAGAACTTAAATATATTATAAAGAATTTGAAGCATGAACGCATGATATATAAACAGTATTGATCAGTGAACAAATTGAAATAGACAATTTGAAAGATATATATAAAAAAAGTATGTTGTTTTGTAGGGTTATCATATATATAGAAGAACTAACACAGAGCTATTAAAATTTGAAATACTCAATGATTATTATCATCTCAGCATCTTATAATTGAAAATAAAATCACATATATATGGGATCTACTAAATTGGATATACTTCCATTGCATCCTCGTAACCAGATGCATGGTATTTTGTTAATTAATTTTCAGATTCTAGGAAATTATAAAAGGACGATCAACAATAACAATGACAATAATGATTAGGGGGTTGGTGGTTGAACACTTTGCAAAAGCCTCCTTTGCCACAATCACTATCAAGGCACATTTGGTTACACTTTTGGTCGTCTGATCCTGGATTACAACTCGTCAGCGCAACATGTCAACTTCCCTTCAACAGAAATACGATTTATATCTGCATGAGAAAACAAAATAAAAATAAACTCATTAAACATGCATGCATGCACCCGAAAAGAGAGAGAGAGCATAACGTTGTGAATATAAACAATATATATATATATATATATATATATTGTCCATTGCTATAAAACTTGTAGAGCTCAATAAATACACAATTTTTGAACCTGTTGACATCATGAAAACCACAATAAAAAGTAACGCCATAACCCTACTGGTGGCCATGGATGTTGGGATCTGGAGCTTGTGTGGGTATATTATAGTATAAATTATTGATGAAGGATGAATTTTGTGGTGTACATGTACGTAGTTGGGAGTTTACATAAGAAAAGTTGGTGGTTTAAGCTTGGTAAGTGAAATTATTAATTTCCTTTTTAATTGTTACAGGTTCTTTAATTAGGATCGATTATGTATTTATTCTGCAATAAGATTTTAATTTCCAATTAATTATTCAAAGGAGATTTTATAATGATTTATTTTCCTTTTAGGTGATCGAGGTTGAAAAATAGTATATTAGCTAGTTGGATTCTCAACAAATATATTTTCTGCGAACAATCATGAAGAATATGTGATGTATTACCAAAACTTAATTGAGTATATATGGAAAACGAACAGGGAAATATAATATACTACTTATTATAAATAACATGCCTAATTCTCGTTTTTGCTTCTAAAGGATTATTGAATAATGAAAACTCTCTCTCTCTCTCTTGATTTGTTTAGTTTTTTCCAAACTGTTTTGAACCAATTATCTTGTTTGTCAAACATAACGGGGGTTAACGACGTTAACCCCCGTTATGTTTGACAAACAAGAAATTTGGTTGGCACGTGTACAATACAACGTAACACATGCAATTCTTACTAATCGACAGTTAAATTCTACGGAAACTATATTCTTCCATGATTCATATCTCAACCATTATTTTATCATATGTGCTCATGTACATACACAAATGGCCACTCAAACTTTTTTTTAATCAATAAAATGGTCTATCAAACTAGTCAAACTTAATACCACAATGTCATTTAAACACTTAATTAGGCTTAAGCAATTTATTGAACTTATAACTTCAAATATCGAAACAAATATATTTCACGTCCATATATAACTGTAACGACAATAATGAACATGTTTTAATGTTTAACTTATTATTGGTCGATAGAATAGAGCATATGACAATTTTAGCTAAATAATTTCAAAAGTTGGAACTGGGGTGTACATGGTCGGGTTTGGACGGTATTATGATAAAAATTCAACTCGATCAAACATGTGCGGGTTGACAAAATATCAAACGAAACCCGCATAATTATCCTTGCAAATCAAACGGTTCAGGTTGGCTGGGTTCAATATGTATAAAGTGGACGGATTGATGGACTGATGGGTTTATCGAATTATAATTATAGTTCTTACAACGTATTTTAGTTAAATGAGTAAATAAGAAACTAAAGAATATATTATTTGCAGTAGATATAATTTAAAAAATTAAGTAGGTAGGAAATACAAAAATAAGTGGTTTTGCTGCAATTCATATTATTATATTTTGTAATGAGAATTTATCATATATATATATATGTATATATTTCCTTGATTAGGAAAATAAAATTTTCTTCAAATCAAATAATAGCACTCCTGTTAGAGTAAATATGTATATATTGTTTCAAAGTCTGGTGATAATTTTTAACTATATAATATATATCTGTTTCATGTTTTCGAACAAACAAGCCTAGAGAAGGATTTCGAATGTTCGATCCAAGCCCCGTGATAATTCACAACCTAGAATTATCTAATAAGCCCTGCTTATATGAGCTAATGGTGGTTTGAGTCTTGCAAGTAACTTTCTTGATGTGAAAAATAAAGAAGATACACTAATATTCAAGCAATTTAATCAACACTTAAACTCCTAAATAAAAATATATCTCAACGGCTAAGGAAGATACACTGAAATTTAAGCAATTAATCAACACTTAAAGCTTAAACGTGGATATACCTCCCATTGTGGTTGCCAAAAATTTGTTTCTGGATAAAAACAAATTGAATAGGGAGGAATCAATATGATTGATTTGAGCCCCGTGATAATTCTCCACTTAGAATTATTTAACAACCCCCGCGTTCGAATTCGATACGCTAGACGGTGATTCAGACTTTAACACTTCGTCGTGTTGTTTAAAATTTGTTGTTCGGACCTCAATTCTTAATTATTGATTTCGAATATGAAAAACAGTGAATCGAAAGACTTTCAAGTCTTAAATTAGAAATTGATTATTATCTTCGAATGCAACAATAAGATGAAAGAAAAGATTCAAGTTCAGATAAAAATTATCTCTCAGATATTTAAATCTGACAAAAGATAATCTTATACCTACGTGAGAATCTTTTGATTGAATGTATTATTTTTCAACCCCTGCGTTCGAGTCGTATTAATTGACGTTTTAGTTGTTCATTTCGAATATGAGAATGACGAATGAAAAACTCAAGTTAAGATACAAATTACCTATTCGATACTTAAATCTGAATAAAAGATAATTTATACCTCCACGAAAGTCTTCAATTCTAAAAAATTACAAGCAAGCGAATGCTGATACATGCCTTGAAGGCAAATCCTATCGAGTCTAATACTAAATTACACTACAGCTACTCCTAATTTACGCTACGATCTACTCCTACATTACGCTAGAAACTACTCCTAAGGCTAGAGCTAATTCTAAGAGAATTGAAAATGTAGAAGTCTGATGATCTTGTGATGTCCTCTTTCTTTCTTTCTCTTCGTGCTTATATACTCCATTTCTTTTGTCGGTTTCTTCGCTACCTCCACGTTCTCCTCTACTTCTGGAACCGTTGTCAACCGTGTTCAACTGCTCTTTCAAATCTTTTCAACTTAGCGCGTCTCTGCAGATGATTGACTATTTGGACTTCATTTTATTTTTCAGATTCGATTCTTGGGCTTTTGTCAATTCAGCCCATGTTTTATGCCATTTTCTAAATTCAAGCCATTTTTCTATTCAATTTCGGGTCCAACTTCCTTCTTTTCGAATTTCTATAGTTTGGGCTTTGTAATTCGAAAACCCAAATTATTTTATAGTATAAACAATATCCATACGTGTTCAATATATATAATTAGTGGTCGAGTTGTGGGTTAGGCGGTTTGCAATTATTCAACCCACCACCTGAGTCGAAAGTGATGGGTTATAATATTTTCAAACTGCCACTATTATTAAAAAAATTGAAACGGGCGATTTTCGGACATATTGACCTAGTTTGAGCGATTCAGGCATTTAGTGCGGGTTTATATACATTCCTAGTTGCAACAATTGTCCCATACGATTCTTTGTTTGCAATCTGGTTTCTATCTATTAAAAAATGGACGAGATTCACGTGTGGCATGCACAAACTGATAAGGGTTTAGGATAAACTAGATAAATAACCTTTAAATTTTACAAAACTTAAAAAAAAAAAAAACTCACAATCTTAGAAATTTTAGTATGCTTTAATTAGTCATTCCTCCCATCACGTATAAGTTTAGCCATTCCCTAGCATTAGGAATAGATCTTGGGACAACATTATCCTCCCCAACCTAGTAAAAGGATATTGAAAAATCGATGCAAAAATTACAATTTGTGATAATGATTAAAAATTTAATTACTTTATAAATAATACAGATAATCAAAAATTCAAAAAAATTAGGAAGAAATATATAGTAAAATGCATTAGAATTTTTTTAAAAAATAGGGACTAATATTTTTGTGCACAACAAATTACTTTCATTATTGAATAACAATAAATTTAATTGAAAAGGTGAGAAAAATAGGGAAAAATACTAAAATGAATTGAAAATTTTGAAAAAAAGACAAATAATCTATTAAAATGTTGGAATGTGCTTAAAAACATCAATCGGAAAATTCTCGATATACATCAAAGTCAATTATGAAATCCAATAATAACTCTAGCATTGCTACAATTCCTCAGCCGATACCAATTATATATCTTTTTAATAATCACTCCATATATAGAGTTCTTTTTTTTTTTTTGATAGAAAATCCATATATAGAGTTCTAATTCACTTAAAATTAAAATTCTAGTACTGGTGGAACTCCAATGGAAATTTCGAACGTAACCCGTCCTACGTAGGAAAGGAGTACACAATCTATATATAAAGTCCAAACTAACTTTCCTTTTTAATCAACAACTCATCAGATCAAATCTCACTTCATTAATTATATTATTCTCCCAAATAATTAAATCTCTCTCTCTCTCTCTCTCCACACATATCATATCATAATTAATTTGTTACTTTCCTTACAAGTTTTTTATTATCATTCAACCCTAGTCTCTTGACGTTACTACTTTTGATCATCTTCAACAATTCAATAATAATGCCGGAAATCGATGGTGGTAATGGTTGGGAACGATGGAGATGCTTAGTTGAAGCGGCGCATATGTTGTCTGAAGGTATCCCTTTGGAGCAGTTAATGATCAATACGGCCACTACTAATTATCAAGAAGAAAAACCCACAAAATCAGATACTAATAATAGTATTCAAGATTCTATTCATGGATTCTTGAAGAAGGGCAAGAGATCATCTGCAGGACCAAGGAAGGAGAAAAGTACTTCGACAAAAAGTAGTGCATATGATCATGATGATACTACTACTACTACAAGTACAACAACAAACCTCCTGAAGAAGAAATCAAACCTCAGAATAATTTTCAAAACCAGTACTACTGTTATACGCACTCAAGAAGGTATCATCTCCAAGAAAATTGCTATCAAGAAACACCACGACGCCCCCGAAACATCGACGGCCCGTGAAAACGCCAAGTATCTTGGAAAAAGAAGAATGGATTGTGAGAACGACGACGTCCCAGAAGCGAATAGGGCGAAGAAGAAGAAAAGAGGTGTAATTAATGCAAAACCTCCAACTTCTCCTCGGCGTAATCTTCCACAAGAATTCAAGGATCGCATTCGTGCTATCGGGGGTTGTCCAGACAATGCTGTTTTAGTTATTCAGAAGAAACTAACTAAAACTGATGTGAGTAGTGGTCACAGTAGATTATCGGTGCCCTACAGCCAAGTGGAGCATAAATATTTCTTGAATCTAAGTGAAGTCAAAAGTTTGGAGAAACCGAAAGCGGACATTCTGGCCACTCTCGTTCAGCCATGTCTTGAAGAATGTAACATCAATTTGAGAAATTGGAAGACCAATAATCATTACGCGCTGGTCAAAACTTGGAATGAGGTTTGCATTAGAAATAAACTGAAAGAAGGGATGAAAATTCAATTGTGGTCGTTTCGGAGAAATTTGAAGTTATGTTTCGCCCTTGTTCCGATTGTCGTTTGAAGATGATCTCTTCCTCGATGGAATGTCGATCTCTTTTAATTTGTAGATTGTTTGGTTTTTATTTTGAATTGTTTGTTTGTTTATAGGAGGATTCATGAAATTCTTTAATTTTTTCTGGCTGCTTTTAGTGATCAGAGAGAACGGAATTTGAGTTTGAGATATTATACATCTCATTTGTTAATTACCTTGAGAAATATATAAGAGATTCTTACGTTCATGTATTCATTAATTTATTTTACGTATTTGCGAGTATTAATTGTTGCTAGTATGAAATTGAATGTTTAACTTTATGTTACTATTCTTCTGTAATTATTCTTTCATGAGACAGATAAAGTTAGATTGATTATTTCTAACATAAAATTAGATTAATGCCAAAAATTGTGTACTTCTCAAATAAGACCTCTACTTCTTTTTGTGTTAATTCAAAAGCCAATAATTGGTGATGAATAAGCTGTCTTTAAGTTTTCTTCCTTAATTATTTCTCATGTTATTGGGTGTAAACGAAATATTTCAAAGCTAAAACATAACCATAAGCAGTTAAACTGGCTGGCGAATTGAACATATAAGAATTGAAAACCAACCACCTTTTACACAGCAAATACTATATTTTAGGGTTTACTGGCTTCCTTTAAGAAGCACTATTTAACCAATCTACCGTGGAAATTAGTAGTTGTTATTCGTCATCATCGACTTAATACATTTTAGAAGAAATTATAGTATATCAAAATACTCTTTTGGTGCACCACCCCTTCGGCTTGCAGCAAACTGGAGCCAAATTACCGCCTCAAGCCCTCGACTATGTAGTCTGCGTAAAGGTCCCTGCAGCCAGGAAAGAATTATATGAAGCAATAACAAAACTAATAAGGGAGCCAAAAGAGGACGATTTAAAAGGAGCCGAACTTATGCAATTTATATTTACTGCGCGACAAAATACTGATCCATATCATATTTTTTTCGTATCTTAGTATTTCTTAGGAATAAATACATGCACACCTCCTCACTTATTGTGTAATTACCACAAGCCTCCTGAGGTTTTGCAATTTACCAAGACACCCAGTCATATCCTGTCAATTTTAAAAGTAAGGGGTGAAATTGTAATATACTTTTACTGACCGGGTGAAGTTGTAATATACTTTGACAAGGAAGTTATGATAATTTTTCAAACATCATAGTGTTTTCGTAATTTTAGTCTCACACAGGAGTGACTGTAATTTACTCTTACAAAGGAGCAAAACTAGCTGTTTTATGTCTATAGTTCTTTTTAACAAAATCCTGAATAAGTAGTTTAAAGAGGGATGGAGCCACTCACATGGAACGCTGGATTGCGTCATAAGCGTTCGTGGCTGGAAGAAATTGATCGACTGCAACATCCTTGTTCTCATTTTTCTTGTCTGTTTCGATTGTTTAGGTAACAAGATAGTATAAAACTCCAGCATATCAAAAGACTAGTCAAATTCCAGTAGTGAAAGCCAGGGACGTTTTGTTCAATAAGAAAAATCCAAATACAATCTTTTATAAAGGATACAGTCTTCGAAAAAACGGCGGATCTCAGCCAATCGGTGGGGTGGAAGCTCTTTAATGTCTGTATAGTGCTTATATTCAGGATCATCAGCACATACAGCAATTATCTTGTCATCTTTCTCACCCTGTTGAAGGTAACAAGTCAACAATTGTTTTTCTTAATTGCTATATGGAAGTGATCTAAATGTAAAGTAAATGTACCTGATCAATCATGGGCATGAGCCCTATTGCTTTAGCCCTGAGAAAGCAGCCAGGAAGAACTGGTTCCTGTTTATGTTTGTCGGTATAGTTAAATGACAATAAACATTATTTTTGAAAGCCTAAAAACATTTCAAGCATCATATTTTGCACAAATTTAAAGGGTTAAACTTAGCTATCATGAGTTTCAAAGCAAATGACGAGATTCTAGTGAAAATTATGCATTTGCTTTCTGAGAGTGTGAGAAATTCCAGATTGATCATACCTGCATAATGACCAATACATCAATTGGGTCATTGTCTTCGCAAAGAGTGCGAGGGATGAAGCCATAGTTATGGGGGTACACAACTGATGAGTAAAGGACACGATCAACCTGCAGGTGCAAGCATATTTTTTGGTACTTTATAATTGACCAACCGAACTTGCTATATAATTAATAAGCCTCATACCTTGATTAGACCAGTTTTCTTGTCCAGTTCGTATTTCACCTTACTTCCCTTACCTATCTCAACCACCTGCAGGATTTACACAACTTGGTTTGAGAAGCTCCGCAAACCAAAATATCAGAAGATCATGGAAGAAAAAAAAAAATCAAATTATATAAGCTACAATAGATCCTTCACAGAACAACCTCAAATGACAGTAGAAAGCAACTGATCCACATATTATCAGCAATGTTTATAAGGCCTTGTTTAGTCGAGCTGAATAACCTTTTCACTACTATGAAATGACAATCTAGTTTGTCCAAAATGAAGTGATGAGATATTTTATTTTACTGAATATCAATAGACGAAATTTTAATACAAATACGTGATCAATGAAAGGCTGAATTCAACAGAGACCAAATTTAACGATTTTCCCAAGAGGTCAAAAGAGTATATGTAAACAAGGTTCATGCTCTGATGTTCTAAAAACTGAATGGGGTTATTTGTCACGAGTATGACCAGTTTCAGTAGGATGTTCTCAACTCAAAACCTCTATGGTCATATGATGACACCTTAACTCTGTCTAAAAGTATAAAATGATTGACAAGTTCCCAACTGAAGTATTCAATCTCATATTTGAAATCTTCTTCAATTATTACAATAATATGAAAAGAAATGAAAAGGCTAAATAATTTTCAATATCCTTACACAGTTAAAAATTACTGGTGCTCCAGGTCCTGTATTGGAAAATAAGAAAAAAAATGATTAGACTTAAGAATTCTAACTGAAACTTGGACACGATCGTAGAGAGTATTGATACATACCTATCTCAAGATCGTGCCAAGGATGAGCAGCGACACTTTTCGTGGTCAGGGAAGAGAGAATCTTTTCATTGAGAGGTAAATGTGATGGCTTCTGAACACCAGGGGATTTGTTTGGCGTCTCAATTGGTGGGTCCATAACTGCAGGTGGCATATCAGGACATCAGTAAACATTTTTTGACTTATTAGCTAAGATACATGCATTTCCTGATAAAATTGAAATGTGATAGAATATAAAAGATGTTATGCTAAATAAGTATTACAGCTCCAAAAATTCATATTAGCGGTTGGCTTCCAGTGAAAGTCGATAGATATTATGCAGCCAGTATTCGAAAAATGAAATGGAAATCATACAAAACCACTTCTCTGGTGATCAGCCATTTATTATACTCCTTATCTCGCTGTAACATCTACAACTAATGTGAACTTTGACATACAAACAAACCTAAAAGGGTACCGAGATCAAAGTGAGTTAAACAATAACCAGCTGAATAATCATGCCAACAGAACGGAAAGGGACACGGTTACTCATTCCATAACATCAAAATGGGCAAAGCGTTCTGATGACCCTCGATAAAGTGTCAACAAATCACCATGCAACTTCTTAATTGTTTCCCATTGCTAAAGTGCATAGTTTTTGAACTAATCAGGTATAAAAAATCCTCAGCACAACAGGCCTTAACAAAATAATTACAAATCAGCTTCCTGCTAATACAAATGACTAATACAAATGACAAAGAGTAGTCACAAATGCATGTTTGCTGCTCGCTTTATAAGAGACAATATTTCGACAAAACTACATAAAGATCCGAAACGCTTTTGATTCTAATGGGGTAAAATACTGCTAACTACAAATTTGGGAAATACTCGTCACCAAAACCTGATAAAAACAAGTGACAATTTAAATTCAAAACAGCCAGACAAAGAAAAACACCAACAAAAAGCAAAACGAAGGACAAAACACCTAAAACAGAGCATAACTGCAGAATGAAGATTCTTGATGAAGCAAACTTTGCTGTCAGTTGACTAAAATCACAATCAATTCAGTTGACTGCATAAATTGGCTGGAAAATTGAAAGAAATAATGACGTGTCTATGAATGCATGGATTCAACCAAGACAAAGAGATCTCTGCATGCACAGTTGCGTCGTTCTATGTTCGAATACATAATTTAATAGTATGATTACAGCCTATGTACCGTATTCAGAGATCTCTGCATGAATACTTGCGTCGATCTATGTTCGATACATAATTTAACAGCATGTTTACAGCCTATGTACTGTAATCACTTAAACAGCAGGAGCGTATACATTCAAGTCCAGCCAACGGTTACCATATTAATGGGAAAAAAAGGTTACATATAGGAAAACGCACTTAAATGCACACAAACCTGGTAAAACTCAACAGAAATTGTTGGTGAATCAGGATAAGCCAAGTAAAAATTGATTCGATGTTGATAAATCTATAACCATACGGTCATCAAAATCAAGCAAACATTTCCATATCCTCGTAACAGAGTAATGCAACTAAGATAAACAAAAGAAACCAAAATTACACAAAAACACACACCATACAAATCAATCTAAATCACAGTTATAAAAGGGAAAAAAAAACAACATACCTGAAATGATCAAAATAGGTTAAACAGAACAAGAGAAGATGAAAGAAGCTCAGATCAGATCTCGAATAGAAAATGGAGAGTAACAATGAAGGCAAGCAGGAATATATATAGATGTTTTAGAGAGAGAAAAAGCCCTAGAGAGAGAAAGGAAGGAGATGAGTAAAGGAAAGCTTTCAGTGAGAGCTAGTGTGTGTGTGTGTGTCAGTGGTGGTACATTCCGCGTTCCCGCTCTGTTCCGTGCTTTGCCTTTTAAAAGAGCATATTCAAAGCAAAAAGGGTGAAAAACAGAGAGAATAAAAGGGCAAAATTCCTGCGTTTTTTTCGCTTTTTTTTGGCGGATAATTTTGGCATATAGAATGTATGAACATTCTGCGGGCCAAGTGGGAATACGCTTAGACACGTGGTCAGCTATGATTGGGTCCTTGGGTGATTGTAGGACCGGGCCTATTAGATGCTTATACAGAGTTGATATGGCTAAGTAAAGAATGAAATTCTAGCTTTTTCTCGACTTAGCCTCGTTCAATCGTATTTCATAAAATGAATGACCTATCATATGATAAGTGTAATACACTCACTCTATATTTTGACCTGTATTTCATAGAATGAATGACCAATCATACGACAAAGGTAATGCACTCTCCTTATACATAAGTGTGGTTGAGCCGGAAATGGATTAAAATTTTCGGTAAAGTATATAGTCGAGCAAAGGACATTTGTTACCGGGTATATTAACACCCCCGACGTTGGGCTCCGCTCAATGCTGGCGCCTTAACTGTCATCGAGTATTTCTCTTCATGATTCATGGAACTTTGCTTTGATTGGTTAGTTACGCCTGGTTTGAACTTCAAGATTCCAAGGCCTGCTGGTGCAATTTTCAGGTCCACATTTAAATTAAGGCACAAGTTACCCAATGAAAAATATTTGTTTGATAATTGCTCTTTATCATACTTCTTGTAGTTATAAAGTTAGGAGAATAAGTGTGATAAATCAACAATATTCTTAACAATAATATTATGTTACCATTCACAATTCTTAGCAAAGAAATGTTATATAGGGATAATTACACTCACACACCCTATATGATGATGTAATTACACAAACCTCCTTTCACTAATTGATAATTACCCAGATCCTATGGTGAAAAGTGGACCGGGACCAATGATCTCGGTCTACCATAGAATTACACGAAATTGAGAAACAGGACCGTTTGAAGTTTGAAGTATTTAGCTCTATGAAGTTGAGCTTAGAGGAAGGGTGTTGCTGAAGGTGCCACGCAAATTAGAATAGGTAGGCTTGGTTTAACTAGGGTGTTCATGAGCTGATATATTATATATGATATATTATAAAATATAATATTATAGTATATATTAATAAATAAAAATTATTCTATTATTATTGGCTCGAGTCGACTTGACTCTCGAGCTCAACTCGAGTCGACTTTAACATAGAGATGACAATGGGACAAGTATGACTATGAGCTGGGTATTGCAGGACTCGAGATCTGTTGTGCTAAAAAATTTTAACTCGGTCATTACCCGACCCCACCTCGAATGGGTACCCTGCAAACCCGACCAATTTTTATTTTTGATTATTTTTTTGTCTAGCATCTTCTCGCGAACGCATTCAAAACAAATAAAAAAAATATAGAATCAATGATGTAGTGTAAATACATCCAAAATATAAGTCATCCGGTACTTAAACATAAATACATTCGAAATAAAGTACTAATGTCACAAATAAAGTCATCTCATACTCGCGTTTATGTCAAACAACTAGCTAAGCGAAGGTAAGGTGCTATTTGAAATAGTACTTTTTGAGGTTACAATCTATTAATACTTATAAATATATAATAATAATTAAATATATAAAATAAATAATAATGTATTAATAACCGGCGAGTCCGAGTCTGGGTCCAGCTTCGGGTTTGAGACAGGTATTTGCAGGACTCATTACCCGCCCAGACACAGCCGGTCTTGAATTTTGACACTCGGACCTAATCCTAATTAATTTGACTCATACCCGCCCTAATATGGACGGCCTAGAATGGGTAATCGCTCTACCCAGATTCATCCTTAGTTTAGCAACTAAACTTTGGAGGGCACACCCTATTCCATTTAACAAGGCCATGCATGGAGTGTAAACGAGCCGAATCGAATCAAACGAGATATTGTTCAAACTTGTTTGAAATACAATCGAGCTTCAAAATTTGTATATGAGCTTGTTTGATTATTAATCGAGCCAAACACTAGTCGAGTTCGAGTAGTTTGATTTTTTTACATGTTTTTATTATTTTTTACTAATTGAACCGAGTTTCAAAACTTATAAAACACAAAAAGTTGTTTTAATTTGTTTTGATAAGTTAACGAATCGAGTTTAAACGATTTTTTAATAATCGAGTTCGAATTGAGTATCTAATTGTTTGATTAAAGCAATGCAAGGGGGAGGGAGTTCCGTATATATATATATAGAAAATGTTTACTAATGAGGTTAATGTTGCTTAAATAAGTTTGAGAAAATTGAAATATACTCGTAGCAAATTGGAGAATAGCATGAGACGGGTTTTGGGGGAGGGGCCGGTTTTAGGTTTTCAAATTATTACAATAGGCAGGTTCGGGCCGGGTTAACGGGTTTAAGAGAGAGAATCTCCTCGGCGTAAGTTTCTTCAGGTCCGTCTTCCTTCCTTGTCCCGCCGAGCTGTATACATACCGACCTTCGTTGCAATGCCCCCTACGTAAAGTTTCTTCAGGTCCGTCTCTGACTCTCACTTCTTTGTTTAATTTTGAATTGTTCTTCCGATAGAGATAGAGATAGAGATAGCCCTCATCTCTATCCTGCTGCTTTGGAGACTTATTCATAAATCTTAAGATGTTTGATTTTTGAACCTTTTGACATTACATTTTAATTGAATTCGATTCCCCTAATGCTGTTTCCAATCATTATGTAGTTTCTTCGCCACTAGTAATCTTTTACTACTTGTTAGTTACCACTGAATTTTCGCGCTCAATTCTGACACTATTTCGGCAAATTATAATGGACGTCAGCAAGGTAACAATTTCTAAAAAAATTCATGCTTAATTTGCATTTCGAATTAGCAAGGGTACTAAGACTTTTTACTGAGAACTTCAAGTTTGTTGCTGCTTGCTGGGTTGTAGAAATTTACTACTGACCAGAGTAGATGCCGAGAGCTGGCAATGTCGTCGTCTTTTTGCCGTAGGATATACTCAGAGGTAATCGAAGTAGGTATACTTCGATTCATATCATCATATGGTGCAATTGCTTATAGAATATGCAGTTTTTTCTATAATTCTTTTTCTGAAGGATCTTGCTCATAATTCGTTGGATGAACTTGTGCGTTTGTACAGGTAGAAGAGGTTGGATGGGAGCACCTTTTGAAATTGGGGGAAGATCTGTCATTTCTTAGCTTTCGTATATTGTAAGTCTAGAAATTAAGAAGAAAAATTATTAACTCATACTGCATAGATGTATAAAAAGCACTTCCTTGTTCACATAACTAATACTTCTTTACATGCATTAGTTGTTTGGCTATGCAATTTTCTGGAAAGCTTGGGTTTAAGCTAGTCCTAATAACATCATTTTGTTATTTAAATAACTCAAGCTCGCTTGATATGATTTGGCGTGTGCTACACTAAATGGGGAACAATGGGCAGCTTTCCATAGAAATGTACATGTATCTTCATGGGTGATAAATAGTCTTCAGGTGATCCTCTATTTTTTTTTTGATAGAGAACAAATCCTCGGCCATTTCAAGTAATATCTCTCATTTCCCAAATAGCAGTTACCAAAGAATGTTATTAGGATTAGAAACATACTTCTTTTTCTTCTAAAAATGCATATTTTTTCATCATCATTTATATTTGTTAATATCCTCAATGTTTTTAACTGTTATGGTACTTGTGCTAGGGACAATAAGGGTAGAGCGTATATCCTGGAGATAACATTGGATAAGACCTATCCTAGGTATCCACCTTCAGTATCAGCGGTTTGTTCATTGCCACTACCTGTTTCATATTTGTTTCTTCTTGTGAAATGTGTAATCGCTGAGGCCTATATCATGTCCCAGGATGTGCCTTGTAACTTTAATCTGGAATGGACTTCAAACTCAAAGTTAAGAGATGTTGTGAAGCAATTTCATGAGGTAACTCCGTCAGATTTCTAACTTCCAGTCAAATCTTTATTTTTCCTTGGAGATAATTAGATGTTCACCTCTTCACTTATTGGGTAATTACCACGAGCCACTTGAGGTTCTGCAAATTACTAAGCGCCTCCAGGTACTCGAAAACAGGGTCTAGATTGTAATATGCTTTTACAACAATGGGTGATATTCTAATATGTGTTTACTAACAGGGGAAGTTCTGGTCATTTCTAAAACTTCAGGGTATTTTGTAATTATGGTCTCACACAGTGGGTGTCTATGTAATTTATCCTATTCCTTGAAGGTTTTTGAGGCATGATTTCTTTAGTCATGTCGATTTTGTTCATGAATATAGTCTTTTGTGCCTAGCATGTATATAAGCTACAGGATTTCTGGTCCACTTTGGATGACATTGATCGATCTCTTTGGGTCACTGATCCCAAACAATCACATCATGCAATGTCATATCGCCAAATTAAAATGGGTTAGTTTTCATGAAAAGAATTCTCATAATCTTCTTGGTTTCTCATTGCTGTTGCTAATCCTTTTTATTTTATTTTATTTTCCTAAAGGAAATGATTGCAGTATCATATTGTCGGTCAATTCCGGTGATCCTCGATCCCTACCTGAGTAGGATCTTCTTAAATAAGTTGTGTTATTGCTAAGTACAATTGGTCTCTTACTCTCTTATACTAATTGACTCGTAATCTGGTAGGTGTCGCTTCCTCGGTTCAGATGGCAAAGTCAACTTTCTGAGGGAAATTTGGAAGAGAAACTGTAAAAAATGGTAAATTCAAAATCCTTTCTACTAACATCTTGTTGACATAGAAGCTCTAAATAGATAACGTTTCCTATGTTTATTAATAGCTTCAGCTTGGTATTATTTGTCTTAAAATAATAGTTGCCTTCTCTTCTGTAAAAAGGGCAAAAGAAAAATCTTTCCCAGAAAATCTTGCACGTGTTTTTGACACTCATTTACTCGAACCCCCGCATGGCGAGAAGAATGAGGAGCAGGTTGAATGTGGCATTTGTTATGCTCAATATCTTCCCATAGGTAATTCTTCCAATCATGTCATTAAGCAAAGAATGATTTATTTTAGGGTAAATTAGATAGACACTCTCTTTGGGACTCCAATTACGAAAAACATCTCGAGTTTTTGAGAAAATTTCATATCTTCCTTTTCAGTAAAAGTATATTACAATTCCACCCCCTATCAATAAAGAGCATATTAAATTTTCACTGTGTTAGGGTCTAATAGGGGTGCTTTGGTAATTTGCAAAGCCTCAGGGGCTCGTGGTAATTACCCTAAGTGAAAGGGTGTGCATGTAATTATCCCATTTCATTAACTTGGGTTCTTTTGTCATAGATGATGAACTTGGTGCTAAGAGTGGCAGTGCAACTGATCATACGTGTGAAAATGGAAACTGTAATCGAGCATTCCACAGTGTTTGTCTTGGGGATTGGCTCCGCTCCATTACCACAACAAGGCAGTATGTTCTGCTCTTTGGATCTTGTTTATTTTAAATCTATGTTCCTTGATAACTTGATACAATTTTAATTAATTCTATACAATTAATTCCTACCTTTCTCCTTAGAATTATCTTTAGTTTAAGTAATTTGATATGAGTTTGTTCTAACAGGGGATTTTGTTATTCGTATTAATATCGTCATGTACACTTGCATTGCAGGTCATTCGATGTTCTGTTCGGGAACTGCCCCTACTGTTCAGATCCTATTGCACTCAAAATCAGTACCAAGAAGTAGAAAATAATTGTTTCCTGTCTGAAGGAGGTTATTTATGTGAGTATTTATAGTAGATGAAGAATAATTAAGGCACTTTATTCTCTTTTTTGATTTATGTCAAGTTTTTTCTGGAAAGCAGTTTTTTCTTGCAAGTTTGAGTAGATATATCTGTCTTAGCATTGTAGCTTGCTTGTCTGAAGGCCTTTTTGTTAAAAGTAGTAAGTTTTACGTGTACTTGTCATCTGTGAATGTCTTGTCCCATATCTTATCAAAGTGTGTGGAAGTTAATAAAATATTCAAATAACTGAAACATGTAATAAAGAAAGAGAATGGAAAGCAAAAATATGAAAAGAAAAAAAAAGCTAAAAAAGTTGCTACCTATGCTAAAATTGGGCTAAATAATGTAGTAATAATGACTGATTTGTGTGCTAACTAATTTATATAAAAATTAACTAATTTGTGTAACCTTTTATGATTCGTTGACTATATATTTCTAATTGTAATTTATTAACAGATACGTAATACCAATTTTTGTTCGTTAAAATTTGAAGCCCAAGTCGTGCAAGCTCGTTTAGTTAAAAGGGTAACAAAATGTGTTTCAAAATATCAGTTTACTCGAGTTCCATTTGTATTTGGTTACAATCAATCATGTGCAAATAAAATATAATAATTTAAACTTGATCAAAATCTAAATGCACTTGATTAATATTTTGTTCGCCTCAACGCAATTCATTTACACACCTATGTAGCAATTAAAATTAAAATGCAATGTTATCAGCAAGTGGTAAATTTAGCATGTATAATATTACTAATGTCGCTTGACCCGCTCCTTTAGAAAAGTACACATCTCTTTAAAATTCAAGACTCACGGTCACCATATTTTGTCAATTGAATTATTTTTGTTTCAAATGCTCCCCTTGCCTCCATTTTGCATTATTAATGCTTTACTTCATTTTTTCTTTTCAAATTTAATTGACCTTGTTCTATTTTATTATTTTTCATCTATAAATCTATTTAGATACTAGAAGACTAGAATAGGTCAATCCGCAGTCATGGGCCTGATCCAGGCTGTCAAAACTCTATCCAACCACACAAAAAGATAACACACCCAATCAATTACTCAGTCCAATTCATTTAGGCAAAAATTACACACAAACCCCTCATTTATTGTGTAATTACCAAAACTCCTTCTCACTTATTAAAAATTATCAAAAAACTCTTTAATGGGTCTATTTTATAAAATTTATGAGGATAAAATTATATATAAAAAAAATTAAATACACAGGGTTTGGCAAGATGGGTGCCAAGTTATTAGTAGCTAAGCAGCCAAGCCACTAGGAGTTCAGTTCATTGAGGAAACCGATTCTCGTTCTTTGGACTAACCTATAGTTAGTCTTTCGGTCACCTCGGATACTACAAGCCCCACCTATTCGATGGGAGCATGTGTTTGATTGAATTCGCTGCATGGGTTCTTCTCTTTCCTTTGATCAATTTATTCTAACAAACTCTTGAAAGTCTTTGAGCTAAGCCTCCCCGCTTGACTGGAAACTTTCCAATATGCTTCATGTAATTGTAAGAATAGGAGATTTTATATAATTTACGATAAGTGGGTGTATTTTTTGGTAATTACACAATAAATGAGACGTCTGTGCGTAATTTTTCTTTAAATAAAGTAATACTATTCTCTTTCCATCATTGATTTATTCTAAATAAAAGAATTTATTTAAAAAAGAAAAGTACAGAGGATTCAACGACCGACTGGTGCTGCTGCTTCCCTCCTCTTTTTCCTCATTCCTCATTTATTAGATCCCTCTTTTCTCCGATCTGGTAATTATTTTCATTCCCCTTTCTAATCATTTCAAATTTCAAATTCCAGATTTCAATTCATCTGAAAATAAGTAGTAAATTGGAGTCACTTTTTTTGTTTGCTAGGGTTTGTTTTTGAGGATAGATATAAATATATTCGTATATAAAGAGAGAAGCAAATCCAATGGCTGCTCCACCCGCCAGAGCTCGCGCCGATTACGATTATCTCATCAAGCTCCTCTTGATCGGTGACAGCGGTGCGTGTTTTTCATTCGATCATATATATATGTATATACATACTGGATTTTTTTGTGTGTTTATGTTGATGTTCTTCTGCTTTTAAGCGTGAAAATGTCACTAGATTGTTTATTTTATATGTTTTAGCTGCTTTGATGCGCAGTGGTTTTATTTTCCGGTGAGTTATCATTTGATTATTTCGGTCTAGATATTTACGATCTTAGTTTGTTCTGATGCGGTTTTGCTGTGATTGGATATGAAATGTGTTATATGAGTTACTGGTAAAATTTGTTTGTGGCTGTTTAACTGCCCTTGTAAATAAATGTTGAATTTATTAGAACGTGTATAGAAGCTTGGTATGTGATAGAACAAATGAATATTTGCACAGGATTTTATAGGATAATGAGCTGTGTTCTGGATTCGTGTCAATTATATGTCTGTGTTTGCGACCACGGGGATACACTGTTAAGGTTTGAATGGTGATTTTTAGGAAACACAATAGAGTATTTCTTCACATTGAAGAAAATAACAGAGAAATTCAATTTGCTTTTTTCAGTCCAAGAGAGATTTGAGAAATATACGACTTGAATTTGAGTTGAGGAAGTAAGATAGCTATGCTAAATAAATTGTGAAGATAATTAATGCACTAAAGTGTATGTATCATAGGTTACTGACGTTCCGGGAAACAGGATTCGTAAAGTTCGTTTTTTTCTGAAATTGAAGTGGTTCAATCGTCAGAAAAAGGTTTCGTGTCTCTTTGGAAACTGCTTTTGCTCAAAGCCGGTACCACCTTAGCCCGGGGGGCAATTTCGTGTGAAGAATGAGTAATTCCGCCTCGAAACACTCTCATAATTTTCTTTCATTTTCAAATTGTTCGTTAAATTTGGGTTGAACCAAACTACCACTAGATTCTGCTGATTCAAATTTTTAGAAAATTGAAAATGGCAAGCCCCCCCCCCCCGTTGTTGGCCGGGCCTTGGTATCCTTTTGTTTGCGGCATGAGCTTGCCTGGCTTGAGGTGTTTGGGTGGGCATGGGCCTGGGCCTCTATAATTATTCTTTTGACCAAATTTAATGGCGCGTTCCCAGAAATCCAACAAAAACTAAATTGATTTTATTCAAATCAGTTGAATTAATAAAATGGTGGCCCACATTTGTTTAATTCGAATTAAATTTAATTCAGCCTTCTAGAAGACTATTTCATAACAGCCATAACATCTGATTTAGTTGTGCTGTTACAAAATGGTTTATGGCAGAATTAAATTTCTGATTTAATTCTATCAGATTTTTCACCTATATGAAGGGGTCCTCCAGCATTTTGAAATTCACACCAACTCAAACACATTCTCTCTAGTGTTCTTGAGTTCATCATATCATCATCAAATATTTCTTGAGTTTTTCAGCAGTTTAGTAAAGTTCGTTTTTTTCTAAAATTGAAGAGGTTCAATCTTCACAAAAGGTTTCGTTGTATCTTGGGACACGTTTTGTCAAAGCCGGTACCACCTATAGCGGGGCCAATTTCAAGTTAAGGATAGAGTTAATTCTCGCCTCGAAACACTCTCATCTTTTTCTTTCATTTTTCAAATTGTTCGTTAAATTTGTTCAGCAAACTTAACACGAAATTCTGTTGATTCAAATTTTTTCGAAAAATCTAAAAATGGCAAGCCGTGGGCCTGAGGCTTGGTCTTGGTCTTGCGGCTTGTGGCTTGAGGTGTTTGGTGTGGGCATGGGCTTGGGCCTCTCTATTATTCTTTTTGGACAAAAGTATAATTGGGCTTCCCAGAAAATACAACAAAGCTAAATTGGATTTTATTAAATCAATTTGAATTAATAAAATGCTGGCCACATTTTTTTTTAATTCGAATTAAATTTAATTCAGCCTTCTAGAAGTCTATTTCAGAACAGCCATAACATCTGACTTATTTGTGCTGTTACAAAATGGTTAATGGCAGAATTAAATTTCTGATTTAATTCTATTAGATTTTTCACCTATATAAAGGGGTACTCCAGCATTCTGAAATTCACACCAACTCAAAAACATTCTGTCTAGTGTTCTTGAGTTCATCATATCATCATGAAACATTTCTTGAGTTTTTCAGCAGTTTAGTAAAGTTCGTTTTTTTCTGAAATTGAGGTGGTTCAATCTTCAGAAAAGGTTTCGTTGTATCCTGGGACACGTTTTGTCAAAGCCTGTACCACCTATAGCCGGGGCAATTTCGTGTTAAGGATAGAGTGAATTCTCGCCTCGAAACACTCTCTTCCTTTTCTTTCATTTTTCAAATTGTCTCTATTATTCTTTTTCGACAAAAGTTTAATTGGGCTTCCTAGAAAATCCAACAAAGCTAAATTTGATTTTATTAAATCAATTTGAATTAATAAAATGCTGGCCAAATTTTTTTTTAATTCGAATTAAATTTAATTCAGCCTTCTAGAAGACTATTTCATAACAGCCATAACATCTGATTTATTTTTGCCGTTACAAAATGATTAATGACAGAATTAAATTTCTGATTTAATTCTATCAGATTTTTCACCAATATAAAGGGGTCCTTTAGCATTCTGAAATTCACACAAACTCAAACACATTCTCTCTAGAGTTCTTGAGTTCATCATATCATCATCAAATATTTCTTGAGTTTTTTAGCAGTTTAGTAAAGTTCGTTTTTTTCTGAAATTGAAGTGGTTCAATCTTTTGAAAAGGTTTCGTTGTATCTTTCGACACGTTTTGTCAAAGCAGGTACCACCTATAGCGGGGGCAATTTCGTGTTAAGGATAGAGATAATTATCGCCTCGAAACACTCTCATCCTTTTCTTTCATTTTTCAAATTCTTCGTTAAATTTGTTCAACAAACTTAACACGAAATTCTGTTGTTTCAAATGTTTTCGAAAAATCTGAAAATGGCAAGCCGTGGGCCTGGGCCTTGGTCTTGGTCTTGTGACTTGTGGCTTGAGGTGTTTGGTGTGGGCATGGGCTTGGGCCTCTCTATTATTCTTTTTGGACAAAAGTTTAATTGGGCTTCCCAGAAAATCCAACAAAGCTAAATTTGATTTTATTAAATCAATTTGAATTAATAGAATGCAGACCACTTTTTTTTTTAATTTGAATTAAATTCAATTCAGCCTTCTAAAAGACTATTTCATAACAGCCATAACATCTGATTTATTTGTGCTGTTTCGAAATCATTAATGACAGAATTAAATTTCTAATTTAATTCTATCTGATTTTTCACCTATATAAAGGGGTCCTCCAGCATTCTGAAATTCACACAAACTCAAACACATTCTCTCTAGTGTTTTTGAGTTCATCATCAAATATTTCTTGAGTTTTTCAGCGGTTTAGTAAAGTGCGTTTTTTTCTGAAATTGAAGTGGTTCAATCTTCAGAAAAGGTTTCGTTGTATCTTAGGACACGTTTTGTCAAAGCCGGTACCACCTATAGCCGGGGCAATTTCAAGTTAAGGATAGAGTTAATTTTCGCCTCGAAACACTCTCATCTTTTTCTTTCATTTTTCAAATTGTTCGTTAAATTTGTTCAACAAACTTAACACGAAATTCTGTTGATTCAAAATTTTTCGAAAAATCTGAAAATGGCAAGCCGTGGGCCTGGGCCTTGGTCTTGGTCTTGTGGCTTGTGGCAGGAGGTGTTTGGTTTGGGCATGGGCTTGGGCCTCTCTATTATTCTTTTTGGACAAAAGTTTAATTGGGCTTCCCAGAAAATCCAACAAAGCTAAATTTGATTTTATTAAATCAATTTGAATTAATAAAATGCTGGCCACATTTTTTTTTAATTAGAATTAAATTTAATTCAGCCTTCTAGATGACTATTTCATAACAGCCATAACATCTGATTTATTTGTGCTATTACAAAATAGTTAATGGCAGAATTAAATTTCTGATTTAATTCTATCAGATTTTTCACCTATATAAAAGGGTCCTCCAGCATTCTGAAATTCAAACCAACTCAAACACATTCTCTCTAGTGTTCTTCAGTTCATCATATCATCATCAAATATTTCTTTAGTTTTTCAGCAGTTTAGTAAAGTTCGTTTTTTTCTGAAATTGAAGTTGTTCAATCTTCAGAAAAGGTTTCGTTGTTTCTTGGGACACGTTTTGTCAAAGCAGGTACCACCTATAGCGTTGGCAATTTTGTGTTAAGGATAGAGTTAATTCTCGCCTCGAAACACTCTCATCCTTTTCTTTCATTTTTCAAATTGTTCGTTAAATTTGTTCAACAAACTTAACACGAAATTCTGTTGATTCAAATTTTTTCGAAAAATCTGAAAATGGCAAGCCGTGGGCCTGGGTCTTGGTCTTGGTCTTGTGGCTTGTGGCTTCAGGTGTTTGGTGTGGGCATGGGCTTGGGCCTCTCTGTTATTCTTTTTGGACAAAATTTTAATTGGGCTTCCTAGAAAATCCAACAAAGCTAAATTTGATTTTTATTAAATCAATTTGAATGAATAAAATGCTGGCCACATTTTTTTTTTAATTAGAATTAAATTTAATTCAGCCTTCTAGAAGACTATTTCACAACAGCCATAACATCTGATTTATTTGTGCTGTTACAAAATGGCTAATGGCAGAATTAAATTTCTGATTTAATTCTATCAGATTTTTCACCTATATGAAGGGGACCTCCAGCATTCTGAAATTCACACCAACTCAAACACATTCTCTCTAGTGTTCTTGAGTTTATCATATCATCATCAAATATTTCTTGAGTTTTTCAGCAGTTTAGTAAAGTTCGTTTTTTTCTGAAATTGAAGTGGTTCAATCTTCAGAAAAGGTTTCGTTGTATCATGGGACACGTTTTGTCAAAGCCGGTACCACCTATAGCGGGGCCAATTTCATGTTAAGGATAGAGTTAATTCTCGCCTCGAAACACTCTCATCCTTTTCTTTCATTTTTCAAATTGTTCGTTAAATTTGTTCAACAATCTTAACACGAAATTCTGTTGATTCAAATTTTTTCGAAAAATCTGAAAATGGCAAGCCGTGGGCCTGGGTCTTGGTCTTGGTCTTGTGGCTTGTGGCATGAGGTGTTTGGTTTGGGCATGGGCTTGGGCCTCTCTATTATTGTTTTTGGACAAAAGTATAATTGGGCCTTCCAGAAAATACAACAAAGCAAAATTGGATTTTATTAAATCAATTTGAATTAATAAAATGCTGGCCACATTTTTTTTTAATTCGAATTAAATTTAATTCAGCCTTCTAGAAGCCCATTTCAGAACAGCCATAACATCCGACATATTTGTGCTGTTACAAAATGGTTAATGCCTGAATTAAATTTCTGATTTAATTCTATCAGATTTTTCACATATATAAAGGTGTCCTCCAGCATTCTGAAATTCACACCAACTCAAACACATTCTCTCTAGTGTGCTTGAGTTCATCATATCATCATCAAATATTTCTTGAGTTTTTCAGCAGTTTAGTAAAGTTCGTTTTTTTCTGAAATTGAAGTGGTTCAATCTTCAGAAAAGGTTTCGTTGTATCTTGGGACACGTTTTGTCAAAGCCGGTACCACCTATAGCCAGGGCAATTTCGTGTTAAGGATAGAGTGAATTCACGCCTCGAAACACTCTCTTCCTTTTCTTTCATTTTTCAAATTGTTCGTTAAATTTGTTCAACAAACTTTACACGAAATTCTGTTGATTCAAATTTTTTCAAAAAATCTGAAAATGGCAAGCCGTGGGCCTGGGCCTTGGTCTTGGTCTTGTGGCTTGAGGTGTTTGATGTGGGCATGGGATTGGGCCTCTCTATTATTCTTTTTGGACAAAAGTTTAATTGGGCTTCCTAAAATATCCAACAAAGCTAAATTTGATTTTATTAAATCAATTTGAATGAATAAAATGCTGGCCACATTTTTTTTTATTTCGAATTAAATTTATTTCAGCCTTCTAGAAGACTATTTCATAACCGCCATAACATCTGATTTCTTTGTGCTGTTACAAAATGGTTAATGGCAGAATTAAATTTCTGATTTAATTCTATCAGATTTTTCACCTATATAGAGGAGTCCTCCAGCATTCTGAGATTCACACCAACTCAAACACATTCTCTCTTGTGTTCTTCGGTTCATCATATCATCATAAAATATTTCTTGAGTTTTTCAACAGTCTAGTAAAGTTCATTTTTTTCTAAAATTGAAGTGGTTCAATCTTCACAAAAGGTTTCGTTGTATCTTGGGACACGTTTTGTCAAAGCCGGTACCACCTATAGCGGGGCCAATTTCATGTTAAGGATAGAGTTAATTCTCGCCTCGAAACACTCTCATCCTTTTCTTTCATTTTTCAAATTGTTCGTTAAATTTGTTCAACAAACTTAACACGAAATTCTGTTGATTCAAATTTTTTCGAAAAATCTGAAAATGGCAAGCCGTGGTCCTGGGTCTTGGTCTTGGTCTTGTGGCTTGTGGCTTGAGGTGTTTGGTGTGAACATGGGCTTGGGCCTCTCTATTATTCTTTTTGGACAAAAGTTTAATTGGGCTTCCCAGAAAATGCAACAAAGCTAAATTGGATTTTATTAAATCAATTTGAATTAATAAAATGCTGGCCACATTTTTTTTTAATTCGAATTAAATTTGATTCAGCCTTCTAGAAGTCTATTTCAGAACAGCCATAACATCTGACTTATTTGTGCTGTTACAAAATGGTTAATGGCAGAATTAAATTTCTGATTTAATTCTATCAGATTTTTCACCTATATAAAGGAGTCCTCCAGCATTCTGAAATTCACACCAACTTAAACACATTCTCTCTAGTGTTCTTGAGTTCATGATATCATCATCAAATATTTCTTGAGTTTTTCAGCAGTTTAGTAAAGTTCGTTTTTTTCTGAAATTGAAGTGGTTCAATCTTCAGAAAAGGTTTCGTTGTATCTTGGGACACGTTTTGTCAAAGCCGGTACCACCAATAGCCGGGGCAATTTCGTGTTAAGGATAGAGTGAATTCTCGCCTCGAAACACTCTCTTCCTTTTCTTTTATTTTTCAAATTGTTCGTTAAATTTGTTCAACAAACTTAACACGAAATTCTGTTGATTCAAATTTTTTCGAAAAATCTGAAAATGGCAAGCCGTGGGCCTGAGCGTTGGTCTTGGTCTTGTGGCTTGAGGTGTTTGGTGTGGGCATGGGCTCGGGCCTCTCTATTATTCTTTTTGGACAAAAGTTTAATTGGGCTTCCCAGAAAATCCAACAATGCTAAATTTGATTTTATTAAATCACTTTGAATTAATAAAATGCTGGCCACATTTTTTTTTAATTCGAATTAAATTTAATTCATCCTTCCAGAAGATTATTTCATAACAGCCATAACATCTGATTTATTTTTACTGTTACAAAATGGTTAATGGCATAATTAAATTTTTGATTTAATTCTATCAGATTTTTCACCTATATAAAGGGGTCCTCCAGCATTATGAAATTCACACCAACTCAAACACATTCTCTCTAGTGTTCTTGAGTTCATCATATCATCATCAAATATTTCTTGAGTTTTTCAGCAGTTTAGTAAAGTTCGTTTTTTTCTGAAATTGAAGTGGTTCAATCTTCAGAAAAGGTTTCGTTGTATCTTGGGACACGTTTTGTCAAAGCCGGTACCACCTATAGCTAGGGCAATTTCGTGTTAAGGATAGAGTTAATTCTCGCCTCGAAACACACTCTTCCTTTTCTTCCATTTTTCAAATTGTTCGTTAAATTTGTTCAACAAACTTAACACAAAATTCTGTTGAATCAAATTTTTTCGAAAAATCAGAAAATGGCAAGCCGTGGTCCTGGGCCTTGGTCTTGGCTTGTGGCTTGTGGCTTGAGGTGTTTGGTGTGGGCATGGGCTTGGGCCTCTCTATTATTCTTTTTGGACAAAAGTTTAATTGGTCTTCCCAGAAAATCCAACAAAGCTAAATTTGATTTCATTAAATCAATTTGAATGAATAAAATGCTGGCCACATTTTTTTTTTATTTCGAATTAAATTTATTTCAGCCTTCTAGAAGACTATTTCACAACAGCCATAACATCTGATTTATTTGTGCTGTTACAAAATGGTTAATGGCAGAATTAAATTTCAGATTTAATTCTATCAGATTTTTCACCTATATAGAGGGGTCCTCCAGCATTCTAAGATTCACACCAACTCAAACACATTCTCTCTTGTGTTCTTCAGTTCATCATATCATCATCAAATATTTCTTGAGTTTTTCGACAGTTTAGTAAAGTTCGTTTTTTTCTGAAATTGAAGTGGTTCAATCTTCAGAAAAGGTTTCGTTGTATCTTGGGACACGCTTTGTCAAAGCAGGTACCACCTATAGCGGGGGCAATTTCGTGTTAAGGATAGAGTTAATTCTCGCCTCGAAACACTCTCATCCTTTTCTTTCATTTTTGAAATTGTTCGTTAAATTTGTTCAACAAATTTAACACGAAATTCTGTTGATTCAAATTTTTTCGAAAAATCTGAAAATGGCAAGCCGTGGGCCTGGGCCTTGGTCTTGGTCTTGTGGCTTGTGGCTTGAGGTGTTTGGTGTGGGCATGGGCTTGGGCATCTCTGTTATTCTTTTTAGACAAAAGTTTAATTGGGCTTCTTAGAAAATCCAGCAAAGCTAAATTTGATTTCATTAAATCAATTTGAATGAATAAAATGCTGGCCACATTTTTTTTTATTTCGAATTAAATTTATTTCAGCCTTCTAGAAGATTATTTCACAACAGCCATAACATCTGATTTATTTGTGCTGTTAGAAAATGGTTAATGGCATAATTAAATTTTTGATTTAATTCTATCAGATTTTTCACCTATATAGAGGGGTCCTCCAGCATTCTGAGATTCACACCAACTCAAACACATTCTCTCTTGTGTTCTTCAGTTCATCATATCATCATCAAATATTTCTTGTGTTTTTCAACAGTTTAGTAAAGTTCGTTTTTTTCTGAAATTGAAGTGGTTCAATCTTCACAAAAGGTTTCGTGGTATCTTGGGACACGTTTTGTGATACCCCTCCTTTTTAGTGCAATATGGTTCCATTATATGTTTTGTTAATGTCTGAACGATTTAACATTTTGGTATTATTGTAAAAGTAGGATAGTGTAACAATTGAGTTTTTCCGTAATCGCTGTGGTTACAAGTTTAAATTACTATATATATATATATATATTTGTTGTGATATCTATACCTGTGTATATTTTCAAGTACGAGTTTGGACTTCAATTTTGAATTATTATATTCTCTTTCACTAGAAATTGGAAACTTTGAGTTCATGTTCAATATCGTGAGTGATGAAATGTTATAGATTCATGTTTATGTGTGTTATTTCCACATAGGTATGTTATTCCATGCGAAATTAAACCGAGATTTCCTTAATTGAAATAGTTACTAGCTAAAATTTCTCTATGTAATATATTAACATGCCCATAGGTTTTTTTTTAAAATTACAAGAAGGGGACATTAGCCATTAATTCACCTATGTAGGGCTTGTGTGTTACATGGATTAAGTTAATGACTTAAGAGAAAATATCAAAAAGGAAGGGGAAAGAGGAAATTAAATATATTACACTTTAGCCCTTAAGAAAACTCTATAAATAGTGGAGACCTTTCATCTTCCTCACATTTCACTCAAATCAGCAATAGAAAAAAAAAAAAAAGGAAAGGGAAAGCTGGAAGGGAGATGCACGCTGCACACATACGCATAAACTCTACCTTCAATTCTTCATCATTTCTTCATAAGGAGCCTAAATCAAGGTATTATTTTAGAAACCCATTGGTAATTTAGTAGGAGAGTCTAAGTTCTCAAATATATAGTATTGCATGTGCATATAAATAGCTAGATCCTTGAGTTTTATCCTTGATTTTAGTGTTTAATTGTTAGTCTTGATGTTTTATAGAAGAGGAGTTCACATGCATGATGATGATACAATTGTTCAAGGAAATTGTCTTAGATTTCGAAATGTTTTGAGGGATGAGATGAAAGAGTTATTCTTCAAAGATTTTACTGTATATACCTGTGCATGTTAAGGGTGTCTCTGAAAAATTTCAACATTTTTGGAGTTTTGAATTTTAGAGAAATTAGCAACCAACCGCTGCCAGTGATTCACTCGTTTTTCAGTAGTATGGTGTTTGGAGCTCCATTTTCCGTATTTACAGATTTTATTTAGCTTTCAAAAATTTACAGGAATATCTTGGGTCATTTTAGAATGTTACACACAAATTTTGGATTTTTTTCATAAATTGAGGATTTTATATAAAATGTTGAAATGCAGCTGGTTTGGGTTAGAACTGTTTTAGTTCAGCCGGGTTTTGATGGTTGAAACATCTGCTTTAGAATGTTAATTGATTTTGGAAATTTTATTTAATCATTTTCAACAAGTGATTAACATTTCTGGAGATTTTTAGAAATAAAATATGTCTCTATGAATTTTAACAATTTTCGAACTAAGTTGCGCAAAACTGATTCTTGAGTTGTATATTATGCCTTAGTTCATTATTTTAGTTTACAAGCAAATACCTCTTCACTCTTCTTCTCCATTTTCATCATCTTCAACCCTCTTCATCCTTCCATTCAAGTTATATATAGATAGATACAAATTAGTACATTAGCTTCAACCTCAACCATCTTCACACTTGTGGGTAGCATTAAAGGTAACTTGTAATTCCTTGATCTTACATTAGTAGGTAATGGTAGAGGCTAAATTTGCTTTGAAAATGTTATTGCATGTGTATTAGAAGAGTAGATCTATGAGTTTTAAGCTTAAACTTACAATTTATAGTAACTAACCTAAAGGCTTGAATGAAGAAAAATCACACATGCATGACAATTGTAAGTTGGGTCTTTAAATCTGCCACTGATTTCGAAGAATTATATCGAAATGAGGAAATGTTATTTGAGTTCAAAACTTTTAATGTGTATGTTACTGCATGTCGAAAATATGTCTGGAATTTTGTGAGATTTTTGGAGTTGTAATGTGAATTATGGAAATTGTTAAGTATAGACTACCAGAAGCCTTACGGGATTTCAAAATGTTTGTTTGAGACATCATTTGGGGTTCTTACAAACTTCATTTTGATTTCAAAATTTTACTGGGGATAATCATATGTATTGGGGTTGTTGTGTATAAAATTGGGGCTTATTTGATTAAATTAGGATTTTATATGAATTTTAAAGTAATCCTGCCCCAGTAAAACAATTGAACCCAATTTTACTTCGGTTTTGGGTAAAATAGCCACATTTTAAGTGACCATTTACCTTTGAAAAATTTATCTAAGGTCTTTTAACAAATTTAGAACATTTATGAAAAAACTTTACCCACAATTATTGAGTTTGTGATTTTAACAATTCATACACTAAAACTGCACAAATCTGTTTTTATGCCTCTTATCGACCTTTTGGGGAAGATTGAAATTAAGCCTAGTTTTCATTAAGGTAACTTGTTGTGAATGTTGGTATAGTTATTAGGACCTCATAGACTACCCCGGGTAGACTTTAGACGAGTTAGAAAATGAGCTTCTGATATAATTTCGCTTAGCAGGTGTTGTCGGTGAGACGAACGAGGACAACGCCGTATAAGCTTGGACGTAGCGTGAGTGCCTCTCAAAATTATAGTTATATGTCTTTTAAAACTGGAAGGAGCACGTCGTATATATATATCTATATACTTTCATCATGCTTTCAATACTTCCCATGAAAATGAATTTCAACACTTTCAAATCAAATCATGGACTCAAATTTGCATTAACCATTTCTTGGCACGTTTCAAAGACATATCTTGCGAGAATAATTTTCCAGGCAGGTTTTGTGAAACTGATTTCAAGAAAACATTCTTTTAATGAAATTCAAAAAAAAAAAAAAAAAAATATATATATATATATATTCACTCGATTCAATATTCCTTCATGAGCAAAAATGCATCATTCAATCATTCGTGACATACATGATTGCATACTTGTTTCAAATGCATATTTTGCAAGCATGATTTCAAAATAAACATCGGTTTTTATGGATTCGTGGAAGTACTCCATCATTTGGTTCTTGTATCATGATCATTTGTCGTGATGGTGTTCTTGTGACATGTTTCATCTTGCGTGGTTGTGTTGGGCCCAAGGTCGGGCGATGGATAGGGCAGGGTTCGGCCGGTCAAGCATGGGCTTGCGGTCTTAAACAGTTCCCGCTATCCACGTCCAGATCCATGCACCTAGGACGGAGTGCTCTGAGGGTGCATGGGTCATTTATCGTGTGGCATATTCCGGATATGACCAAATCGGGCATCGCGAGCCTGCGTGGGGAGGTATAAGGTGATGGTTTTTAAGCCGCATGTTCAGGGGTGATAAGGAAGAAGCAGAGGGACCCAAAGTGCTATGGGTAAATCATCGGACGCGATAGTATTGCTAACATGGCCCCCTACTGCTTAAGCGTGACGTGTACGTGTTACTTAAACATGTCTTGTACATGATACTTGCATTGAGTCTGGTACATGATACTTGCTTTGAGTTTTGTACATGATACTTGCATTGAGTCTTGTACGTGGTACTTACACTGACTGCACACTTTTAAAATGCATGTTTTCAAACTTAAATATCATGCCACCAATCATCCCAGCTTTATCGTGAACGAAATTGTTTTAAGCATGTTTCCATGACATTTGACACCCCTCACTGTGCATATACTAAGACCTTGTCTCATACTAGCTATTGCTTACTTGTTACCATGATCATAAATTGCTTATCTTAGTTAGGATTTCAATGATCCTTCGAAAATCAATAAAAACCATTTTAAGCAACTTACACACGAGCACTGGCACTCACTAAGCCTTTGCTTACGTATTTTCTTTTCCTTCCAGTCATGGGCAAGAGCGGGTGGAAATAGCTTGACATACCTTTCGGGGAACTTTTGTAATAGTTATTTTGACATCCATTGTTAGCAAGTTTCTTGACATGTTAGACATGATCTATGTTGTTTATATGTAGTATGGGTTTGTATTAGGCTAAACGATGATGATATTTTGTGTATTTGATTCCGCTGCTAGCCTTTATCCTTGAGAACGTATCGTTAAGTTATTATCGTGCCACCTTAAGGTCGGGCGTTACACGTTTTGTCAAAGTCGGTACCATCTATAGCCGGGTCAATTTCATGTTAAGGATAGAGTTAATTCTCGCCTCGAAACACTCTCTTCCTTTTCTTTCATTTTTCAAATTGTTCGTGAAATTTGTTCAACAAACTTAACACGAAATTCTGTTGATTCAAATTTTATCGAAAAATCTGAAAATGGCAAGCCGTGGACCTGGGCCTTGGTCTTGGCTTGTGGCTTGTGGCTTGAGGTGTTTGGTGTGGGCATGGGCTTGGGCCTCTCTATTATTCTTTTTGGACAAAAGTTTAATTGGGCTTCCTAGAAAATCCAACAAAGGTAAATTTGATTTTATTAAATTAATTTCAATGAATGAAATGCTGGCCACATTTTTTTTTATTTCGAATTAAATTTATTTCAGGCTTCTAGAAGACTATTTCATAACAGCCATAACATCTGATTTATTTGTGCTGTTACAAAATGGTTAATGGCAGAATTAAATTTCTGATTTAATTCTTTCAGATTTTTCACCTATATAGAGGGGTCCTCCTGCATTCTGAGATTCACACCAACTCAAACACATTCTCTCTTGTGTTCTTCAGTTCATCATATCATCATCAAGTATTTCTTGAGTTTTTCAACAGTTTAGTAAAGTTCGTTTTTTTCTGAAATTGAAGTGGTTCAATCTTCATAAAAGGTTTAGTTGTATCTTGGGACACGTTTTGTCAAAGCAGGTACCACCTATAGCAGGGGCAATTTCGTGTTAAGGATAGAGTTAATTCTCGCCTCGAAACACTCTCATCCTTTTCTTTCATTTTTCAAATTGTTCGTTAAATTTGTTCAACAAACTTAACACGAAATTCTGTTGATTCAAATTTTTCGAAAAATCTGAAAATGCCAAGCCGTGGGCCTGGGCCTTGGTCTTGGTCTTGTGGCTTGTGGCTTGAGGTGTTTGGTGTGGGCATGGGCTTGGGCCTCTCTATTATTCTTTTTGGAGAAAAGTTTAATTGGGCTTCCCAGAAAATACAACAAAGCTAAATTGGATTTTATTAAACCAATTTGAATTAATAAAATTCTGGCCACATTTTTTTTTAATTCGAATTAAATTTAATTCAGCCTTCTAGAAGACTATTTCATAACAGCCATAATATCTGATTTATTTGTGCTGTTACAAAATGGTTAATGGCAGAATTAAATTTCTGATTTAATTCTATTAGATTTTTCACCTATATAAAGGGGTCCTCCAGCATTCTGAAATTCACACCAACTCAAACACATTCTCTCTAGTGTTCTTGAGTTCATCATATCATCATCAAATGTTATTTGAGTTTTTCAGCAGTTTAGTAAAGTTCGTTTTTTTTCTGAAATTGAAGTGGTTCAATCTTCAGAAAAGGTTTCGTTGTATCTTGGGACACGTTTTGTCAAAGCCGGTACCACCTATAGCGGGGGCAATTTCGTGTTAAGGATAGAGTTAATTCTCTCCTCGAAACACTCTCATCCTTTTCTTTCATTTTTCAAATTGTTCGTTAAATTTGTTCAACAAACTTAACACGAAATTCTGTTGATTCAAATTTTTTCGAAAAATCTGAAAATGGCAAGCCGTGGGCCTGGGCCTTGGTCTTGGTCTTGTGGCTTGAGGTGTTTGGTGTGGGCATGGGCTTGGGCCTCTCTATTATTCTTTTTGGACAAAAGTCTAATTGGGCTTCACAGAAAATCCAACAAAGTTAAATTTGATTTTATTAAATCATTTTGAATTAATAAAATGCTGGCCACATTTTTTTAATTCGAATTAAATTTAATTCAGCCTTCTAGAAGACTATTTCATAACAGCCATAACATCTGATTTATTTGTGCTGTTACAAAATTGTTAATGGCAGAATTAAATTTCTGATTTAATTCTATCAGATTTTTCACCTATATAAATGGGTCCTCCAGCATTCTGAAATTCACACCAACTCAAACACATTCTCTCTAGTGTTCTTGAGTTCATCATATCATCATCAAATATTTTTTGAGTTTTTCAGCAGTTTAGTAAAGTTCGTTTTTTTCTGAAATTGAAGTGGTTCAATCTTCAGAAAAGGTTTCGTTGTATCTTGGGACACGTTTTGTCAAAGCCGGTACCACCTATAGCCGGGGCAATTTCGTGTTAAGGATAGAGTTAATTTTCGCCTCGAAACACTCTCATCATTTTCTTTTATTTTTCAAGTTGTTCGTTAAATTTGTTCAACAAACTTAACACGAAATTCAGTTGATTCAAATTTTTTCGAAAAATCTGAAAATGGCAAGCCGTGGGCCTGGGCCTTGGTCTTGGTCTTGTGGCTTGAGGTGTTTGGTGTGGGCATGGGCTTGGGCCTCTCTATTATTCTTTTTGGACAAAAGTTTAATTGGTCTTCCCAGAAAATCCAACAAAGCTAAATTTCATTTTATTAAATAAATTTGAATTAATAAAATGCTGGCCACATTTTTTTTAATTCGAATTAAATTTAATTCAGCCTTCTAGAAGACTATTTCAGAACAGCCATAATATTTGATTTATTTGTGCTGTTACAAAATGGTTAATGGCAGAATTAAATTTCTGATTTAATTCTATCAGATTTTTCACCTATATAAAGGGGTCCTCCATCATTCTGAAATTCACACCAACTCAAACACATTCTCTCTAGTGTTCTTGAGTTCATCATATCATCATCAAATATTTCTTGAGTTTTTCAGCAGTTTAGTAAACTTCGTTTTTTTCTGAAATTGAAGTGGTTCAATCTTCAGAAAAGGTTTCGTTGTATCTTGGGACATATTTTGTCAAAGCCGGTACCACCTATAGCCGGGGCAATTTCGTGTTAAGGATAGAGTTAATTCTCGCCTCGAAACACTCTCATCATTTTCTTTCATTTTTCAAATTGTTCGTTAAATTTGTTCAACGAACTTAACACGAAATTCAGTTGATTCAAATTTTTTCGAAAAATCTGAAAATGGCAAGCCGTGGGCCTGGGCCTTGGTCTTGGTCTTGTGGCTTGTGGCTTGAGGTGTTTGGTGTGGGCATGGGCTTGGGCCTCTCTATTATTCTTTTTGGACAAAAGTTTAATTGGGCTTCCCAGAAAATCCAACAAAGCTAAATTTGATTTTATTAAATCAATTTGAATTAATAAAATGTTGGCCACATTTTTTTTTAATTCGAATTAAATTTAATTCAGCCTTCTAGAAAACTATTTCATAACAGCCATAACATCTGATTTATTTGTGCTGTTACAAAATGGTTAATGGCAGAATTAAATTTCTGATTTAATTCTATCAGATTTTTCACCTATATAAAGGGGTCCTCCAGCATTCTGAAATTCACACCAACTCAAACACATTCTCTCTAGTGTTCTTGAGTTCATCATATCATCATCAAATATTTCTTGAGTTTTTCAGCAGTTTAGTAAAGTTCTTTTTTTTCTGAAATTGAAGTGGTTCAATCTTCAGAAAAGGTTTCGTTGTATCTTGGGACACGTTTTGTCAAAGCCGGTACCACCTATAGCCGGGGCAATTTCGTGTTAAGGATAGAGTTAATTCTCGCCTCGAAACACTCTCATCCTTTTCTTTCATTTTTCAAATTGTTCGTTAAATTTGTTCAACAAACTTAACACGAAATTCTGTTAATTCAAATTTTTTCGAAAAATCTGAAAATGGCAAGCCGTGGGTCTGGGCCTTGGTCTTGATCTTGTGGCTTGTGGCTTGAGGTGTTTGGTGTGGGCATGGGCATGGCCCTCTCCATTATTCTTTTTGGACAAAAGTTTAATTGGGCTTCCCAGAAAATCCAACAAAGCTCAATTTGATTTTATTAAATCAATTTGAATTAATAAAAAACTAGCCACATTTTTTTTAATTCGAATTAAATTTAATTCAGCCTTCTAGAAGACTATTTCATAACAGCAATAACATCTGATTTATTTGTGCTGTTACAAAATGTATAATGGCAGAATTAAATCTCTGATTTAATTCTATCAGATTTTTCACCTATATAAAGGGGACCTCCATCATTCTGAAATTCACACCAACTCAAACACATTCTCTCTAGTGTTCTTGAGTTCATCATATCATCATCAAATATTTCTTGAGTTTTTCAGCAGTTTAGTAAAGTTCGTTTTTTTCTGAAATTGAAGTGGTTCAATCTTCAGAAAAGGTTTCGTTGTATCTTGGGACACGTTTTGTCAAAGTCGGTACCACCTATAGCCGGGGCAATTTCGTGTTAAGGATAGAGTTAATTCTCGCCTCGAAACACTCTCATCCTTTTCTTTCATTTTTCAAATTGTTCGTTAAATTTGTTCAACAAACTTAACAGGAAATTCTGTTGATTCAAATTTTTTCGAAAAATCTGAAAATGGCAAGCCGTGGGCCTGGGCCTTGGTCTTGATCTTGTGGCTTGTGGCTTGAGGTGTTTGGTGTGGGCATGGGCTTGGCCCTCTCTATTATTCTTTTTGGACAAAAGTTTAATTGGGCTTCCCAGAAAATCCAACAAAGCTAAATTCGATTTTATTAAATCAATTTGAATTAATAAAATGCTGGCCACATTTTTTTTTAATTCGAATTAAATTTAATTCGGCCATCTAGAAGACTATTTCAAAACAGCCATAACATCTGATTTATTTGTGCTGTTACAAAATAGTTAATGGCAGAATTAAATTTCTGATTTAATTCTATAAGATTTTTCACTTATATAAAGGGGTCTTCCAGCATTCTGAAATTCACACCAACTCAAACACATTCTCTCTAGTGTTCTTGAGTTCATTATATCATCATCAAATATTTCTTGAGTTTTTCAGCAGTTTAGTAAAGTTCGTTTTTTTCTAAAATTGAAGTGGTTCAATCTTCAGAAAAGGTTTCGTTGTAACTTGGGACACGTTTTGTCAAACCGGTACCACCTATAGCCGGGGCAATTTCGTGTTAAGGATAGAGTTAATTCTCGCCTCGAAATACTCACATCCTTTTCTTTCATTTTTCAAATTGTTCGTTAAATTTGTTCATCAAACTTAACACGAAATTCTGTTGATTCAAATTTTTTCGAAAAATCTGAAAATGGCAAGCCGTGGGTCTGGGCCTTGGTCTTGGTCTTGTGGCTTGTGGCTTGAGGTGTTTGGTGTGGGCATGGGCTTGGGCCTCTCTATTATTCTTTTTGGACAAAAGTTTAATTGGGCTTCCTAGAAAATCCAACAAAGCTAAATTTGATTTTATTAAATCAATTTGAATTAATAAAATGCTGGCCACATTTTTTTTTAATTCGAATTAAATTTAATTCAGCCTTCTAGAAGACTATTTCATAACAGCCATAACATCTGATTTATTTGTGCTGTTACAAAATGGTTAATGGCAGAATTAAATTTCTGATTTAATTCTATCAGATTTTTCACCTATATAAAGGGGTCCTTCAGCATTCTGAAATTCACACCAACTCAAACACATTCTCTCTAGTGTTCTTAAGTTCATCATATCATCATCAAATATTTCTTGAGTTTTTCAGCAGTTTAGTAAAGTTCTTTTTTTTCTGAAATTGAAGTGGTTCAATCTTCAGAAAAGGTTTCGTTGTATCTTGGGACACGTTTTGTCAAAGTCGGTACCACCTATAGCCGGGGCAATTTCGTGTTAAGGATAGAGTTAATTCTCGCTTCGAAACACTCTCATCCTTTTCTTTCATTTTTCAAATTGTTCGTTAAATTTGTTCAACAAACTCAAATTTTTTCGAAAAATCTGAAAATGGCAAGCCGTGGGTCTGGGCCTTGGTCTTGGTCTTGTGGCTTGTGGCTTGTGGCTTGAGGTGTTTGTTGTGGGCATGGGCTTGGGCCTCTCTATTATTATTTTTGGACAAAAGTTTAATTGTGCTTCCCAGAAAATCCAACAAAGCTAAATTTGATTTTATTAAATCAATTTGAATTAATAAAATGCTGGCCACATTTTTTTTTAATTCGAATTAAATTTAATTCAGCCTTCTAAAAGACTATTTCATAACATCCATAACATCTGATTTATTTGTGCTGTTACAAAATGGTTAATGGCAGAATTAAATTTCTGATTTAATTCTATCAAATTTTTCACCTGTATAAAGGGGTCCTCCATTATTCTGAAATTCACACCAACTCAAACACATTCTTTCTAGTGTTCTTGAGTTCATCATATCATCATCAAATATTTCTTGAGTTTTTCAGCAGTTTAGTAAAGTTCGTTTTTTTCTGAAATTGAAGTGGTTCATTTTTCAGAAAACGTTTCGTTGTATCTTGGGACACGTTTTGTCAAAGCCGGTACCACCTATAGCCGGGGCAATTTCGTGTTAAGGATAAAGTTAATTCTCGCCTCGAAACACTCTCATCCTTTTCTTTAATTTTTCAAATTGTTCGTTAAATTTGTTCAACAAACTTCACACGAAATTCTGTTGATTCAAATTTTTTCGAAAAATCTGAAAATGGCAAGTTGTGGGCCTGGGCCTTGGTCTTGGTCCTGTGGCTTGTGGCTTGAGGTGTTTGGTGTGGGCATGGGCTTGGCCCTCTCTATTATTCTTTTTGGACAAAAGTTTAATTGGGCTTCCCAGAAAATCCAACAAAGCTAAATTCGATTTTATTAAATCAATTTGAATTAATAAAATGCTGTCCACATTTTTTTTTTTAATTCGAATTAAATTTAATTCAGCCTTCTGGAAGACTATTTCATAACAGATATAACATCTGATTTATTTGTGCTGTTACAAAATGGTTAATGGCAGAATTAAATTTCTGATTTAATTCTATCAGATTTTTCATCTATATAAAGGGATCCTCAAGCATTCTGAAATTCACACCAACTCAAACACATTCTCTCTAGTGTTCTTGAGTTCATCATATCATCATCAAATATTTCTTGAGTTTTTCAACAGTTTAGTAAAGTTCGTTTTGTTCTGAAATTGAAGTGGTTCAATCTTCAGAAAAGGTTTCGTTGTATCTTGGTACACGTTTTGTCAAAGCCGGTACCACCTATAGCCGGGGCAATTTCATGTTAAAGATAGAGTTAATTTTCGCCTCGAAACAATCTCATCCTTTTCTTTCATTTTTCAAATTGTTCGTTAAATTTGTTCAACAAGTAGTGCATACGACAAGCAAGTGGTCAACTTCACACCTGATAAAATTGTAAAGCAGTGGACCAAATTGTCCCATACTACACATATACATAGTCAACGTGACTACCACAAGTATGGCACATAAAGAAGGACCTAGACCCTCACTCTCTCACATTGTTTTAAAAATGTTAAAAGGAATTACTTCGTAGTGGCTCGAAGTTTTAAAATCTTGTTTTAATTTTTGATCGACTAAAACAAAGTTTCCCAAGTGAATAATCATAAGTTAGGAGATCTTGATGCGTTGATGCGCGAGAAAAATAGAGGATGTAGATACAAAATGTCTTAAATATTTCAAAAAATTTTTTTTCAAGAATCTCAGCTTATGTTTGGATGTTTTTCATTTCGTTTTCTACTGTCATTTTTTAAAATGTATGGAGAAATATTTTTTTTTTGTTTTTTGTCTTTGTGTGAAAATGGTACGTAGGTCCGGTTTGGTTTACGAAAAAGGTCGGAAATTGACTATTTGATGATCTATTATGTGTGAAATATTTGAGTTCGTTAAAAATAATGTGTATGTAAATATTGTTGGAAATAAACTAATAGATAATATTATATTGGCTAAATATATCATAACACTTCAAAATAATGATTATTGCCCATGTCAATATGTCATGGTCAAAAGTTTCTTTATTATGGTTAAAATCAATTGACCACGGCTTTACTACGGCTCTAGCCGTGATATTTGCAAGCATGGTCAAAACATTAGCCATGGTCAATGTTTTGTTTATTGTAAATACCATGACTATTAGCCATTGTAAAAAAATGATAAGTTAACATTTCTTCCCCCACAGTTAGTTAGAGCTTAAAATACCTAGCATTCTTTTTCACTATGACTAACTTTAGTGTGTCTATATGAAACATCTATCATGGCCAAATTAGCCATGAGCTTTGATAACTATAGGCCACGATTTTAAGTCATGTCATATATTTTTATTGCCAATACTCACTTTTCTTGTGGTGTTAGAAGTTGAAATGAAAAATTGACACCAAAAAAGAGCATTCAAATACTGAAAATGAGTCTTAAAATATGCACAAGGTTGTGGAGGTTGAGACTAGATGATTTATTTCGTTATATCACCACTCTCACTACCGTAAAGACGGTTTTTTTAAACAAAGAGGTGACAGAAAGAAAGATGTAGGTGTGATTTGGTGAAGGGAAATGTAGTTATTGAAAAATGTGAAAGTGAAAAAATGAATAAGTAGTTTTTAGTTGGAAATTATGTAAATTAAGTATTTAATTTAGAAATGAAAATGGTCAAGCGAAAACACAAACAAGCGAACCCTTAGGCTGCGTATGGTTATGAAAATGCATTTTCATTTTCTGGATCACCAGAAAATGAAAATGCACACTTCTTGGTAAATTCTACAGAAAATACTCAAATTTTAAATTCTACTACACATTTCCCTATACAACAACCAATCATTTCACCCTTTCAATCAATTCACAATCTTTCATCATTAATTACACCATCCTACTTTTCAACTAATTATCTTTCTTACTTTATCATATTTTATAATAACTAAATATATATGTATATATATATATACACACACATACTTTATATCAAATCATTTATATATATATATATATATATACACACACATTCATAATTAATTCAAGGGAAAACTGCAAAAAAAAAACCCTGTGAAATCTAAAATTGGCTGAAAACCCCCTGTGAAAAAAAAATAGGCTGAAAACCCCCTGTGTTATTTTGAAATTGCACGAAATCCCCCCTCCGTCACAAACTAACGGAGGGTGATATCCACGGGCTCGTTATGCGTTTTTTGTAATTTTTTTTTTTAGGAAAAATGCAAAAAAAACCCTGTGAAATATTTTATTGGCTGAAAACCCCCTGTGAAAAAAAATATAGGCTGAAACCCCCCCCCCCCCGTGTAATTCTGAAATTGCACGAAACCCCCCTTTTTTGTGATTTTAGCTAACTTTGGGCAGATTTTTAGCTAACTTTGAATACAAAACTGTTTTGTTCTAGACGTTTCCTGATTATGTAAAATATATGTGTGGATAGACCTATGTGTCTATTTTCATGGGAAGAAAACGTTTCATGAATCCGAGCTTTCTACAATGACTTATGAATTTTCTCGTGACGACGCGCACAGCTGTCTGCACTGCTGACAGATTTTGAGCTAACTTTGAATACAAAACTGATTTGTTCTATACGTCTCCTCATTATGTGTGATATATTTGTGGATGTCCATATGTGTCTAGTTTCATGGGAAGAAAACGGTTCATGAATCCGAACTTTCTACAATGAGTTATGAATTTTCTCTTGAAGACGCGCACGTATGAGATAACTTTGGACAGATTTTTAGCTAACTTTGAATACAAAACTGCTTTGTTCTAGACATCTCTTGATTATGTGCGATATATGTGTGGATATCCCTATGTGTTTAGTTTCATGGGAAGAAAACGGTTCATGAATCCGAGCTTTCTACAATGAGTTATGAATTTTCTCTTGAAGACGCGCACGTATGAGATAACTTTGGACAGATTTTTAGCTAACTTTGAATACAAAACTGCTTTGTTCTAGACGTCTCCTCATTATGTGCGATATATGTGTTGATAGACCTATGTGTTTAGTTTCATGGGAAGAAACCGGTTCATGAATCCGAACTTTCTACAATGAGTTATGAATTTTCTCTTGAAAACACGCACGTATGAGATAACTTTGGAAAGATTTTTAGCTAAATTTGAATACAAAACTGCTTTGTTCTTGACGTCTCTTGATTATGTGCGATATATGTGTGGATAGCCCTATGTGTTTAGTTTCATGGGAAGAAAACGGTTCATAAATCCGAGCTTTCTACAATGAGTGATGAATTTTCTCGTGAAGATGCGCACCCATGAGATAACAGCCGACAGATTTTTAGATAACTTTGAATACAAAACTGCTTTGTTCTAGACGTCTCCTAATTATGTGCGATATATGTATGGATAGCCCTATGTGTTTAGTTTCTTGGGAAGAAAACGGTTCATGAATCCGAGCTCTCTACAATGAGTGATGAATTTTCTCATGAAAACGCGCACAGCCAGCCGAGAAGCTCCAAAAAAGTTAACCGCAAGGGGGGGTTTCGTGCAATTTCAGAATTACACAGGGGGTTTTCAGCCAATAAAATATTTCACAGGGGTTTTTTTGCATTTTAAAATTAACGGTGTTAAAGTTTGTGACGGAGGAGGGGTTTCGTGCAATGTCAAAATAACACAGGAGGTTTTCAGCCTATTTTTTTTTACAAGGGGTTTTCAGCCAATTTTAGATTTCACAGGGTTTTTTTTTTTGCAGTTTTCCCTTAATTCAATCACTTTATATATCAAATCCCAATAAAATTCAACTTTATGTCACATCAAACACCACTTCCAACTATTTTCTAAAAACATATCCAAACAAACAATAAAAGTCAATATTTTCACACGAATTTCTATAATACACATTTTTCAAAAAAATTCAGAATTTAACTCAAAAAACATAACCATATGGAGCCTTAGGCTTTTAGGATGTTAGGGTGCTACTTTCCCAAATTAAAATTTGTGGAGTGCAAATAGGCTCCGTGGTTGATTTTTTAGAGGTCCTCAGCCAAAGAAGTGACAACTTCTCCAACCCTCCATGGCATCGTATGCTGAAAAAGTTCAAACACAATTCTTACCAAATTATATAGAATTTTGAGTGATAGATTTATAAAATAAAAAAGCTCAACATATAATATTTAGCTGGAGAAAAAAGAATTAGAAAGTCTGACAAAATTACTATATATAATAATATCAAGAAAAAAATAAAATACCCACAACCCTAACCGACCCAAATTACTAAAATAACCATCTTTTAAAATTATATCAAATTATTAGAATATTAAATACATCATCATAAAATATATTATTAACCAATCTATGAAATATAATTGATATCTTTTATAGGGCTTTTTATTAAAATAATATAAAATTATAATAAATTTCTGAAACTAATACTATTTGAGAGACTTTATGAAAACAACACAAGATGGCATTTAGCATGACATCTTCCCTGTTCCAAATTTTGCGTTATTAGTCCTTAAGCTTTACTATATTATACATTATGACCCCAATTTAAGAAAAATGATAATTTTAAACCCCAAAATGATTAGGTTTTAGAGCAAAAGGTTGGGAAAATTTAGCTTGTAACGAGCGATTCATGATGAGACCGATCCACAGAAAAAATGGTATCAGAGCCTAGGTTTATTGATGAAATACTTAAATAATTTTACATGATTTATTCTAAATCCCTAAGTGAGGAGAAATTAAACAAGAAATGGAACCGAACAATAGTTCGATTTACGAAGAAAATCAAGAGTATTTCCAGATTCTGGAAAGACAGAAGGAAAAATGGTTTGATCGTTATATCCGGAATCAAGAAGGAATTAGCAAAAGAAGTTCCAATCCAAGCTGAGCTCCAAGAGTCGATCAGATATTATCAACGGAAGTTTGATATGGATGGTCACTTCGAGGGCAATGTGGCAAGGAAATTTCAACTTGCACCAATCGAAGGCAAATGGACAAAGGACCAAGATTGCCTTACAAGAAGCAAAAGAGGTAACCCTTTCATTTAATTAATGAATTGGAAAGAAATTGAACCGGATACATCTATGATTTCTAAAGATCTTAGAGAAATCCAAAAGTCCGTTCAAAATTACGGACATAGGTTAGAACATCTACCTATGAAAATCGAAAACTTGAATCATAATCTTGAAAAACTCCTCAAGATTATTCCAGATCTGGATAGATCTGTCTCAGATCTAAAAACAGATGTTTTAGATCTCAAAGAAAGACTAGGAATCGCAGGTTCTTCTAAACAAAAACAAGAAAGAATCCGTGATTCACTGGGTCAAGTACCTCTTCTGCATCAGAAGGGAAAGGCTAAGGAAATACCTAAGCCAAAAACTCAGGAGGAACTAATGCTTGAGATCCTTAGAAGTATTAAATAATGGATGTCTCAAGAATAGATCCATCTGATCTACAAGAGTTAGCTGAGTCTTTTTCTCAGCTAGCTTTTGTCGACTTGGTCAACGTAAAAGCCCATGAAACGAATCCCTTAGCATTGGGATTTTCGGGTGAAATTTTTGCATCTAATAACCCCCCACCAGAGGTTATTCCTCCAACACCGGAGGTTACGATGAGGGAACAAGGAGATTTGCATACTAACGCAGGACCCCCTCTTGTGGGTACAACGTATAGAGCCAATCCTGCCAGAAATCCAAACAGGGTACCAGAAAATACACCATGGGGAAGGACTATGTCTCAACCCTTGCACCCATATGGTACTATCCTGAATTTGGACATCATCGACTTTAGAAACATGGAAAAACTAATTGATGAATGGGTAGCGGCTATGAAAATAGCGGCAACAGCTCTAGATCTTGATAAAGAAAACTTTGTCAGATTAATAGAGTTAAGTTTGGAAGGTTCGGTAAAAATCGGATGGAATCATGCCCCCGAAATTACCAAACAGGGAGTCTTAGAAGGCGAATCTAAAAGCATGATTGCCGAACGATTCGGAAGACTTCTTAAAATGCATTTTGTCGGAGATGGCTACTTCGATCAAAGTAATGCTGAGAAAACCAGAGAGTATACCCAAGCTCTTTATGGTATTGAGTTAAGAAATATCTGTGCAATAGATAAATACATCTATTGGTATAGGAAGTATTTCTTTCAGAGTGACGTTGATACGCAGATTGCGGCACCAATGTTCTTTGCAAAAATTTGCAGCCCTTGGAGAGAAATGTTAACACATTCCTACAAGGTACCGGAAGGACAACTTGATTCAGTAGCCAGACGTATGTCTTTCTTAAAAGACAAACTGAAGGACTGGTGTTATCAAGCATCCCTTCAAAAGAACATGAAGAGGCTTAGAGGAAAAATGAAAGAAACCCCTCTTCGATGTGATAACAATGATTTTCCATTAATCATAGGCGAATTATGCGAGCCAAGAAAGAAGAACAAGTTGTTCAAAAGCTCTGATGTCAATCAGGGTTATAAGAAGCGTTCTCCTTTCAGGCGAAAGTCTTGGTGGTCAAAATCTAAAGCCCGATCTTATAAATCTGGCCAAAGAGCAGGACCATCAAAGGCGTCTTCTCAAGGATCTCGAAAATCCGACGGAAGGAACGCAACAAGACGAACTTTCAAACGGGCGCACACCCGAACAAATGAAAGTTTCAAGGATTGTAACCGCTGGACGTGTGGAGCTCGAGGCCACATTTCCCCAGATTGTCCGCAAAAGGGTGGTGACGTAAAAAAGTTCGAAGCCACTAACGACATCCTGGATGCAGTATACTATGGCGACTTGGTACCAATCTACCAATTCGAGAATATCCCCTCAGACGAAAGTGTTTATGAGGAGGAAATCTATAGTGATTCAGAAAAAACATCAACTGAATCAGAATAGTAATTTCATGCCTGGAATTCCTATTTACACGGTTCAACAGCTTAGAACTGTTGTCTCCGATTTCAAAGAAAAAATTGAGGGAAGTAGAATCATGATTCATAGTTATGAGACTAGTATCCAATTATTAGGCGAAACTCTTCTTTGCTTAATGAAGATCAGACAACATAAACATAAAATTGAGGTTTGGTCAAAACATGTTCGTGATCTTGAAGATCATATTGGAAATATGATCAGATATAATCGTTCTACATTTAGAGAACGAAACGATCCTCCCAATGGATAAATCCAATGAGGGAGATAGGCTCCAAACAACGGATAGCCTAGCTGGTTTCTTTTCCAAAGCGTCTATTTCAGAAAAGACCATGGAACAGATCATGAGGCAAGACTCTAACATTCGTAAATACGATGGGTTTAGAGTTAGCGGCATGAGCAGAATCCTAAATCAAATAGGATTGAAACAGCGCAAGCATAACATCAAGTACAAAGTTAATACTGGGGAATTCGCAATTCCTATGGAATTAACTGGTAACGTGATGGATATGCATCTTATTCCAAAAGAAGAAATTCTAGAGGAATTAAGCAAAATGAAAGAGGAAGAAGCGATTACGATGAAATGGATCCATATAGGAACCATTGAAGTATTAATCAAATCCACTTTCAAGGAAGGAGTTGATTCACCTTTACATTTATCCATAATGGATAAAAGGATCAACAACCTGAGAGATGGTTGTCTTGGTACAATGGTAGGAAATTTATATGCAGGCAAACTAATGTTTGACATTCATCCACGAATTGCATATAACCTAGCCGACCAAGATTTTGATCGAGTTCTAACCCTTCATCAGGACTTCAAAAGAACGGATCTGATGAAAGAAGGGAATAGACCCTATTCTATTACATATAGAATAGCATATGCACTTTCCAATACACATCATTCTGATTTGTTTGTCAGGAAAGAATATATTGAAATTCTTATGATTTCAAGGAATTCGCTAAGGTAATGGCACCAGATCCAATTAAAATACCAAAAATTGGAGGTGTAGATATCTTAATCCGAGATCATCCAGTTTTAGAACGATCAATGAGTTCTAGAACAGATTATAGCAGAATATCCTTTTCGGAAGAAAGGATTAGGAGTCTAAAAGGAAAAGAATTAGTTGAAAACCTAGTTCCAATTCCTCAGGCTATTCGGGTAGATAATGTCAAAATTAAATGCCCCGAAGGATGGAAGGACATACAAGTTATATTTGACATTACGGAGAAAGATAATTACTTTCCCTGTGATGATCTATATCACTTGCAGCAAACCACTGTAAACCAATACGAGGGTATGCTAGATATAGCAGGCCACGAAGTATTTGTCACAGGCAGTGCAGGACGAGAACCTGGAATGGTTATTCTGGGATTGAGCTTCCTTGAGGAACACAAACCTTGGGGAAGAAAAGGAAAAGACATGGAATTTAACTTGGATGGACATGTTATTCAAGTGGAATAAATGACTAGCCCCTTTTCTATATACATATCGGTTGGTATGTTATATGAACAATATAAGTCAGAATATTTTGCAGCATTATTTTGATTCAGGATCAGGGATTTGTACATCAAAACCTGGTGTGTTTCCTAGCAATGCTATGGAAACTTTACCCCTTATTGCGGGAAAGGATTTCTCTCAGAAAATCCTCCTCCTCAACAAGGGAATAAGGGAAACCCATATCATGATAGGCGGAGCATTTGGTACGCCTTGGTTCAAGGTCAAAATGCCCCCAATATACTTTCATGATACCGGCGCCGATATTTTGCTTGGAAATAATTTTCTCCAGACATTTGCAAAATATGTGCAAGATAACAACAACAAGTTGTTGATTTTCACTACTCCTTGTGGTAACGAAATACAAGTTTTGCGCCGCCCCCAGGCCTTTAATCGCCTCCTGCCAATTACTTTTCGCAGCAAACGTGGTGATTTTAATCCTAATTCCAAATTAACCCATCCCCAAATGAAGGATAAAAGGAAATTTGGAAAAGCTCTATTGTCTTATAGACGATTTGGGCTAATCGAACGAGAAGGAGATTCTGAAGAAGAACTTCACCTTCTTAAGAAAGAGTTACAAAGCAACTCTATGGATAACATTAACGAGGAAAGTCTGCTTTCCCTTGAAAATGTTAAACGGCTAATTCAAAGGAACTTTAATGAGGATCCTTTGGCTTGGTGGGAGAAAAACAAGATTGAAGCTACTCTGAAAGTAAAAGAACAATGCAAGTACGAGTATGTTCGATACAAGCCAATCCAGATGAATATGGAAGATAAGAAGGATATGCAAACAATCATAAAAGAGCATATCAATCTTAACCTCATAGAACCTGGAGTCTCCGCTTACAGTAGCCCTGGATTTCTAGTTAGAAACCATAGCGAGGTAAAATGGGGAAAGGCAAGACTAGTAATCAACTATCAAGGTATCAATAAGATACTGGAATTTGATGGTTACTATATCCCAAGCCGAGAACACTTAATCGAATGTATTAGAGACGCTAAAGTGTTTTCGAAATTCGATTGTAAATCTGGTTTCTATCAGATCAAGATGGAAAAGGAGTCCAGAAAATATACTGCATTTTCTACTCCGCAAGGTCAGTATATCTGGAACGTTCCCCAGATATATCAAAGGAAAATGGATAATCTATTTAAAGATTTTTTCGAGTTCATGTTCGTCTATATTGACGACGTCTTAATTGCATCTAGAAATATGAAGGAACATATTAAACACCTCGAGATATTTTCTAATGTATGTTTTAACGAAGGATTGGTGCTTTCAGAAAAGAATCTATACCGATGCCAATGACTACAGATGGGCAGCTGTGCTCATGAAGCGGACGACTACAGGGGAAGAACCTTGTAGATATGCAGGAGGATTGTTCACAGAACAACAAGCCAATCTGTGGCATATAAACGAGAAAGAATTCTTTGCTATATGGAGAGCATTTAAAAAATGGCCATTATTTCTCTTAGCAAAAGAATTTACATTAAAAGTTGATAATACGAATGTCAAAGCCTTTTTGAAAAATAAACTTGAATCTAAAATAGAAAGGGCTCGTATTCTCAGATGGTAAGCTGAATGTCAATATTATTGTTTTGACATTATTATTGTGAAATCTCATGAAAATGTTCTTGCAGATTTCTTAACAAGAGATGGAAGTATCGGAAGCTAACTCCATCATCAAGAGGTACAGGCATCTCAGGGAAAACCTTGAGGAGCTTGACAAGAGTTTTGGCAAGCTAACAGTTAATGCTGAAGTAGCAGGCCAAGTACAACGAGCTGATTTGAACACCGTTCAGAATCAAATCAATGAGACAATGTATGCCATGACTTCGTTATAGAATACTCTACATGCGCCAATTCACAAGGCTTCACCATCGGTGATGGCTAGGGAGTTGAGAGAGCAGGACTCTACACCTGCGTTTAGAGAACGGGGCTCTATACCCGGAGCGGTGGATTCAAATACCACTTGCACAAGTCCATTCTCAAATTCTGAGAAAACGGAAAAGGTTGAACAAAAGAAAGCGCAAGCTTCTACTAGTTCAAGTCAACCCAACACCTCTGGGGTTAAAGAGGAAGAGATTAATCTTAGGCCACAAACGACGGGCACTTCTAAAATTAATACTAACCCGATTAATTTACAGTGGCAGGGTTATCAGCGTTCTTGGGAAAAACTGATCTCAAGAAAAGGAATAAATCCTAATAAATCCTTGGTAGAAATATCAGGGAAATATCCTAGGGTTTGGATGAAGGACGGATCCAAGCCAGAAGAGGTTCGCGAATGGTATGATTTTGGGGCACTTGCTTCAGTTCATACGATGTCACCTAACTTTCCGGAAATCTCCAAATTATCGGACTGGATTTCAAGTGCCGTGTATGATTCATGGCAAAACAACCAACACCTCAAACGAGGTGATATTCTGGAGCTAAAGTTCATATCAGCAGCACCAGAAATGGCAGGAAAAGGGTCTCATCTGGCTTTTCATTTTATTAAGTTACAGAGACCAGACATGTCAGCCTATACACGAATTAAGACAGCAACAGAGGAAGCTCCGTTGGTCAGCGCTATCAACGAAGATGACATTTCCACCAGAAGAGCATGGGGAATGTGGGTCTGTCTTACAGAGATGGACAAGGTCAAGTATCCATTCAAAATATTCACAAATTCAGCGAATGGATCATTCCTGTTAAACTCCATGACAGGGAAAAGTACTGATTTCGCAGGAAAGCTCTTTGAACAAAAAAGGACGCTAATCTGGGAAAATAAGTTACCAGCAACGGATGCAACCAGGAAGAAGGCCTGCAACATGATGCATGTTGATCAATGGCAGAACCGGGAATGCTCTCAAGTTGCGAGTTTCAAGAGAAACCCCTATTCGGGACACGGATACGGGTTACTAAGACTAAACCCGAGTCAGAAAAGAACAAGGGAAAAAGGAAGACGTTTTACCCAAAAGGTTTTCACAAACCAGGTAAAACCATGTAAAAGACAAAGGCGACCTGAATAATTAGGCGCACCAAGAAAGGAATCAATCATGTGATTGGTTGGTGGAGAACAGCTGAACCAAACAGCTGTTAAAGTCAAGGAGTGGCAGACAAAGTGGCAAACACTAGGGTCTACACGCATGTGAAGGAATCTTGACAGCAAAGCAATGATGTCAAGAAAATTGTACAAGTTTGGAATCCGCATTTGGAATCCGAGGTCTGAGGCTATAAAAGGAGAGCTCAGAAGCAGATGAAGATTATCAACATTTTCTTCAACTCTTCAAAATTTACAAAACTAAGCAAAACAGCAAATTTGTAATCTTTCTTTTATAGTTTTAATATACGAGTGTATGGGGGATTCCCCAATAGTAAGACCTCTGATGAGAGGCTAAAAGGTTTTCTCCTCCAATAGCGGAGTAGAATAGTATTATGTAATTTTAATTTTGTATCTCATCAATAAAAGAAGGCTTTTGTCCAACTTGTTGTCCAAAATCCAAATTATAAATTTATCCATTTATATCTTTTACGCCCTCGGGAAGGAAACGAAGAAGGCTGTGCTGAGTATTGCTGAAGGAGCTGAGTACTGCGAACCACCGGTTGCGATTGTGTGGTTGGTCTAGAATCGCTTGTACCGGCTTGCCGTAAAACCAAGAACTTAGAATACCCGGTGATATCTTGGTCAAAAGAAGGTATAAATCTATGAAACGTTAATTTTATTTCGGAAGCATGTTGGGCCTGATTTTATCGTTCTTCATGAATAGAAATCTTCTGGTTAAAACAAAACCTAATGCAATGAGATTTATCATAAGGGATAAAACATTTTCAGGCATCAAATTGTTTAGGGGTTTGATTGATAATATAAAGAAGTAAGGGACTAAAGTCCAAATAGTGGAATTGAACAAAGACGACATATTAAATGACGTTTTGTACTAGTTTAATAATTGATGTCAAAGTGTATTATTTTGAGAAACTTTTATAATAGTTGTATTATTTTATTAAAAAACCCCTCTTTCTATCTCTAACCTTATTTATTTATAGCATAATATTTTTTTTTCACATTATGTCTAACCTTATTTATTTTATTAGCCTCTCTCCTTGTCATTGTTTTGATTGTTTCTTCATTACTCAATGAATTATACTTTTTTTACTGAGGAGTGCTTTTCAGTTTTTACAAAAGATAAAAAGTAAAACTTAATTTATTTCTCCAAGATCAATTGAATCTAAGAAGTCAATTGTGACTAGGTGGATGCTTTTTAAATGCTTCTTTTTTTATATAAAAAATTCTAATATATTTTGTCTTAAAAGATTTTATTTAAGCATTCTTTTTTTTTTTGGTGATGATTATTTAAGCATTCAATAATCATTAAGAGGGTGTTTGGTTAAGCTTATCCAAAACATCACGTCTTTTGCAACTTTCTCGGATAGCTAAATAATGAATATTTGCATTGGTTATATGATAAAATGGGGAAAGATTGTATAAAATTACCGTGATATACTTTATTTTTCTCCTTAACAATTTAAAGGACAAATTTTTGTTTTTCTCCTTAACAATTTAACAAAGAATTGAGTGGTACTTACATCAATATCTCTTGGGACTTAATACATGGAGGGGTGTAATAGGATCAGATCGAGTGGTATAGGCCTTTTAATAAGCATGTCTGACTTTTTATTGAACTTGGTTGATCGTAATTGAATTCGAGTGGGTTTGATCGTAATTGAATTCGAGCTCGAGTGATTAAATATTTTTATATATGTTTTGTAATTTTTTAACTAATTGTATCATGTGTGAACAGAATATTGGCTAGCCTCAGTCTTGAAGTATAATTACTGACTATATTTAACTAGGAAATATAGAAAATGGTTATAAAAAAAATGTATTCACTCATACACACTATATAATATGTTTCGGGGGAATTTTTGTGTTTAATCGGATATGGCATTCTAACAATGTATAATTTGATAGCTGGGCTCCACAAAAAATTTAACTGATTCTGTTTCTTTTGGTTTCCTTGCGCACGAGGGTAAATTCCTTGATTTATACTTTACTAACGAGTACTCTTGACCAAAGCGGGTATAGCTAAAATATTGTAAAGTTTGCTCTGGTAAAAGGAGAAATGTTCTGTCATTATCAGCAGCCTTATATAAAACTAAATTATTGTTTATTACTATAATGTATAACATGAATGGTGGGTTGGGCGCTGCCTCGAGTCTTAGACCAGCACTGAATCATTTTCGAAAAAATCTATGATAGATCGACTTCTATAGTCCTAATGTCTATTTCTCATATAATAAAGTATACTATATGTGATTCTCATACACAATTGTATGAAAGAGATAAATAAAAATTATACGCTCAAATTAATGGACTCGATCTAGCATCAAATTAGCCAATCATTTTCGTAGTGCATTTTTAGTTATTACAAAATGGATCACGTGCAACGAAATGAAGACCAAAGGCAAAACCTCAGCTTACGTGGACTCAACTTGCAAAAGCCCTAAAATCCTCCCAAAACCCGAACTTTGAACAATCTTTTTTCCTTTTTTCTGTCACATTTGAATTCCGTAAAAATTCCTTTGCAGACCAACAATGTCTCTGTTCATTCCTCACCATTTCAGCATCAAATCCTCTCAGCTCAACAAATCCAAGGTTTGAACTCAACTTTCCAATTTTTATGTAATTAATTGATTATCCTGAAATTGTTGAAAACATTTGTACTCATAACTCAATGCTTTCTGTGATAGCAGTGAAAGCTTCAATTTGTCTGTTGTAGAGATTTCGTCGGTTCGTGCATTAGGTTAATTAAATTGAGTAGTAATAGTAATAATGATGATTTGAAGAAACTTTATTTTTGCAGATATATTATTCGTCGTGTCATTTGAGGAGGATGAATACCTGCAAGGTGTTCGCCGCATCGTCAACTGCGGAGGATGTATCAAATTACATTGCAGCAGCTCCGATATTACTGCCCGAAGGTCCATGGAATCAGGTAAGTGACTGATACATCAATTTGCTGTTGTTTAGTTGTCTGCTGGAGAAATGGGAGTTGTGTTTACTTGAATACTTGTCTTTAACATCTGAATGTGCTTAATTGATCAGATAATGTACTTCCGTTTTCGTTTCAATTTTATTTGGAGACGCGGTTGAAAGTTTTTAGAGTCTGGCTGATTCAGTAGAAACACTTAATTTGACTAAATTTAATATAGTGTTGTTGTAATAGAGTTATTGTTTCTTAATTATTTGGAAGATAGATAGTTGTTCCTGCTTTGATTGTGAACGAATTCAAATTGGTAATGCAGTGAATACGATATGAATGATACTTCGACTTGGTAATCCAAATTCATCATGCTCCTATACTTGACAATTTGTTGTGGTTATGTCTTGGTTTGGTCTTCAAGGCTTATACGGGCTTCAAATTTCTAGATTCCTGGTGGAGTTACAGCTGCAAAGGGTTTCAAGGCTGCTGGAATGTATGGTGGATTACGTGCAGTAGGAGAGAAGCCTGATCTTGCACTCGTAACTTGTGATGTGGATGCCATATCTGCAGGTTGGTCGCCTTCGTTTAAGAAGTTAACTTGCTTCCATAGTGTGCGTGTTTCAATGCTTTATAATTATAAACCTTCCTACCTGCAGGGACTTCTATAATTTACCACCTATGGCATATGTGCAGAAAGTATTTGAGAAGCATGTGTGCAGGAAGTATTTGAGAAGAAGAGTTTTTCTTATTCAATAAACGTAAAGATACAACCCTATTTGTAGTAGTTACAGATTTCTATACTAGGGAAAGTATATATACAAGAAAAGGAAACAATATATTCACAGGATCAACTTATCTAAAGTAGGAAACAAATCAAGTTAAGTAGGGCTGAAATCTGTCTTAGAATCATAAATTGATTCCTAGAATCAGGATATATTTATGGAATCTTTAACACTCCCCCTCAAGCTGGTGAATGGATATCTTTCATTTCCAGCTTGCATACAAGCTCATCGAACTTTCTTGAAGCTAACCCTTTGGTAAGCACATCTGCCAGCTGATTTTCTGATGGTACGTAAGGGATACAAATCAACCCTGCCTCCAGCTTCTCTTTGATGAAGTGGCGATCTACCTCAACATGTTTTGTCCTATCGTGTTGCACCGGATTATGTGCAATGTTAATAGCAGACTTATTGTCACAAAACAATTTGATTGATCCACTCCTAGTAATTTTTAGATCATCTAGAATAATCTTCAACCACAACAGTTCACACATTCCAAGAGCTAAGGCACGAAATTCAGCCTCGGCACTTGATCTTGCTACTATATCCTGCTTCTTGCTTCTCCAAAACACAAGGTTTCCTCCAAGAAAGACACAATTACCAGTTGTTGAACGCCGATCGACAAGAGAACCCGCATAATCAACATCTGTATAACCTTCAACAGTTAAGCCATTTCCTGAACAGAACATAATTCCTTTTCCCGGCGTCGATTTTAAATAACTTAAAATTCTTCTCACAGCAAGCATGTGTTCCTCATTTGGATTATGCATAAATTGACTTACCAAACTCACCGCGAAAGCAATATCAGGTCTCGTGTGGGATAAATATATGAGACGACCAACCAACCTTTGGTATCTACCTTTATCAACTGATTTGCAGTTTGGGTTCTCACCAATTTTAAAATTGGGTTCCACTGGTGTGCTTGCTGCTTTCCCACCTAGAAGACCAATTTCCTCTAGCAAATCTAAGGTATACTTTCTTTGAGAAAGAAAGATACCTTCTTTGGAGTATGCAACCTCTATTCCCAGAAAATATTTCAGCCTTCCTAAGTCTTTAATTTCAAATTCCCTTGCAAGTTGTTCCTTTAGCAATTGTTGTTCCACAATATCATCTCCAGTCACAATAATGTCATCGACGTACACTAGAAGTGCGGTAACCTTTCCTTCACTAGAATGTTTAATGAAAAGCGTATGGTCTCCTCTACTCTGCCAATATCCCATCTTCCTCATAGCCTTAGTGAACCTGTCAAACCATGCCCTGGGAGACTGTTTTAACCCATATAATGCCTTTTTCAGCTTGCATACTCTATTGGTGGCGGTTTTACTAAAACCTGGCGGTGGCTCCATAAAGACCTCCTCCTCTAATTCTCCATGAAGGAATGCATTTTTCACATCAAATTGTTGCAAATTCCATCCAAAACAAGCAGCCAATGATAACAAAATTCGTACAGTTGTCATTTTTGCTACTGGCGCAAATGTTTCCAAGTAATCTATCCCATAGGTTTGTGTATAACCTTTAGCGACCAGCCTTGCCTTATACCTCTCCAATGTACCATCAGCCTTGTATTTCAAATTAAACACCCATTTACATCCTACAGGTTTCACTCCATTCGATCTAGACACCATATCCCAAGTTTCATTCTTTTCTAATGCTCTCATCTCCTCCTTCATGGCCTTTGCCCAATTCTTATCATTTAATGCATCTTCAACTGTTTTAGGAATCTCAATGGAGCTAAGGGATGTTAGGAAACTTTTATGTTTGGGTGACAATCTATGATATGAAATGAAGTTGGCAAGAGGGTGTTGCGTACAATTTCTAGTACCTTTCCTAAGTGCAACAGGCAAATCCAAGTCATTACATACAGGATTACTACAAGGAAATGAATCAACTTTTTCAGTACCTAAATTAGGAGAGGAGTTTGGTACGTGCTGTGAGTCCAAAATGGGTTGTGATCTCCTTTTGAACACATATGGAGATCCTTTAAATCTGACAACAGATGGAATGGATGGTTGCTTCGTGAGAGAATCACTTATTTCTTGTTGATCTTGATCACCTGAAACTGAAATTGATTGACCATTTTCATTTAGTACATGACTGTCTGTTGAATGAGCAGGTAAATGAGTTGAAAAAGATGGCGACAAAGGTAACAAGGATAGATTAGGACTCGAGACTCGATCAACACTAGAAATCTCCCCCTGGCAATGAGTTTGAGGAGACATAAAGAATGGTTCAGTTTCTAAAAACGTGACATCCTTAGAGATATAGAATTTTCGAGAAGGTGGATAATAGCATTTGTACCCCTTTTGAGTGTTGGAATACCCTAAGAATACACATTTAAGAGCTCTAGGATCAAACTTGTCCCTATGTTGTGTATGAACGTGAACAACTGAGACACAACCGAAGACTTTCAATGGGAGAGAAGTATGTAGACCAAAATCTGGAAAATGGGAAGACAAACGTTGAACTGGACTTTGATTGTTGAGACCTTTAGAAGGGACCCGATTTATAAGATGTGCAGCAGTTAAAACTGCATCCCCCCAGAAATACTTTGGAACATGATGGTGATGTAAAAGAGATCGTGTGACATTAAGAAGATGTTGCATTTTCCGTTCAGCGACCCCATTTTGTTGAGGGGTATTAACACAAGAAGATTCATGAACAATGCCTTCTTGCTGAAAGAAAACACGAAGGCTTTGGTTAAAATAATCGCGGGCATTATCTGTACGAAACCTTTTAATGGCAGAACCAAATTGAGTAATGATCATTTTGTGAAATAATGGAATTATAGTGCTGATTTCTGATTTGTCTTTTAAGAGATAAACCCAAGTTGTGCGAGTACAATCATCAATAAAGGATACAAACCATCTAGCCCCAGAACAATTTGGAACCCGAGAGGGGCCCCAAACATCAGAATGAACCAAAGAAAAAGGCACAGACGAAAATTTATTACTGATTGGAAATGAAACACGATGATGCTTTGAAATTTGACAGACATCACAATGAAACGTACTAACATCTAGACCACTAAACAATGAAGGAAACAAATTTTGAAGCAAACGAAAATGGTGAAGCCAAATTTCATCAATTACAGATTTGTCTCGTGATGAACAAGCAAGAGTAAGTTGATTTCCCTTAACAGCACCATGGTCCATTTCGAGATAGTACAACCCATTTCGTTCCTTAGCAGCCCCAATCCTCCTCCCCGAACTCAGTTCCTGAAAAAACACAATCATGAGGTGAAAAAATGATACGACAATTAAGATCTTTTGTGAGTTAATGGACAGAAATAAGATTTGTGGAGAGTTTAGGCACGTGGAGAACATTTTTCAAAGGCAGAGAAGCTGTGGATTTAGCATCTCCTTGACCAGCTATAGGAACAGAATTACCATCAGCTACAGTAATTTTCTTACTACTAGAAATAGGTTTATATGTTTCGAAAAAGGTAGGATCTTGTGTCATATGATCGGTGGCACCCGAATCAATAATCCAAGAGTGAAGGCCAACAATTTCAGATGCATTAAAATTTCTAGAATTAAGACATTTACCTGTTTGTGCTAAAGAGCAAGAACTAGATTGAATGGTTTTAAGGAAGGATCTCAACTTACTGATTTCATCCTCACTAAATTCACCAAGTTCAGGTACCATAGTAGTAGGCTTCTCCGGGACTTCATTAGGCTCATGTGAAGCCAAATTTGCCTGATTTCTGGATTGCAGGTTCTTAAAGCCACCGATGCGATTCAAAACAGCCTCTTTTCCATGAAGCTTGAAGCAAGTGTCATTGGTGTGCTTTGACTTTCTACAGTATGTACACCACAAACCTTCTCGGCTTTGTTTTTGCCGGGAGGAGGAATTTTTAGACATGGAAGCAGAAGGCAAATTTTGAGGCCGGGTGTGTGGATCTACTGGTTTGGCAGATATCATTGCTGATCTGTCGATATTAGACTCATCCAACATGGCAATCCTTCGGTGTTCTTCGCTGCGTATCATGGAAAAAACTTCATTCAAGGATGGAAGTTTCTTTTTTCCAAGAATCTGAATCCTGATTTGATCATATTCAGGATTAAGGCCAGCTAGAAATTCCACAATTCGATCCCTTTTGAGCATAGTGGTAAGTGTTGTAGCATCCTCGCTACATACCATCTTTACATCCTGATAGTGGTCTAACTCGATCCAATAACCATTCATCTGCTTATAGTAGTCAGTCACAGATAAGGAGCCTTGTTTGGTACTGGTTATTTTGGTCTTAATCTCAAAAATAACAGAAGCATCTTGCACTTTTGAATAAGTTCTCTTCACAGTATCCCATATGTCTTTGGCTGTAGGCAAAAACATATAATTTTTACTCACCTCGGGCTGCATTGAATTCCACAACCACGACATAAGCATCGAATCTTCGATGTCCCAGGCAGCAAATGCCGGATCACTAGTCTGTGGTACTAGTCCAGTGGGATGGGCGATTTTTCCTCGGCCTTTCAGAAACGTTCTTACCAATTGAGACCATTGAAGGTAATTTCGTCCATCCAAACGATAAGAATAATGCATTCCTTGCAACTCACTGGAAGCATTATTTGTAGATTGTTCAAATGGGGCAGCAACCTTCGTAGATGAAGGAGTTTTCTCTGAAACTTCAGACATTGTTGCAGCGGAATAACAAGTATTGGCAATGAAGGCCAATAACAGGCTAACCCCAAAAAAAAGAAAAGATAACAGAGCCTATGGCTCTGATACCATGTGCAGAAAGTATTTGAGAAGCATGTATGCAGGAAGTATTTGAGAAGAAGAGTTTTTCTTATTCAATAAACGTAAAGATACAACCCTATTTGTAGTAGTTACAGATTTCTATACTAGGGAAAGTATATATACAAGAAAAGGAAACAATATATTCACAGGATCAACTTATCTAAAGTAGGAAACAAATCAAGTTAAGTAGGGCTGAAATCTGTCTTAGAATCATAAATTGATTCCTAGAATCAGGATATATTTATGGAATCTTAACAGCATATACATACAATTTTCTGCTAATTGGTTTCTTAGGATAAGTTCTGTATATTCGGTTTCCAACTACTCTATTTATTTTTTAGGTGCATTTACAACTAATGTGGTCGCTGCTGCCCCTGTGTTGTACTGTAAAGAGGCATTGGAAAAATCCACGACGGTATGTTCCCGCATAAGTGTATCATGCTGGTTTAAAAGATGGTCATAGTCCAAGGACTTTTGTTCTGCCCGAAAGGAAAATCTTAGAGACAAGTTGGATAAAGTTATTTTAGGTTATTCAATAACTGAAATTGGTTTAGTTGCTTATTTTAAAGAAGTGTTATGTTTAATTACATTATATGAACATTATCATTATAATCATATCAAAGCCAAATTTTGTCCAACTTGTGCTTTGAAAGCCACCTCAGAACAAAGCTGTAATTCCATCAAATTCTTTATCAATGTCCTTATCTCCATAAGTTATCGGCCCACCAAAACCCGAAATGCACACTCAAGCTCACAAAATAGGTGGAATGTGGACATAGTAGGAAAGCAAGAGAGCTTCTTCAGGTGACTTAACTGATATATGTTCCGTAATATTTCAGGCTCGTGCGATATTAATAAATGCTGGTCAAGCAAATGCAGCAACGGTAACTTCTCTTAATCTATTTGCTAGTGCTCATTTTGAGAGTGGACGTATACCTGTTCCAAATAAAAGAAAATAAAGGGAAAATTCTTATTTTTCTTCACCTAAATTATAGTACCTAGGCTAGAATATCATGCATGCTCTTTTTCTTTCTACTGCTTCTATTCTCACTGTCGTTTGTCATTTGTTATCATATAGGCAAATACTGTTATCTGATGCGACTATGATGCCTTAAAAATTGTTAATAGGGTGATGCAGGTTACCAAGATGTGATAGAATGTTCTCATGCCCTTTCTGAGGTATCTATTTTTCAGTATGTACATTTTATTTGTGGGATGTAACTTTCGTTATCTAACTTCGTAATGAATACAGTTGCTGCAACTGAATCCTGAGCAAGTTTTGATTGAATCCACCGGTGTAATTGGTCAACGTATAAAGAAGGTAATTCCTTGTTCTCATCAGTGTCTGTTTTCATTCAACCGAAGGCATGCATGCATTTGTGTTTTCGTCAAAAAGATGAGTAAACAGGCTAGACTGCTGAGTTGTGTCTGAACACCTGGCATTTAACATACACAAGACATGGTGTTCTTTGTCGCATGCAGGACGCTCTTCTCAAGTCACTTCCGGATTTAGTAAATCTCTTATCATCCACTGTTCATGGGTAATTTTTCCAAATGGACTCATAACCACCCCCGCCCCTGTCTCCTGATAAATTTTGGTTTTCTTGATGAATTTTTTTGTTTCCCTCCGATTTCTTTAGACATGGATGTTAGCCTCCCCTTGTAACTCTATACTTCAATCGATGCTGTTCCATTTCCTTTTGTATTTTCTCTGTTTTTCCCAATTCTCTTTTCTGATTTTCAATTGTTGAAAGTTTTTGCTGAATTCACAGGGCAGACTCTGCTGCTATAGCAATAACAACCACAGATCTTGTAAGCAAAAGCATTGCAATTGAATCTGAGGTGTGTGCCATCCTTTTATTATGCATATGCATGTTCATATTTGAACAAATTTTATTTCTATCGTCCAAATTATGATTGATACTGAGCTACTCTAGCGGTCAAAACTAATATTTAGAATCACTGCTCCCTCTCTGTCTCTCCCTTCGAATTTGTGATTGACACTGAACTGCTCTAGAGTTAAGACTAACATTCTCTCTCTCTCTCTCTCTCCCTCAGAGAGAGAGAGAGTTCAAGATTAATATGTGACAATACTTGGAGTTTATCCACTGTCCATTCCCATAAAGACCGCAAAACCATAGACGTTTTGCTATCATTTATGGGAATGGATAGTGGACAAATTCCAATTATTGTCAATAACTATGATTGGTGTTATCTTAATGTTTGGATCTTGTTTTCCGCCAACTTATTCAATGATATAACAAGCTCAAATGGTTAAGGACTGAGTGACTCAGAATACCAAAAGTCCCAGTTCCCGCCTTGTGTCTATTCTTGTGTACCCCTATGACATACCCCCGGAGGCTGCTTTGCCCCAGATCCACTCATGTTTTGTTCTGAACCTCTTTTGGACACGTCCTCTTTGATTCTGATTTGGGTTTCCACTTTTTGTAGCTTATGATACACCATTACCCACGGCTATTCTGGAACTTGTCTTCAAATTTTCAAAATAATGAAGATTTAGCTACGTCGACGTGTGTCTATGAATAGTGAATGAACTTAATATAATAGTATCTTTTAGTTTATAAATTCAACAAATGAATGAACGAAGGCCTTCTTTGAATCTTCGTTACCCCATTCGTAATGGAGATATATACTCAATTCAGGTTGGAGGAACTCGAGTAAGAGTTGGTGGTATGGCAAAGGGTTCTGGGATGATCCATCCTAACATGGCAACAATGCTCGGAGTAGGTTTCTTATAATTTCCTTCTGATTATTCAATTATTAGTATATGTTATTTCATATTAATGATTTAACTTTTACAGGTTATAACAACCGACGCCATGGTTACTAGTGATGTCTGGCGAAAGATGGTCCGCATAGCTGTAAACCGTAGTTTTAATCAAATTACTGTAAGTACCAAACTTTTTATATATCTGGTTTAGTACTATTCATATTTTATCTTAATGGATTTAAGTGGTGCCAAATCAATCATTTGGCAATATATGCATCTGTCATGTGCACATATACTTGGAGTACAAAGAGTGCTGTATTCGCCCTAAATAGCTGGACAAGTAAACATGTATCAAGTTATGAACAGACCTCTGATCCTGGTTAATAGTTGATGCATTCGCTGTGAAAGATTTGTCAATCATTCACGTGATCAATGATGTTGCATTCCTTTAGGAAAATTTCCTAGTTTTATTTATGCAAGGAAGATGGATTATAGTCTAGTTGCAAGCTAAATCATGAGCTAACATAAAATATGTGTAGATACCCATTTGTACCTCAGAATGTTAATCACCGTCTTAATTTGGCAATTCATGTGTGCCTGTGGTACCATTGTGCATCAAGCCCTTCATGCAAAGTTATTTTATCTTAGCATGAACGTCAAACTTGGTGCACCCTAATCCTATTTGAGGATGTTTCCTTGGCAGGTAGATGGAGATACTAGTACAAATGATTGTGTCATTGCTTTGGCTAGTGGCCTTTCAGGAGCAAACAAGATTTCTTCTTTCAATAATTCTGATGCCGAACATTTACAAGCATGCCTTGATGCTGTATGTATATTGCTTTTGTTTGGTATTGAATAGTCAATTGCTGCTACCTAGGGTGGCATATACTGTATCTACTCTCAAGTTTTATTCTGGTTCATTTGGTGTAGTTGAGAATACTTAATTGCTGGGAATTCTTGTTCCCATGTCTTTTACTTGTTTGCAGTGAGTTATGGTATTTCTTGAGTAAATGATAAACATTAAAGTTCCCAGGATATTTGATTCTTCTTTAGTAAAATATCCTCGAACCAAGTATCGAGAAAATATAGTGCAATCAGTAGTCATCATATCAATGAAATGATATGAAATATGTGTTTCATAGTGTGGTTAATACTTTTAAGTGTCATATGCCATTTACAAAATGTGATACTATAATCTGGATCCTTGAATTGTTTGGATTATTGCATGAGTCAACTGGTTTAATCTGATAATATGCAGAGAGAATGTGCATGTAACATGCTACTTTTACAATTTGGTCAGGTGATGCAAGGTCTTGCAAAATCAATAGCTTGGGATGGTGAAGGAGCAACATGCTTGATTGAGGTCCGCATTTTTACAAAAGAATTACTAAACAATTGTTTTTATATCTTTTCCATTTTACTAAATATTGGAATCAACGGTGCTTGAAATCCCATGATTTGTGCTGCTATTTTGTAAAAATTGTAAAAATAACAACTTTTCACTTAACTTGAAAATGATTATCCAATGACATAACTGTCCTTTTGAGACATCAATGGTCTAATACAGCGCTTAGATAGCTTGTTGTATAGGTGAACCATGAATTAAGAACCATAATTTTTTTGGGGGGTGGTAATAATTTATAATTTGTCGGTTAGTGCTAACCTAATATACTTCATTGGGAGATATCAACAACCTTATTTATGGAGTTTTCGCTGATGACTTGCAAATGTCGGCAGATCAACTGTGGAATTTTTGTGAGTCCATATGTGAACAAGAAAAAGATTTTAATTGATATTAATTTGCAGGTCAATGTATCTGGGGCAGGCAGTGAAGCCGAAGCCGCAAAGATTGCACGATCAGTAGCATCTTCTTCATTAACCAAGGCATGATACAATATCTACTGGAAAACATGTGATAAAATACTTTTCCATTAATATACTCTGCTTAGCCGTGAATCTTCCATTATCTATGTAGTAGGCTGCAGTATATGGTAGGGATCCAAATTGGGGGCGTATAGCTTGTGCTGCTGGTTATGCAGGAATTCCTTTCAGTCAAAACAAACTCCAAATATCACTCGGTGATACTCTACTGATGGAAAATGGCCAGCCACTGCCATTTGATAGGTATAATACTACAATCAAATTACTTCCTATGAAAGACTATTTGGATGAAATGATGAAGTTATAAATTATCCCGTGTCTTCCGACAACATGGACTATATGTCTGTATTTGGAGACCCCTGTTTTTTTTGGTTCTTAATAGACAGCAATATGTTACAGGGCTGCTGCTAGTGATTATCTAAGGAAGACGGGCGAAAAACATGGAACAGTTGTAATTCAGATATCCATTGGTGAGTTTGAGAAATCTGTTTTTAACTATGTGCAATGTGGTGGAATGGTATCTTTAATGTTCAAAAAAAAGAGGTGATATGGTACCTTCTCTTCATCAACCCTCACAGCCCGCCCCAGACGAGAAAAAATAAAATAATGCATGCCCAGAATTAAAATGGATGATAAAGAACACTCTACAAAAAGGGAAAGAGGGGGGGGGGGGGGGGAGGGGGGGGGGTTGGAACATGCTTTGCATTACTTTTGACACCATATAGAGGGTAGTTTGTGTCAGCCTGTAGTTATATATTGGCTTGTCTGTTATGGAACTCGATGATTAATATGCATCTTTGGCGCAAAATTTGCTGTCTTGTCTGATGGATTTCCCTTTCATTCTTTAACAGGCAATGGTCCAGGGAGTGCGCAAGCATGGGGCTGTGACCTGAGTTACGATTATGTGAAGATAAATGCCGAGTACACAACATAACTTGTACTCTGGAGGTTTATACCTCTCTCTATTTTCTCGCTTAGTAATGGAGGTTTATACCTGAAATGTGTACATTATTGTGAGCAAACTGCTCATATTTTGGCACCGTCTTTGTCTTGGTAAATTACATCTTGGATGTGGAATGACACCTGATCTGCTGGTTAAATAAATCCGACTTTATTTGAGAGTCCAATTAGGGAATTTTACCTAGAACAAGTACTAACTATTAAGTTAAACAGAGTGTGTGCATCAATTCTGGATACTAGTTGGACACACAACTACCAATATCACCAGATAACTAGACAGTCGCCAATGTAGGATCTAATCGGGATAATCAGACAATCGCCAATGCAAGATTAATCAGGGAAATACAAACAAGCGTACATTGCAATCGACAATTAGCAAACCCAATATCTAGTCAAAGAAATCTAAACAAAGCTAAGGTAGATAACACCAAATGTTCTGAAACCATAATAATACTAACCATCTCGAAAACATTCTCACACGTCTCATTGACAAACAAGACCTCACAACTCATCTCACCTCTAATTATTTATTTACATTGGTGACAAACGAAAAGCATACTAAGTCCATCATCATGTGGCCTCTGCAACTGGAAAGTGCAACTTTGTGACAGATTTCTTCAGAAAACTACTTCCACAGAACGGATCCGGACTACTCCCAACATTGAAATCGACAGCGTCCACCTTCGGCTCGCTAAATCCAGCCACTCCACTATTATCATCAAGAGGCTTTGACTTGGAGGAACTCCCGCCATTTTTCTTAGCTTGTTTCTTGTCTTTGTCTCCAGTGCTACCTCGTGAAGATTTGCCACCACGCTTCTGCTTGTTCTTCCCTGACCTCTTGCCACCACTGCGATACCGTTGATTCTTGTATGAGGGAAAATGTGATACTGATGTTGGAATTGGATCATACACATCAGGGGCCCAGGTTACTGAAGAATTTTTAGGTGGTAAGCCCTGCTTTTCACGGCTACCTTTCATGGCAGATACAAGCTTCGTAGGAGTCTGAGAGAGATGAGCATCAAGCAGATAAAAGAATTACATAAGTATTTACAATACATCACAAGTACCTGAACCCTTAACTATAGACTATCTGGGACCAGAAAATTCAAAATTCATTGCTTCACTAACAAAAAGGGAAGTTAAGCAAGCAAGGAACAGCGTTTTCACTAGCAAAGTGACACCTTTTCTTCATTTTTTTTTTTTGGTTAGGTACAAGCAAAGTGACACTAATCAAAATCTCAAAAAGATGGGGATAATCTTTTCTTGCCTACATCATTAAGATAGAGTTTGTGATGCAAATGGATCAACCAAACTAATTTCAGAAGCTGGAAAAACATAGAAAATTTCTGCGTACAAGCACGTTTTGTCAAATTTATCTATATCCAACAAAATCCTTAGAAGACGTGCTTTTCTTTGGCCTGGACCATGAAAAGGAACAGAATCCCATTGATGCACAAAAGAGCAAACAATCAAACACATATCTCATAGAAACTAAGAACATGGGATGAAGGCCGACTGTCCAGGATTTTACATGATCAAATAACAGTATCAGTCTAATTCTTTTTTTGGTAAGAAGTATCAGTCTAATTCAATTATGCAGATTAAATAGCTTTCGGTAAACTACTATAGCTAGCCTGACACAATTCAGCATATGATATTACTTAATGGAGTAAGATATATTTCACATGAGATAGTTTGTAAATTGGTGAACAAACACTGAGAAGTGTTTTCAAGAGGTCATAAAAACTTACAGGCAATGATATGGATCGTGAAGGGCCTTGATTAACAGAATCAGCGGAGGCATTAGCTTTAGAGATTGCAGCAGTAAAACCTTTCTCCTCTGTTTCTTTCCCACTCGAAAATCCATCTATAGTAGATTTACCCTCACGAGGAGGCGGAAATGTGGCAGACTTACCAAGACTTTTTTCACAAGCTGAGTTACAGGACTTACTATTATCCGAGTCCTTGCATTTATCTTCCTTCACCACATTGCATATATCATTCGTTGCAGGAGATAGGTTGACGCCACGATTTGGTATATCAATGTCTTCAATGTTCAGAAATGCAGTCAAACATGTTTCGAGCTCACCCACAGACAAATTACTTGAGATTAACTGATTTTGATTATGTGGATCCGTTGAAGACCCAGTATTGTCGCTTATATCATGACAAGCTGACGTATTAAGAGAAACACAAACTTCCATCTACAACAGGACCAACTGAACAAGAGCTGTAAATGCAAAATTGGAAACTGATGATTAATAATTCTGGAAAGGCACCATAAAAACTGCAAAAGAAACTACCAATAACACAATTATACCCAAGCAACTTGCAGCTAACTAGAGAAATATAAATTTGAAGTAAATAAGGCCATACACGTAAACACAATGCATGACTGGTTCAAAAAGGTCAGAAAACTGAACGATCCAAGTTGTGACATATAAGGAGGGAGCATATAGGCACTTAAGTTAAACATTGCTTAGAAATGTAAGTAGCATCTAAATACTTAACCTTGCTTAAAAATATAAGTAGCATAGAGGTATTTAGCATTGCTTAAAAACTGGAGGGGGGGGGGGGTGGGGTGGGGTGGGGTGGGGTGGGGGTGGGAATTGGAACGCTATGAATATCATCTGACAGAATGAAGTACATAATGCTGCCACTCAATTAAATCCACAAGCACCTTGAAAGTGCTTTACAAAAACAACTCAAACTTCATTCATTAAGCAGACGATCAATATTTATGCATTGGCTCACTGCTCTATCAGTTTCATTCAATAACCACACACCTTCAAATCTGGTTCTGATGTTTTGACTTATTAAGATTAAGATAATAATAATTAAATCACATAAATGCAATAAGTTTTTTCCCAATATTAATGAGTAGAAAAATAAATCTAAACCATAGGCTCCAAAATGAATACTGAGCAGTTTCACCAGACACGAATAGCAACAAATAGAGAAATAATAATTATTGTCTAACATCCAATATCAAGAATACCAAAAACACAAATATCTATTCTTCTTTAAGATATCTAAAATTCAGCAGATTCAATAATAAACATAAATTACATCAAGAAAATACCTATATTGGTCCACCAAGCGCCCTTCGCACAAATCCTCCGAATCGATATATACTCAAAACGAGATCCGATCAACAGAAAATCGGACGATCGACAAATCACAACAGCTCAGTTTCCAATCAAAATTAGCTCAACCGCCAAATTTACCAGTATTCTTACGATATGTTAACAACAACTCGTCGGAAATTGACAAAATAGCGTTTAAAAAACTCGATAAGAAGAAATCGATCGTAAAATTAATAACAAATTATAGCTAAACGTTAACTACTAATATTACCGCGCCGATCACTTTTCTGCAAATGTTTCAGACGATGAGAAGACGAGCCGCCATAGAAGGAGGACACGTGCGGGCGCGTGAAGAATAGCGGATCGATTGAAGGCACCGAATGCATCGCTCGATGCTCTTCGATTCACGATTCGTCAATCCTTTTCGTAAATTTTTTCTTCTATACAATCAAACTCTGTACAGATCGATGAATCAAAAGAAAGGAAAAAGAAACGGTAGAGGAATGATCTTCTACAGAATGCGGATTAGATCTGGATATTTATCGGGGATCAACGGAATAATCGGCATCGGAAGATGAAACCCTAGGAGCAGCGCTACGCTCGTGTCATACAAGGAAGAGGAGAAGATGAATTATCGGATAATGAAATGGAAATATCTATCTATACACGAATACATATGAATATATATATATATATATATATACACATATGTATGCATTGTATCTTCAATTCTCGTAAATTACTGTAGTACCCCAGGAATATTTAATTAATACCATGTGTTTTTTTTTTATAAACAATAATCAATACCATGTGGTATATTCAATTCGAGTGTGTAATTACTATACATTAATGTAAAAAAAATGTGAATTTGTCTTTTCTAAATATTTCTCTATGTTTCATGCATTTATTTGAGATTATCGTGAATTAAATAATATTTAAATAAGTTAGAATAATCTATACATAGATGGTGTAATATATTGTTATTATTCTTAGAAGCAAATTCTCATATTACCGTTGTTATATGTTAAATGCGGGTGCTTAAATATTTAGGTGTATAATTAAGTATTTATATTAAAATCTATAATGTGAAAAACTTTTTAAAGTTGTCACAATATGTCATTTGGGCTTATGATTTTTCTAGTTTTTTGACTTATAATAAAACAATTCGATTTGAAAAAAAAAAGAGAGAGAGAGAGAGAGAAAGAAATGAGGTACATCCATAGAAGAGAAAGAATAATAGATAATAGGAGGGAGAAAGCGTGAGATAAGGGAGATGTTAGAGAATGAATAAAATTACTTTGAAATATTGTCTTAATTATGAATTCGGGTTTGTATCTATTAAGGTAACCACATCGTATTCAATCAAAAAAATATTATCTTAACTAGCATGTATTTCGTAGTATGTATGATTAGTCATTGATAATGTTTTTCCTTATAGTAAGCAAATGTTAAGCATATAAAAATATAAAATACTTTATGGTTACGCTATTTTTCAGTATTCTTATTGGAGTAAACTAGGAAGTTTCTAGGTTGGATTTAATGTCTCTATCAAACAATGGCCATAAGGGTAAATATGTCTTTCAGTAGGGCGAGGATATTTATTATTAGGAGAAAAAGGACTTGGGAGAATAAGAATTGGGACAAATGAAAGAACTTTCTTTTGGTCAACTTGGACAAAGTCTATCGTAACCTTTACTCTCAACTTCAAAACGAGACACGCATATATTTTACAATTTTGTATTTAAAATGTACTTTTGTAAGTTAAACATCAATACTTACTCTTCAAAAGTTGATAAGATACTAAAGAATTAATTAATTATTCAAAAACACACTTTTTCTTTACGAAAATATGCAATGACAGTGACAGTGACACGTCCAATTCAGACGTAATTATTATAAGACTAAAATATCTGAAAAATTCTAAGGGGATTGGGAGTGTTGATTCCGATATATTTTACACCACACATCCAAAATAAGTGTGGTGGTTTTCACACTCACCTACTCTGTGTAAATTACCACACCCCAAATGTTTGTGTAGTGAAAAATGGACCGGGATCAACACTCTCAGTCCACTATAAAATTACCCAAAATATCTCTTATTGTGGAAATTAGTTTTCTGTCAACATGACTAGCGTGTTTTGTCTGAATCTCACGTGGTCCCCTCCCCCGAATTCTTGGGTCAGGCTTAACACATATGGGAGCTACCTTTCAAGAAAAAAATCAGCGGACGCAGGAGGCCTGATTAGAGACAAAGAGGGGAAATGGATCGTTGGATTTCCAGCCAAACTTGGAAATGTGACTATCAATACAGCGGAACCCTTGGGATTGCGAGAAGGCCTCAAGCTGGCTTGGGAAAGAAGGATGCATAACATATGGGTTGAGGTGGATTCTGAAATAGTTTGGAAATGGATTGTCAAGGGGAACCCGGGATGCCATCCTCTCGGGGTCATCATTGAAGAGTGTCGTCGACTTCTTGATAATCTGTGGCAGGTTAGGTTCACTCACGTCTTGAGAGAGGGAAACAAAGGAGCCGACTTCCTGGCAAAACTGGGTCAACTTTTGGATAACAAACTCGTGATTTGGGATACTCCATCGGTAGGAATACAAACAGTCCTTGATGAAGATGTGATAGATCTCCACGGTCCGGAGACTATTGTTTCCTAGTTTCTGTTTTAGGTTTCCTTCGTTTTTCTTTATTGCCTTGTATTATCAAAAAAAAAAAAATTAAGATCCATATATGCTATAAAATTATATATATCATGAAGATATTTATAAATACGCACAGCCATATATTTATAAGTATGTTGTTTACAATTCAGCGTTCAACCTAGCATCATATTTGACGACCATAACATAAATTGCTATTTAGATTCAAAGTAGTTAAAGTTTTCCATAAAATTGCAATTTGGATATACGTCATGGTCCTGTTATCTGTAACAAAAAAAGATAAAATTCACCATGGTCGCATTGATTTTCACAACTAAGAAGGTTGAAGTTGAACTACATAATAATTTGATCATCTAATGAAGTATATTGACAATTTGGTTAGGACGCAAAGTGCAACCTAAATCATCGAATATTCAAATTACGTCCGACCATTAACTCAACTTAAGAAAATCGACCTTACAAATTCGATCAAATTAAATATGAAAATGAACGTCTTATAATTTTTTGGCTCAATCAACCACAAACAACCTTACAAATTTGATCCAGATCAAATATAAAAATGACCGACTATTATAATTTCTGGATCCAATCCACCACAAACCAATGACATCATCTATATATAATAAATAGAACCTTTGAGGCTATCTAATTAATAAACACACACGTGGATAGCCTAATTGAATTTAATCGTGCCACATAAGTAGTTGTTTAGTTTCTTCAATTGAATATCGATAAATATAATTATCAATCTTTATCCGAAAGAATCAATTTTAAAAATTCAAGATAAATTAGTTACCAGCATAATTTGAATTCAAAATAAGGTTATCTGTATAATTCGAATTAAAAAAAAAAAACTTTTCTATATCCATCAGACTTATAGTAATAGTTATTACTTATTAGTCATTCTTTATATTATTATATTAAATTAATTTATTGATAATGTATTATTATTAATATGAAATAAATAATAAGATCTAATACTCATATAAATAAATTTTCAATGATAACAAAAAATATTAAGTTAAATTTTTCATTAGTAATAGTTACCTCCCGTTCTAAAGAAGGGAGAAGGAATATTTTGAGTGCCCACTGCTTTTGGAAAATCTTTATATATGGATTTGGAATGTAATAGAAATCGTAGCATGGAGCATAGTAGGCTAGTAGCTACCAAACTCTTTCCTGTATCTTTAAACTAAATTTTTATGCATTAACTGTTCAAAAAAATAAAATAGTTACCTCTCATTTTATTTTTGAATATTTATTTCATTAATATTATTAATAGTGCTTAAACGAAATATATGATTTAATACTCATATGAAGAAATTATCCTGTGACAATCATTTAACTTGAATAATCTCTTTTAGAAAAAAAATTAGATTATAAATAAATAAATTATGTAATGATAAATATAATTTTTGATTTTTTTCACATATCCAGTTTCTTGTGCCATGGCACAAGATTACGTCTAGTAGTTATAAATTTTTGAATCTCAATTTTTTCAATTATAACTAAATTTTATCAACAATATTACCTCTTACAACATTGAAAATTCTGGGCTTGTCCATAAGTCTTGACAATAGATGAACTTTGAAGTACTTAGGGCTCGATTGGTATGTAAAAATAAAATTGGGTGGGAATGGAATGAAGGTGAGAATGGAATAGTGGGACCGGAATGAAGTTAATGCAACACATTATATGTTTGGTATGTTCAACGAGTGAGAATGGAATGGAATCATCATTCCTTAATTTATTCTAGTCTCATGATTGGTAACTCGAAATAAAACAATCGGAATGAAATGAAATTATCGCTAAAGAACAAATTACCTTTAGTTTCATTTCTTTAAAATTTAATTTTTTTCTAAATATATAATTGCATAAATGTACAACAAATAGTATTATCCTTTTAAACATGTCATACGTAATAAGTTCAAATTGTATATGAATTTGCAAATAAAATTGTGATTTCAATTAAAAAAGAATGAGATATTACACTAATATTTTATTTTTATTCTACGGTAAGCTTAAAATTTGATCAGTGTGTTAATCTTAAAGCATGTGTTTCATTTATGAATTATGAGATTCAAGGTATAAGACACATGATTAGCACTAATAAACACCTCAAAGTTCGCAACTTGTGAAAAAACTAAGGTTGATTATAGCATAACAATTAATCCATTGATGTTGCATTTTATCTAGTATCATAAAAAAGTTGAAAATATTATTCTTTATTTTTCGTAATTACTCAAGTATTATGTTCTATTTATAAATATATTTGTACTATACATTAACCCGAAATAAATTTGTATCTAATTTAGTTTTTTTTTCATACTAGACAACCTAGAATTTTAGATTTTAGATTTTTATTTTATTTTTTTAGAAAGAACTATTAAAAGACAAAATAAAGATAATGAGTGAGAAAGCGGGAGACCGAAAAAAATAAAAATTCATCCCAGTTATCTGAAAGTTGAAGGCATTATTGATTATACTCAATAATCTACGTTTTGATTTATTTCCCCAGTTGATGGATTAGTTTACGATAAAAATATTTTTTATTGGAACAATATATATTGTTCCCAACTTTTCCAATTCATTTCAGTAATTTTTATTATTTTTTTTACATTTTTAATTAAATTTTTATTGTTAAAACAATTTTCCATAATGAAACTATTATTTTGGGCTCAAACATATTATTCCATATTTATTTTTATTTTTTGATATAATTTAATTTTTTTAATATTATCATTATTTATAAAGTGATTTTAAATTATTAATCATTATATGTCGGGGCCAATAGTATAGGCTGCGTTTGTTTTTGTTTTCAAACACATTTTGGCCAAAAAATTTGGCCAAAACTTGTTTGCTTTATGTTTTTTTTGACCAAAAAGGACTTTTTTGGTCAAAAAAATTGTCAACTATTGTCTCCCTATTTGGGTCTGCTTTAGGGTGCCTACTAATTACATCAACTACAATATATATATATATATAACCATAATATTATAATCATTTAAAACTTATATTATATTATATTTTTCAATCATTAACTAATTATAAACACAACTTTTCAGACAAAAACTTGCATGATTTGACTGCTATAGTAACTTTTGTTTCTTCTGAAAATAAAATCAAACACAAGACCAAACATATTTTCATCAAAATACACAACTCTCAATAAACTTTTTCACAAAAAAAAAACCACAAAATAAAAACAAACACAACCATAACTTTTGCGTTAATTTTTTAAGACCATTTTATTGTGTCAGAGGGGATAATTTTGTTAAAAGTAAATATAAGTTGATTCCTGGTGAATCAGGAATGACTTAACCCATAAGAAAGAGAACTAATGACTATTCCATATTTTTTAGAATATGAATTACCCCGTGAATGGTCATTCTCTATACTAAAACATACCAAGCATAGGTTTGAAAATGGATGCCAAATACCCATTCCACTCCCACCTTATTCCAGTATACAATCGAGCCCTTAATAGTATATAACTAAATTCTCCAATTTATGGGCCTTGAGTTTAAGTGTCAAACTAGGAGGAAAACAATAATCACAAACATAATAGCTGTACTATTTATCGATTCCAAAGAAATTTAGAGTGATTCTAGTCTAATTAAAATCTCATTTCAATCTTAAAACATTTACTGAGTTTTTAATTTGTACCAGAGTTGTTTTGGAGGCGTTTGGCCCAGCTTTTCAACAGCTAAAAATTGCATTTGGGACCTAAACGCAATTTTTAAATCTATTTGGGCCAAAAAATCATAATCACTTTTGGGCCCAAAAGGGGTTCAAACTAGCGTTTTGTTAAAAGTTGGGGCTATGTATGGTTGTAAATTTTAAAAATATTTTCATTTTTTGGATCACCAAAAAATAAAAATACACAGTTCAAGCCAAATTCTACAGAAAATGGTCAAATTTTAAATACACTACACATTCCCATATATAACAACCAATCATTTCAATTTTTTCACAATCTTTTATCATTAATTACACTATCTCACTATCCAACTCATTATCTTTCTTACTTTTTCATATTTTATATAATAAAAATTCCTATTAAAATTTTCAATTATTATTATTAAATAATATTTAATAATATATAATTTGGAAAAAAAAATATTCCCACTATCCTTTCACTATTCCTCCCCTACAGGCCTGCCCCACCCCCTTCCCCCGGGCCCACCCCCATCCCCCCAAAACCCATACACGCCCCCCCTTCCCCCAAACCATAAACGCACCCCCACTATCTCTCATTTTTAATTTTTTTTTTCATTTTATTGTATAAAATAGATATTATATTATGTGTATATATATATATACACACACATATTACTTTATACAAAACTCATAATACTATTTAAAAAATATTATTTTAACATCTTTTTCCCCATCATCATCACATTCATAACCAACTCAACCATTTCAAATATCAAATCCTAATAAAAATCAACTTTATATTACATCTACACTAATTTCAATTAAATTCTAAAAATACATCCAAACAAACAAATAAAGTCAACATTTTCACACGAATTTCTATAATACACATTCCCCAAAAAAAATCAGAATTCATTTCCGAAAACACAACCATACGGAGCCTGGATATCCTGCTTTTAATCCGCCGCAATTTCTTTGTTTGTAAATTATGTAATGCCCATTAAATAATGTCAATATTCCTGGATTAACCTTTTTAATCAAAACTCTTTTTAACCCGTGTCTTCACATCTTCTGCATATCGAGCCTTCTTTCGCAAATCTTCGCGTCTCTTCGTTCCTGAATTGTTTTGTGATCTCTCTAAAATATAAGTGAGGTTACTTTGGGAATTTTCACTATAATCTGCATTTTCATTATCAATTATGAAAATTTGAATCCAAAGGCATAATCATTTTTTTAAAATTAATTATTTCATAATCAATTCTACGAGAATCGATTATTCTATAATCAACAACAACTGAGCCGAGCTCAAGTCAATATTCTACGCGAATTCATGGCCATTTCAATTAGTTTGGCTATGTATGGTTGTGTTTTCTAAATCAAATTTTCATTTTTTGGATTATCAGAAAATGAAAATGCTCATATCAAGCCAAAATCTATAGAAAATACTCCAATTTCAAAACCTATCATACATTTCTCTATATAACTACTCATCATTTCATCAATTTAATCATTTCATTCTCTCTCTTCATTAATTACATAATTCAAGTATCCAACATATTCTCGTTCTTACATTTTTATAAACAAAATATTATTCTAATTTTTTATCCTATCATCATTACATATATATAACTAATTCAAATTATATCACATCTACACAATTTTCAAAAAACACATCCAAACAAACAAAAAAAATTAATATTTTCACACGAATTTCTATAATGCACATTCTCCAATAAAAACTCAAAATTTATTTTCGAAAATACAACCATACAGAGCCTTTGTCTTTTTGCTTTAATTGTTTACCAAAAAAAATAATTTAATTTATCATTCAATTTTTAATGAAAATGAAAGTTATTCTAATCTTTGAGGCTGAGTTTTGTTTTAATCCCAAATTCATTTTTCGTAGTTTAACTTTGCCTCCTAAATGTGATTAGCATCTCAAGGCTGGTTAACCGGGTAGTATCAGCTTCCCCACTTTCTTGTGGGTGGTCTTAGGTTTAATCTCAGACTGTCACAAGTTGTGACTTTTCTCTCCTTTATTTGGAGTCTTATAAGGTCCGTGTGGCTCATGATTAAAAACTATCGGTCTGAATTTATCGGGTCAAAGTATATATCCCTTCGTCTATAAAAAAAAATTTGATTAGCAAGATAAACCTCACTTTCCTACATCAATAGGCCAACAATATTTTCGGAACACACATATATATGTTAGACAAACAAACACAACATTGTGCATAGTTTTGCATCGCATTCCAATTGAAAGGTGGAAAAGATTCCTAGATTCAGAATGCATTTGTGGTTTAAATGAGAATTGCAGCTACTTTAAGTTATTTACTTGATTTATCAAGGATTCATTTTAAGTATGATCATTTTATTGCATTTCACTTCTTGTTCCTCACAAAAGTATGATTTTTCCAGTCGAGTAGTTAGCTATCCTTTCATGTTGACATTTGTAATTGAGAAGTATATATAGTTGGTGATGAAGTTCTAAAAATACGGTCAGCAGCACCGTGTTTGCAAGTAAAACTCCACTTATTATCCCACACGAGTGTTTATGGCTGTTTTGAGTTTTGCAAACTTTTATAGAACAAATAACTTATTCTTCCTAGATTATTCTTAGGAGCTTGATACCAAACAATTACAAATGTTCTTCTAGGTTGACCTTAATGTGATACTGAACAATTACAAATGTTCTTATGGGTTGATCTTCATGTGGTCCGCCATTCACATTATTGTGATTATGAGTTTTCTTAATGTAGCAATAACCATGTGATCGTTATATGGTAATTTTTCCCTTGTACATAGTAATTGGAGAATTATCTGATGGTTTTTTTTTATTTCGGCCAAGTCATTGTGTAGCAATAGCCATGTGATTGTATATGGTCATTTTTTCCTTGTGCATGGTAATTGGAGAATTGTCTGATGGCTATTTTTATTTCGGCCAGGTCATTGTGAATTGATGAAGAAATTGCATCCATGTTTTTGTGAAGAAACAGCATTCAGCAAAAAACCTGTAGAAGAGTTGGTTCACAATTGTTAATTTTCCTTTCTCAGCTTATTGGATAAATTGATTACTTTTCTTTCTAGCAATTTTCTTATGTGTCCTAGAGTATGTGTCCTAGAGTCGGGGAGTTTTTTGTAATTGACCCTTGAAAAGAGAAACAGATGTACCCATGCTATGTGTGATACTTAGTGGTTTTTGTTGAACTCCCTGGATGATCTCTACAATCACATGTATATGAGATATATGTCGATTATCTAAGTTTGTAAATTTAATAGTATAGGAAAAAAAATATGAATTTAAAAAATGGGTCAAAATTCGTTAAAGCTGAATTATCTGGGATTGTATATTTAATTGCACAGAGGAAAAATATGTGTTTAAAAAAGGGCTCAAATTTCTATATATGTTACATGTGATTCTTTTAGCAAAACTCTCTCTCATATGGTCTTCATTATGGATCTAAAAAAAATACTCCAGGAGACTTACTAATATGGGCCTCCCAATCGATTTTCATGCAAGTGGGCTAATAAAATAGAAATTTAGATAGCCAGGTCTGGGCAGGACCCACCGCGCTTTAGCGCACTGCACTCCTTCCCTAGTGAACATGTATAGATGAATCTACCTACAAATGTTGTACATATTAATGACCTTAGTCATAGTTAAATGTTGTGCTCAATGAATCTATCAACAAAAACAGATTAAGTGCATAACAGTCTACATAGCGAATATATATATATATATCCAAAAAAAAGAGAATATATATATATATATGAAAATATTAGATAAATTTCTAATTCAATGTGACGAGTCTATATATGAGAAAATGAATTATTGCACAGATCTCTATTGTGATGCTAAGTGCTAGCATCTCCCTCGTTTTCAATGTGGTGTGCTAATGCCAATTTGGAAACACAAATTAGCAAAATGTCATAAATCATCAAAAAGCCTAAATAGAACCAAAGAGAGTTGGCTGAGGTAGTACATGCCTCAGTTCCCTTAATTACAGGTCTTGGGTTCGAGCCTTGGGTATGGAAAAAAGTCTTCTTAGGAGAGTTGGTCCCACACTTCCTGTGAATATTCCCGACTCAAGTAGTATTAGTCTGGCACAAAGGGTTAAAACGGCTGTCTAAATAGATATGTTAGACGACATAAAAGTTGATTACTAAAGTGGGGCTAGCGGATCGTAATAGTTAATTGGAGTGGAAAACTGATAAAAGGAGCATCAGAAATGATCAAACTGGAAACAAAATCAGAACATCATAAAAATGAAGAGCCGAAATATGAGCAAAGTATCATATAAAGAAAAAAAGCGAAAATATGATCAAAGCATCATAACCACTTGAGAGAAAATATGAGTACAGTATCATAGCAAGAAGGAGCATAAATAGAAACACAATGTGTACTAGATGTTCAGAAACAACAGAGCTCGTAATGCAACTGAAATTCCGATAATGTAACATACCATTATATACAATTAAAATCACATAATTATTTTTGTGGCCTAAAAAATCATCTTAAAAAATGTCAAGAAAAAATATAGCAATTATAATTTACAGAAACTGTCATAGATTCGAATCTCTAGAGAGTTAATAGTGGAGTTTTTATATAGACAAATGACAAACACACATAAATTCAAGTAACTGACCTAAATTGACTTTGTTTTGGTAATTAACCTAAGTTAACTCTAACGAATGTAGCTCTAGGGGTGATCGCGGTTCGGTTTTTTATTTTTTTTTATTAATTTCAAACTAACTTGTCAAGTGCGGTTTGGAGGAAATAAAATTTGAAATTGCGGTTTTGTAAATCAAAACCGATTATGCAGTTTTGTGCGATTTGGTGCGATTCGGTGCGGTTTGACGGTTTTTCAAGTTATTTTACATTTTGAAATCAAATAAGCAAACAATGTTTGTCATAGTTTTGTTAAACTAATTAATAAAAAGATAATGATAATTCATAACTAAGAAAATATTTGCCTGGGAAACATTTATCAAAATTAAATTTCATGAATCATTAAAAAAAATACTAGTGTCATTACATATTATTATATAAGAGTATCATACGTTTAGAATAGGAAAAAGTAGTATTATATCACTATAAAAATCTGTTTTACATTAAATATAAATATAATATGTACATATTTTACTATATATATATATATAAATATATCAAACAAATACATACTCATATATAAGAAAATGTCTTAATCTAACTTGTATGAAAGTAGGACAAGAAATTTGTATATAAACAAGTAATACAAAAAATGACATGTTGTAAATGTTTGTTTATTAAAATTTGTGCACTAAATTTATAAAACAATAGGTAATCTAAAGCCACATTGCTATTACAAATAATTATGATAGTTAAATAAAACAAATATTATAAATATAATATATAATATCTTTTTTTTGGTCAAAACTCTTCAAGTGTCTATTATATATAAAAAAATAGAATACTGAAATATCATAAGATATAATCACTTCAAAAGTCTCAAGCACAAATGTTGATTGAACATATTATTAATCATGTAAAAGATATAACCATATCAATTCAATAACAAATATTAAATAAAACTACAAATATGAATAGTATTACGAGTAAAACCTATTAAAGGTTCAAATTAAAAAAGAATAATAAGAAATATATATATATATATTGGCGGTGGCGGTGCGGTTCGATTTTTTCAACACAAATTTTGAAACCAAAAAGCATAGAGCGGTACGATTTTTATTTAAATTTTATACCATGTTTTGTTTAGAAAATTAATAAAAAAGATACGATTCGGTAGGGTGCGATCGGTTCGAACGATTTTGTAAAATCAATGCTCTGTCCTACGTAGCTCTATCGAATGATAACATTCATCTTATGCTAATCATGAACCTATCCGCAATTAAATATCGTATTTCATTTTCACGTGTATAACAAACTAACCATTAAATAATTGTAAGATAATATCTACATTTGATTATGTAACATCAAAATATCAACTTTACCACTTTAATCAAACTCGTTTGACAAATACTGTTGCTATTCAAGCACAAAAAATGATAACAATCATCAAGCTGAAAAAATGAATATCAAATTGGAAAAATTAAAAAAAAATTGCAATAGAAAAAAAATCAAATTTCAAATTAATCAAAAAAGAAATAAACTAAAAATTTGGGTCTCAACAAAAAAATTATTTAAATAAGATCTCATAAAAATCCTCTTACAAGCTTGATGTGATTTTGAATAATGATTTTTACTAAAATGGTGGTACATTTTATTTTAATAAAATTCTTCTGATACTTGACTATTATTTTACTACCATTATTTCATATTTTTCACAGTAGGTTTTAGTCATTATATTTAATAAGATTCATTATGCATATATTATACATGGAGTGTTATTAATGTAAAAAATGCATAATTATGAAATTTAAAGTTACACAAAATTTTATTGTAAATTTCCATATATTTCTATAAATTTTCATGATTTCTTTAAAATTGAAATCGAAATTTTGAATATCCCCTAAAATTCAATCAAAATTTTCGTAAATTTACTACCCCGATATTGACACCGATACCGCGATTTAATACCTTGAATATAACATAATTGTAGATGATATTCTAACATGCTAACGAAAGATCAACTATATTTGATTATGGGGATAATTGCATCCTGAACTATGAGCATTTGGCATCTACACCCTTCACTTTTGAAAAATTGGCATGGACCTCCCTTCCTCTACTTTTTTCATTATTTTTTCTAATTAAAGACAAAAACACCCTTCACTTTGAATTAAAGAAAATATATCTTTCAATTATAATGTGATGGAGAATGAAAATTATCAAAATATCTTCAAATGACAAAATAGTAAAAAATAAATAATGTGTCATCAAAAATTTAAAATTCTAGAAATATAACTCCAAACTCTTAAAAAAATTCTCTTGATGAACCGTGAATTCTTTTCATGATCTAAACGTTTTATTGCTTAAGTACTTTATTATAATTCAAACATTTTCCATAACTTGAATTATTCTAATTTATTTATTTTTCAAAAAGACATAAGTACATAAGAACTTGACAAATTTTTATATAGTTAAAATTCTATTGATTCAAATATGCTTCTTCATAATAAAATCCTAACAACTTCTTTCGAAAATGTGCTAATTTGGAAGTATTATATTCAATTGAAAAAATAATATTATATAAACATGAGTAAATGAACCTCTTATATACTGCCATGTTTTTGTTCTTAACATATAGTAATATTTGTAAAAAAATAACAATTTGTGACTATTTCATAAAATCAATGGTATAGATAAGTTAATAAAAGTTTATAAAGCTTAAAAGTTGCACAACATAATATTTGTTCTTTCTTTCTTGAAACTTGTCTTAATTGAAAAATAAGGAACACACATATTAGCACCATAAATTCTTAAACATAAATGTGAATTTAAACTAAATACAATATTAAAAAACAAATAGAAGTACTATTTGTTCTTCTATTAAAGATTGCCATATATGGAAAATAAGAAAAATGATGTAACAAATTAAATTATCATAATCAAAATAATAACATATTTTTTCATAAAGTCTTTCATTAGTTGAATTCAGAAAGAGCTAAAATTAATATTTTTAAGTAATATATTTTGGGATCATAAAAGGATTCACGATTAAATTGATTTTTTTAATTAGTTTAAAGTTTAGGAATCTAGAGATATATTGTTAGAATTTTCTTAATTTAAGATGCTTTTTTTAATACTATGTGATTTAGTGGTGCTTTTCAATACTTCAACTAATTATTTAATTTAACTTTTCTTTAGCTCAAATTTGAAGGGTTTTTCAATCTTTTATTAGTAAATTTAGTGAAAAAGTTGAAAAGAGGGGAGGTTCATGCCAATATATAAAAAATGAAGGGATATGAATGCCAAATGACCATAGTTCAAGGAAGGTTGATGCAATTTTCCCTTTGATTACGTAACATCAGACTATCAACTTTACCACTTTAATCAAACTTGTCTGACAAATATGGATGCTATTGAAGCACAAAAAATGACAACAATCATCAAGCTGAAAAAATTAATATCAAATTGGTAATTTAAAAAAAAAAATGCAATATCACAAAACCAAATTTCAAATTAATCAAAAAAAGAATAAAACTAAAAATGTGTTCCCTTTGTTGCTCCTTCCCACGCTTAAAACCCACCTTGTAAAAACCAATTCTGATTGGTCCAACTCCAAGCACGCGGATGGTCATCACTTCTCCTCACAACCGTTGATAAAAACCAATCCAACGATCACAAATTCCCACCTGTTTCCATCTCTACCCAAATCCACCTGTACTTAACCAACACCACCATAGCTCAGCATCATCGCAGTTGTGCTTTCATTCACAGATATTCTTCGTCTTCTTCTGCATCAAATTTTAGCATAGAGAAATGGATACAGGTGGAAAGGTGAAGAAGGGAGCCGGTGGCAGGAAGGGCGGCGGTCCGAAGAAGAAACCGGTCACCCGGTCCGTCAGAGCCGGTCTGCAGTTCCCCGTCGGCAGGATCGGCCGCTACCTGAAGAAAGGTCGCTACGCTCAGCGAGTCGGAACCGGCGCCCCGGTTTACATGGCTGCCGTGCTTGAGTACCTTGCTGCAGAGGTACTAATTTACGCCAATTGATTTGTTGTTCTTGCATTTGTTACTTCGTTAATTATGGAGTTCATTTAGATTTTTATTGACTGATCTGTATGATTTATTTGAGTATTAATTGTTTTTTCTACGCTAATCTACTGGATTAAATCGAAGAGATTAGAAAATGATTTGTTTTTCTGCTGCTAATTCATGATGTATTCTTGTTTTCTGAGTTTTCTTTCGAACAAGCTTATGATTTTCTCTTTTTCTGCCTTCCTGTAAGTGTTTGATTGAGCTTATACTGCTGTTTTTGCTAATTGATGTTAAATTAGGGTTTAGTTCTTCGAATCGGAGTTGTGAACAAATTAATTAATGTTTTCAGTGATTCCGATGATGTACATTTCTTAGATCTGTTAAGCTTTCGAATTCTGAGATTCAATTTTTTTTCCTTTCGCTGATCTGTATAACTATATAAGATCTATGGCTTTGATCATGAGAGATTTAAACTGCAATGAATATATCAGTGTTTGCTACCTGTGATGCATATACGATTGTTAATTAACTGAAAGTTGAAACTACGATTAGGTTTTGGAATTGGCTGGAAATGCAGCGAGAGACAACAAGAAGAACAGAATCATTCCGAGGCACGTGCTGCTTGCTGTGAGGAACGATGAGGAGCTCGGGAAACTTCTTGCTGGAGTGACGATTGCACATGGCGGAGTGTTACCTAATATCAACCCGATCCTTCTGCCTAAGAAGTCCGAGAAGACTGCTGAGAAGGCGGTGAAATCTCCATCGAAGGCCGCCAAATCTCCTAAGAAGGCTTAACTTAGTGTTGATTTGAGTGACATTGTTGTTTTTCTTTAGGTTAAGTTCTCTGTATGTAATTTGAATTAATGTTTGTTGGTATGTAGGGAAGATTGTTTATAATTGGAGTCATTGTACTTCGTCTTTTCGGTGTTAGATTCTCTGTGATTTTAATCTAAATGGGAAGATTTTGCTTTCTTGGCTCAACTCCGGTGCGATGGCCTTAGTTTGTTTTTTGTCTATTTTTATCACATACTTTATTCCGTGAAGAATATAGATACAAAGATAATTAGAAATGAATAATCATGGTTGTGTCTGGAATTTGAATTGATGAATTTGGATTCAAGTAATGAGTTTGAAGGAATGAATACAAATGATTCCAAATTAAATGGATTTGAATCCAACATAATGATTGAAAAAATAGGTTAAAACGAGTACTAATCGATTTGAATTCTATTTGAACTTGAAATAACCCGAACAAGTTCAATGAGTTGTTAATAAATATAAATTTATAACTTTTCAAATAATTTAATTTAAAATTTAACCATGAAGAAAAATCTGGACGGGAAATTCTTACTTACATTGGGTATTTCCACCCAAATGATTAGTTTGATTCACTTTTTGAAGATTATAACTTCAATTTTTGAACATAATCTTCATTGTTTGATGATTTTTGTTCCAATTCGACTATTTGATATGACGGGATCTAAATAGTTGGAGAACATAGATCATTTACTTGACAATAACATAAATGAATATGAACTCCTCTTTTTTGTACCAAAATACAACCTACAATAGTAAGCTATTGAGAGTTCTTTTTTAGGTAAGTAGGAAGTTATTGAGAGTTCAAGTTCATCCAAATAAAAACTTTATCTTCACATTGTCATAAAAATCTGGCCACAATGCTATATTCTATGGACCCCCTTCCCGAAATGACTAGCTTATTTCGAAATATAATAAGAAGATTTTTAATAAACAGTCCAAAATTGGGAAAACATATATAGTAAAGATTGTTTAATGTTCAAAACATGTGGCTATTGATGATTAGGAGCACATATATGGTAAGAAATAAAGGGTCAAGAAGCAATAATGGGGTTGGGCTTCTATAATTACCACAACCATTCAAGTTAATTTAAAGTTACATTTCTTTATCACAATTAAGTAATGCTAGAAAAAAGTGTAGGACCAAAATAGAATAGCTTTGTAAAACAACACCTTTTTTTTTTTTTTTTAAACAAAACATCAACATTATCAACCTCTTGCTTAGTAGTTAGTAGGGAGAAGTCTAATGTTGAATTCCCATTTTAAATCACCATTTAAGTAAAAAGAGAAAAAAGAAAAGAAGATAAGTCTAGTCTAACCTAAGAGATCCTTGGCCACCAATTGGGTGGTAGCCTTGTAGGGGCTTATTTCTCTGCACGTGATTAGAGATCTAAATTATCTTAAATACGAATTTACTCGCAATAGTAGACCTGATCATGTATAGTGGTACATATTATGCATTATATTCCGATCGAAAGACATTATGCTCAATAAATATACATAAGATATTACTCATTCGCCATGAAAGAACACTCGTGTTCATGCTCAAAAGTGATTGATCTGCTCATCACTCCTTCACCTACTCTTTCTTTAGCCAAAAAAAAAGAAAAAAAAGAAAAAGGAAACAAAAATAAGAGATCCATAGTCAAAAATCAAAATACTTCGGCATAAAAATAAGAGATCCATAGCCAATGGCCCAATACAAGAGCCTAAGTGAATATTGGGCCGAACTCTTCCATGGGACCCGCAGATTACATCATCCCAACCGCCATTAAGCGTAAAGCAGCAGTAATCCTAATCCAACGGTCCAACTCATTTACAAGTCATCAATCCGCGTGATATCCCAATAAACCAATAGGAATAGATCTCACTCACTATATAAACAAATCTGCCACCTTTTAATTTCTCCAACAAACCAAACTCAAACCCCTTCCTCTCAATTCAATTCAATTCAATCCAATCAAATTCAATTCCATTTTCCCCAATTCATTTCGCAATGGCGCCGAAAGGAGAGAAGAAGCCGGCGGAGAAGAAGCCGCCGAAGGTAGCGAAAGAAGGCGGCGCCGCCGGCGACGGCAAGAAGAAGAAGAAGATGAAGAAAAGCACGGAGACGTACAAGATCTACTTGTTCAAGGTATTGAAGCAGGTGCATCCGGATATCGGAATATCGAGCAAAGCTATGGGGATAATGAACAGTTTCATCAACGATCTGTTCGAGAAGCTGGCGATGGAGTCGTCGCGGCTCGCGCGGTACAATAAGAAGCCGACGATCACGTCGCGCGAGATTCAGACTGCTGTCAGGCTTGTCTTGCCTGGTGAGTTGGCTAAACACGCTGTTTCTGAGGGTACCAAGGCCGTCACCAAATTCACTAGCTCTTAAGGATTCATAAATCATCATTTTTTCTGTTGATCTGTTGTGTTCATTGGAGAGAGAGAGATTATAGCGTTGTCATGGAGATTATGTGTAGTTTTTTCTTTTGGTAGATTTTTGGAATGAAACGAAATGGATTTGTCCATTTTCATTGGATTTAATTGATGCGTTACGTGAAATTTAGTCAGAATCATCATTTTTTTTCGTCTAATGATCTGTTGTTCATCGGAGATATCGTATCGTTTGTGTGTAATCTTGTACATTTTTGCGCAATGAAATGAAATGGATTTGTGGATTTTACATTGGATTTAATAGCAGTTTTACGTTAATTTTATTTGCGATACTTTTGATTTTGATTACTTATGGATCGGAATGCACGCACGTCTAGCGTGGCGATAGATACAATTGTTTGTAAGTTCATCCCTTCAGTTAACTGTTTTAGGGTTCTTAGAACTTTACATATTATATATCAAGTTACTTGAGCATAAGAAGTTTACAATTATACATGTTCAAGAGTGAATGAAACAACAAAACTAAACCCATTTACAATATATGAGTATTTGCTACTCAAAACTGCACACAAAGAGATCAAGAAACTATGTAACATCTCCAATGATACTTAATCCTGAACAAAATCAAATCCAACATCCAATTTACACAATGAAATCGGCATCTCACTCACCAAACCAACTATATTTTACTCTTAACCATATAAATGTATAAAGCACTCGGCTATAAACAGAGACATTGTTATCGAGTGCGCAGATTAGCAATAGGAATGTATTTTGCAGGAATTCATTTACGAAATTCTTAAACAGAACACAATATAATGGAACTGCAACACACAGCTGATTCTAAAAGAAGCCACTTTCATAAATTCAGAGCTTACAGCACACGTATGTATACTGCTAATATTTTGTACTGCAAAGGGAACAAAAACGTCAATGTAAGTCTCCTGAAGCGTTCAAATTGGGCAAACATCTCAACAAGATAAAGCACAAAAGTTCATTGTGGCAATTAAACTGGAAGAACAGGTTGAGTTTGTGCATCCATCTTCACCCATAAATTCTTTTTATTTTGATTTGGATAAACTTCTGACTTAGATCCTGCATTACAAAAGAAAAGGAATATTTAGATATTATGCCTCCCCAAGTAAAACCTGAAACTATATGGAAACCTAAAGAGTTAAGAAAATAAACGCGTGCAAGCTATTGTAAGACAATCGAAGTTCAGTACATACACAATAAAATTTGATCAACAGATAAAGATATTATGTATCACTTGGGATTTTAGTATAAGTTCATATCTGTATATGCTTTTTTGGTTTTGCACCTCTTCTCAAGTATGTATACAGTTTACACTGTAGACATCCCTCCCAGCACAATGACTCAACATCAGCAAAAATACATTTTACTATATTTTTTGTTTATTTCAAATTTAATCGCATAGATTAATATCAACAGATTAAGTAGCACCCAAAAAATTAAAACGTTTGTTACAAACTCGTGGTGAACAGACAAATTTCTGTTAGACGCCTCCAGTACATAGTACGTTTTCTTGAAACAAGATGGCAAGAACAAATGCCTTTGCTAAGAATGTTTACACAATAAATATGTTATCAATTGAGACTGAAGTAAATGTAAATGGTTGGGCATGACTTTATTAATGTTTGTCACAACTTTTTAGTAGATCTTAACAAATATTTCAGGGTTTTCGAACAATAGGAAGAAGCATAGAACATGTTAGCATAGTCATCAGATTTTTTGATTGCCATCTCGACTCCTCTTTTAGAGTTCTATGACTAGGGGAAACTAGCTACCGACTCATGATTTCTTAGTTCCTGACTAAACATTGTGTAGATGAGTAAAAGTTTGCTTCTTCGACAATTATAATCTTTGTGTTTATGCATACTTGTATTCTTTTGCATTTCACCACTTAGATTTGGCTGAGCAATGGCTTATATTCCCACTACTGATAAATTTATTCAATTTCCTGTACCTCTCAACCCTTTTTCTTCTGGCATCTGAAGATTCAAGGCGAGCCCTTAAAAGGTGAATTTTTGTTTGATCTTTTTCCTATGGTTTATGGTGTAATGAGACAACAAAAGAGAAGGATAGAACCTTGCTCAAAGACCACGCATCAGAGCTTAATTTACTACTCCTTTAGTACCATATCTTAATCTGCTCGATCTTTTAGGGCATTGAAGATTTCTTTTACATCAAAATACAGAATTCCCTTCCTCATAACCATTTAGTACCAAGCGTCAGCTTGGGATGAATGATATTGATTCTTTTGTTTCTTAGCCTCTAGTAAAATTCCTTAACGTACATGCTTAAAGCAACAATATCTGTTACTGAGTCCAAAGAACAAGTAAGAAAGATATATTAATGTTAACCCACTGAAACTACTGGTGCCTGTATTTGATGTGGATTTCAGTAAGAAATATCCTCTTGATTAACGTAAGAATGTTGCAATTCAGCCAGTGAACAGAACATATAAGATAACCCTCGGGGAACATGCATTACATTTCATTTACAATACAAAAATCATTCAGATACTCACACAAATATAAGAAAAAACACAACTAAGAAACCTAATCAAATGCGATAGGTTTATTACTGTTATATCTATTAGGTTCAATAAGTTATACCAAACAATTATACTAGTAGCAGTAACCTCAATCTCTACAAGCATATATCTGCGATGAACCACAAACCTTACAATGGAAATCAAAGAATAGCATCATCCAAAAACATAAAGTCTCAATAGTTTCTTGTTGGAGCCATCAAAATGCCAATAAAAGTAAAGCATCAGCCATTTCAAAGATTGTACATGAGAACAATTAAAATAGCAACACAAACATAACATCAAAAAACCAAAGAATTAATCAGCTCACTTAAAACATGTCTAGATAACGTTAGAATTCATAAACTTTCCACCATAATTTATCTCAAAATCACAATACATAAAATCAAAGAGAAGGGTGTTTTCGTTTATATAAACCTCGGTGACCCGGTATTTGCATTTAAATTCCGATGAAGAATCCGTCCGCTAGCCGACTCCCCACATCCAATCAACTCTTTCAACCCCACATTCCCCACCTTCTCCTCTTCCATTTCCTTTTCATCATCATCAGCACCACTCTCCTTCGTCGCGGCCTTCTTCATTGTCCTCTTCGACGCACCAACCCTCTCGAAGTAATTACCGTAAATGTACTCCGGCGTGTACCCATTCTCCTCATCAAACAACATGATATGCCCATGCCACTCCCACACCCGATAATCGGACCCCGATTCTTCTTGAAACCCGACACAGATATGGTGCTCCCCAATCGTGATAGCCTGACCGGAATTAGGTTTCAATTTTTCGATTTCGCCACTGAGGATAGTACGGACGATTTCCTTTTCGAGCTTCGATTCTTCTCTAGCGAGCTGGGTTTTGGACGACGAGGATGCGTTGTCGTTTTCGGAATCGGATTCGGATTCGGAGAGGTTGAGGAGGAGGTCGGAGAAGAGGAGGTCTTCGAGGGATTTAGCGGCGGAGAAAGGCGGCGGCGCGTGGAGGTTAGGAGGGCGGAGTTGGAGGCGGGACATGAGGGATTGGAGGAGGAGGTTGTCGAAGTTGGGGGTGGCGGCGGTGGAGGAGGAGGAGGAGCCGCCGTTGCTGGTCATTGTTACTTAAGGGATTGGAAACTTCAACGGAGGGGTTTTGGGAGGGTTTTAGTCAGAGAAATATACGTATAAGAAAGAAAAATTTAGAAATAAAAGAATGAAAGATAAGGCCAAGGAGAGAGAGATATTTAGAGGGATGAGATGGTATTTTCTGGTCCCACACTTTGAGTAAATCGTGAAATTTGGGTGTGATCAAGTGAGTTTTAAATCGTTAGATCATAAATATTGAGGTGAACATTAGTTAACAAATACACATGAATATTACGCACATTGATAGTATAAAATTTCCCGTGAAATATGAACATCTCTTATTTTTATCTTGGCCTATTGACGTGGGTCAAATTTGCACCCAAAGATTGTGAAAACTATAAAGACAATAGCACGTGAAATAAAACAATTTGAATGTAAAGACTAAAGTGTAGTGATTTATTGCTTGAGAATTGCAATTTTTTTAGAGAATGAACACACGTATAATTATTTTATACTACTCATACCAGATGTCCTTCCCCTCTAATTGTTGATGTGGCCAAAGGTTACTTGGATTGTAGGTTAGTGATGATCATTTTTCTATAATTTTGGGCAAGTTGGAAAAATGGCTTGACTATTCTTCATCTTCCCCGCTTCTTTGGGTCATCGGGGTGATAATGTGCAGGGATATTCATTGGTTTGGTTCGATCCATTTTGAAACCTAATCGAAATTTTGAACCAAAAACCAAATTTTTCGGTTCAATTTTGGGTCAAACCAAATTTTCGAAAAAAAACCCTGGCCAAATGTAAATTTTGACTCTCACCTTATTAGGAGTGGTTAAGAGTCGAGACAACTAATCAATTATAGGCACATGCAATTCAAGTGAGTTTTTTAAACTCTTACAAAAATATAAAAATAAAAACTATACAGAAATAATTAGGTTTTAATTATGGCCAATTTTAATTCATTACTTTATTTTCCCTATAAGTTGTCACTAGAAAATACACTTTTTTTTATATAGTTTTTGGTCTATATTATAATATATAAAATAAATAAAAATTCGATTTTAGGTTAACCGAACCGAACCTCAAAACTGAAAATCGAATTTTGAAGGACCAAAAAAATTGAAACCAAAAGGGAATTTCAGTTCTGTCCGAAATTTCAACTTTTCAGTCTGTTCAGACGGTTTAGCCAATCCGTGAACACCCCTAATAATGTGTGTTAACCTTGCTTTCAGCCGGCATTCCGCTTGCTCACAGGCCAGTATCCCATAAAGTGTCTTGCTATGCACTATGCTTGTTGACCTGTTGATTTGCTTACTCGAGTTTCCCTTCCTTGTTTGCTCTGTTTTAGCCTTTTCATGAGCGTTCCTTTGAGACTTGTGTTAGGTATTTGTCCACAATAATAAATAAACAATAAAATGGTAGGTGACCATCAAAGTTGAAATACAAAAGTAAAATGGTAGGTGGCCATCAAAGTTGAATTACTCCAACTAACTTGTTTTGAACGGTGGGAATTTCAACCAATGGAAGGAGTTTTGGTTGGTGGAAATTGTGCTATAAATAGCAGCCTTCCATTGCTCATTTGAGGCATCCCAAAACCGAGAGAAAAACATAGAGAGCAAAGTGTGTGTAGTGTAGTATATACTAGGAAAAGTGTAGTGTATACTAGAGAAAGTAATTTGTAGTAATTGTACTACACGGGAAACACTTGTGGGGTTTTTCTTTCGGGGCAATACAAAGGGGGTTGGGAGAGTAGTGTTCTATATAACTTTGAAAGTGGTTGTACAAGAGTGATTTTCTTGAGTTTGTCGATAAACTCAAGTGTGTATTTTTGTACCCGTAAATTTCTCTCATAGTGGAAGAACGGAAACTCTCGTGGACGTAGGCGGATTTTGCCGAACCACGTAAATCTTGTATGCATTATTGTTATATTCTTTCGGGTAATATTTTGTCATTAACTTGTTGGTGGGATTTGCCGAATCTTAATAAGTTAAATCTCGGGCCCAAAACTTCCGCTGCGCCCAACAAGTGGTATCAGAGCCATTTGGTTAAGGGTTGATAAATCGAGATTTATTTATTAAGATGGAGGGCACGTCGAGGGCAAATACATTTTCGGTGCAACAATTTGATGGCAAAGGGAATTTCACTCTTTGGCAAAGAAGGGTGAAAGACCTCCTAATTCAACATGGCTTGGCATTGGTGTTGGAGGGAGAGGAGGCGAAACCGAAGGATATGAAAAGTGCACGGTGGAAAGATTTGGAATTGCGCTGTGTTAGCACAATTCGACTTTGTATTGCAGACAACATTATTAATAATGTTGTGGATGATGATTCTGAAGATTCGGCACCAAAGTTGTGGGCAAAATTAGAGAACTTGTATCTCGAGAAGTCTTTGTCTACAAAATTGCATCTGAAGCGGCAACTCTATAGGCTGAAGATGCTGGAGGGTGATAGTCTGATGGATCACATGAACCAGTTTAACGGACTTGTGGACCAACTTCGAAAAGTTGGTGTTAAAGTCGAGGAAGAAGATAAAGCTCTTTTACTTCTTACCTCGCTCCCGGATTCATATGATAGTCTAGTGACGACGTTGCTATACGGGAAAGATACACTAGACTTGGAGTATGTGAGTGCGTCACTTTTGTCTCACGAAAAACAAAGGAAGGCAAACCAGGAGGTGGGACATGAGTCTGTGCTGGTTACTCGGGGAATGAATCGGTACGGGAGGTCATCTGGTGGTGAATCTGCGAGCAGCAGGTCAGATTCAAAGGTTAGGGGGAAGGGCAGGAGGTGCTACCATTGCCAGGAGGAAGGCCATTATAAAAGGAATTGTCCTAATAGAGGGAGGGACAATGTTAATAATGGTGGTGGTGGTGATGTTGTAGTGGCATACGATGGAGATGTCTTCACAGTCTCTACTCGTATGGATACTTCATCTCGGGATGGATGGATTTTAGATTCTGGATGTGTAATGCATGTATGCTCTAGGAAGGATTATTTTGATTCGCTCCAAGAAAAGAGGGCATGTACTTTGTCCTTGGGTGATGGTTCTACTTGTAGAATCATGGGTACGGGAGTGGTGAAAATCAAAATGTTTGATGGAGTAGATCGTACTTTGGGTGGTATGGCATATGTCCTATAGATGCGAAGGAATCTAATTTCCATGAGCCAATTGGACTCCGAGGGTTGTGAGTATTCAGCTGGAGGTGGAGTCCTGAAACTCACACTTGGCGGAAAGGTCCTAATGAAAGGAGAGAAGTATGAAAACTTGTATCGTCTGGTGACCTCAAAGGATAACTGGGAGTGGAGCGCGCCGATAAACTTCCAGGGTACAGACGGGTGTGAAAGAAACCCTGCTGGGCGAGAGGATGGGTCGAGGTCATCCCTCTCGGCAGTCGACTAGTGGTGTTGACTGGGCTGCATGTGTGCATTGGTCGGGTTTGAATCAGGTGGAGTTAGGACCTTACTGATTCGGCATGTGTAGCAGAATTGATTAATGGCCAATGGAATTCCGTAATTTGGTTTGCGGGGAATTATTATTGTGGAGGTGGAGATTGTTAGGTATTTGTCCACAATAATAAATAAACAATAAAATGGTAGGTGACCATCAAAGTTGAAATACAAAAGTAAAATGGTAGGTGGCCATCAAAGTTGAATTACTCCAACCAACTTGTTTTGAACGGTGGGAATTTTAACCAATGGGAGGAGTTTTGGTTGGTGGAAATTGTGCTATAAATAGCAGCCTTCCATTGCTCATTTGAGGCATCCCAAAACCGAGAGAAAAACATAGAGAGCAAAGTGTGTGTAGTGTAGTATATACTAAGAAAAGTGTAGTGTATACTAGGGAAAGTAATTTGTGGTAGATACAAATTGTACTACATGGGAAACACTTGTGGGGTTTTTCTTTCGGGGCAATACAAAGGGGGTTGGGAGAGTAGTGTTCTATATAACTTTGAGAGTGGTTGTACAAGAGTGATTTTCTTGAGTTTGTCGATAAACTTAAGTGTGTATTTTTGTACCGGTAAATTTCTCTCATAGTGGAAGAACGGAAACTCTCGTGGATGTAGGTGGATTTTGCCGAACCACGTAAATCTTGTGTGCATTATTGTTATATTCTTTCGGATAATATTTTGTCATTAACTTGTTGGTGAGATTTGCCGAATCTTAATAAGTTAAATTTCGGGTTCAAAACTTCCGCTGCGCCCAACAACTTGGTATTCGTATTAGTCTTTTCGGAGTTTAGCCCATATGCACCTCAAATGACAATGTGGCCCACGTTATTTAGACCCAATAACAAGGTGAATTTTATAGCTGTATCATTTATAATTAATTAAATTTGGATAACTAAATTATTATGTAATTGACTAAATTGGATAAAAATATTCATCAGTTATAAAGTAAAGTCGTTCGAGCAGATGATGCCTAGCCCTACTATCAAAGCTGATGCCCCAAGATATTAGAGGTCTTGGGTTCTACTCTCACCGACAGCGTGTGAGTTTTTCTCTACTTTATTGGTAGTTGCTCGCTGTTGTAATTTAGTATTAGTACTATATGCTGATTGATGATTCATATCCATGATGTAATTGATACATGTAATTGATTATCCCAAAAAAAAAAGAAAGAAGCAAAGTCGTTCGAATTAAATTTGGAATAGGTGCAGGTTACGGAAAAATATGAGTAAATTACGGATAATATGTTATTATGTAGTCGACTAAATTGATTGAATAAATTCAGTTATAGATTAAATTCGTTCAAATTAAATTTGGATTTAGGATTTTTTGTACTGCAAGTGAAGGCCCCGGGCTTGGGATGGGCTTTTGACTTCGGAGTTTTGACTGGACCAAATTTAGGTAGTGAAGCTGAAGTGGAGACTATGATGCATATGACGGACACACGGCTATGACATAAGTTTTCAAAATATGCATAATATGAAATATAAGATATAACACACACATATATATGTATATAATCATATAAAAATAAACAAGTATATGCATTTACTAAAGGGTATGTAAACACAAGGAAAAAAATGAATTAAATGAGACAGTACTATTTTTAAGTAATTTTAAGTACGCGTACTTTTATTTTATAACTCCTCATATTTACTATAAGATATAAAAGGTATCAAAATTACTAAAGGATATGAAAACACAAGGGGAAAAAAATGAATTAAATGAGACAGTATTATTTTTAAGTAATTTTAAGTACGTGTATTTTTATTAATAATCTTTATAACTCCTAAAATTGACTATAAGATATAAAAGGTGTCAAAATAGTGGTGCCACTTAGACTTTATACATTAGGATTTATAAATTTTAACTGAAAGCTAATATTTTTTCAATTAGTATCAGGTATATTTTTGTATTGAAAAAATGTCTTGACACTCTATTAGCCGTGTTGAAATTCGGGAAAATTAAATTATTAATACAAAAATAAATAGAAAATCAGAAAATACCCCAAAAAGTGGGGTAATCAGATAATACTATAATACGATGACATAGGCTATGTCGTCTCAGCTAAGAGACGACATAACCTATGTCGTCTCTTACTTTTTCTTTTTTATTATTATTAAATTAAAGTGAGACGACATTGGTAATGTCGTCTCACTTTAATTATATATATATATATATATTTAAATTGTTATCACGGTTTTTGCCGTGATAACATATTTTTTTTTTGTTTGTCGTAATTTTTTATCCGAATATCGAAATGAGTTCATTTTTGTGTGGTTACAAATTTTATATGAAAGTCTACAAATTTTATGTTCGGGTCGAGACCCAAAAATGAACGAAAAAGGGAGAAAAATGAGTAGATAACAAGGAAAATATATTATTTTCTTAAAAAAATTGCTCTAGTGCTGCTTTTTTGCTTGCCGCATTCCTTTATCCAGACATCGAAATGAATCCATTTTTATGTGGTTACAAAGTTTATATGAAAGTCTACAAATTATATGTTCGGGTTGAAACGCAAAAATGCACGAAAGAGGGAGAAAAATGACAAGGAAAAAAAATCATTATTTTTTAAAAAAAATTGCTCTAGTGCTGCTTTTTTGCTTGTCGTATTCTTTTATTCGGGTATCGAAATGAGTCCATTTTTATGTGGTTACAAATTTTATATGAAAGTCTACAAATTATATGTTCGGGTCGAAACCCAAAAATGTACGAAAAGGGGAGAAAAATGAGCTAGAAACAAGAAAAAAAATTGCTCTAATGCTACTTTTTTGCTTGCCGCATTCCTTTATCCGGACATCGAAATAAGTCTATTTTTGTGTGGTTACAAAGCTTATATGAAATTCTACAAATTATATGTTCAGGTCAAAATGCAAAAATACACGAAAAATAGAGAAAAATGAGTTGGAAACAAGGAAAAAAATTTCTCGAATGCTGCTTTTTTTCCCCCTTGTTTTCAGCTCATTTTTCTCTATTTTTCGTGCATTTTTGGATTTCGACCTGAACATATAATTTGTAAAATTTCATATAAACTTTATAACCACACAAAAATGGACTCATTTTGATGCCCGAATAAAGGAATGTGGCAAGCAAAAAAATAGTATTAGAGCATTTTTTTTTCCTTGTTTCCAACTCATTTTTCTCCCTTTTTTGTGTATTTTTGGGTTTCGACCCGAACATATAATTTGTAGACTTTCATATAAACTTTGTAACCACATAAAAATGGACTCATTTCGATACCCAGATAAAAGAATACGGCAAGCAAACAAGCAGCACTAAAGCAATTTTTTTAAGAAAATAATGATTTTTTTCCTTATCATTTTTCTCCCTATTTCGTGCATTTTTTGGTTTCGACCCGAACATATAATTTGTAGACTTTCATATAAACTTTGTAACCACATAAAAATGGACTCATTTTGATGTCTGGATAAAGAAATGCAGCAAGCAAAAAAGCAGCACTAGAGCAATTTTTTTAAGAAAATAATATTGTTTCGTTGTTTTCGAATCATTTTTCTCCCTTTTTCGTTCATTTTTGGGTCTTGACCCGAACATAAAATTTGTAGACTTTCATATAAACTTTGTAACCATATAAAAATAAACTCATTTCAATGTTCGGATAAAAAAATATGGCAAACAAAAAATATATATGTTATCTCGGCAAAAGCCGTGGTAACAATTTAAATATATATATATATATATATATATATATATAAAATTAAAGTCAGACGACATAACCAATGTCGTCTCACTTTAATTTAATAATAAAAAAAAGAAAAAGTAAGAGACGACATAGGTTATGTCGTCTCTTAGCTGAGACGACATAACCTATGTCGTATCATACTATTATCTGATTACCCCACTTTTGGGGGTATTTTTTGATTTTCTATTTGTTTTTGTATTAATAATTTAATTTTCCCGTTGAAATTCATGGGAATTTCATGTCATATACATGTAGCATTAGACTTATCATGTACGACACAATATTTGATGCATGTTAAGACGATGATGATTTTAAGAGTGAAGATACTGGATACATGAATGGATCGGAGGCTTTGATATTTGACATAGAACAATGTTCACTATTATTATTAATTAGTGGCATAAAGTTAGATTAAATGCCCACGATTATCTCGTGGTTTGAATCAATTATCTCACAGTCATAGAGTTTTAGGACTAAACGGAAGACAAGAATAAATGGCTTTACTAGGAATGTCCACGCAATAATATGCTCTCAATTGAGACTAAAGTGACTATAAATGGGTGGAAATCAACCATGTGGCAAGTGTAACATATTAATCATTTTGTGAATTATATTTGAATGTAACTGAATCGGGAGTAGGCTAGAATTTTTCCTATAAATGGTTGTGCATGACCTTATTAAGGTTGAGAGATCATATCAATGCTTCCATATGGCATAAGTTGTTGAGAGATCACCAATGCAACAAATGGTGCTCTTTACCACGGCAAAATTTTAACACCAATTATATATACTTTGTTTTCATAGCAAAAATTCTTTGATACTTTTTATTTAATTTAGAACTTAAATATATTATAAAGAATTTGAAGCATGAACGCATGATATATAAACAGTATTGATCAGTGAACAAATTGAAATAGACAATTTGAAAGATATATATGAAAAAAGTATGTTGTTTTGTGGATTTTTTAAATAAATAACATAGTTTTTAATAATTTTTTAAAAAATAATATACAAAATATTTAAAATTCAGAAATAGAACGATACGCCAATTGGAATGGCGTATCCACCTGGTTACGCCATTCCTAATGGCGTATCGTCTAATAATTTTTTTTTTAAATTTCGTTCAAATTAATTTTTTTTTTGCCGTTGAGTCTGGATACGCCATTGTAAATGGCGTATCCAGACATGTGTGTCAGGTTACGCCATTAAGAATGGCGTAACCTGACACACTCTTTTGACCGAGAACTCTCTTTCTCTCTTCCCCTCTCTTTCTCCCTTCTTTTCTTCTCTCTTCCCCTCTTCTCCTCTCCTTCTGCAAACTCCTCACACCATTCACTTACCCTCTTCTCCTCTCCTACTCTTTCCAATTGAAGGTAAATTTATATTTGAATATAATTTATAATTTTATAATTCCTATTGTAATTATTGCTTAATTTAGTAATATTTCCTAATTTATTTCAAAATTTTAGGGTTTTATTTTAGAATTTTAGGGTTTATTTTCCTATATGTACTAATTTTAGAGTTTATGTTTCAATATTAATGTGTGTTGTTGTATGTTTCGAATTTTATCGGTTAATTTGCACGATATTGAATTTTTATGGTGTTATTTTTGAAATTTAGTAGTAGAATTTTAGTTTATTATTGAAAATTTGTGATTGTTGCTTAATTGGTTAGTTGTTGTGATTTTATTTTCCAATTTTAGGAGTCATTGGTTAATTGTAGTGTAGAAGGTGTAATTTTAGGGTTTATGTTTCAATTTTGATGTGTTGAATTTCGAATTTTATGGTATTATTTTTTTAGTAGTAAAATTTGATTTTATTGTTGAAAATTTGTGATTGTTGCTTAATTTGGTAATTATCCTTATTATTATTTTTATAACTTTTAGGATTCATTCGTTAATTGTAGTGTAGAAGGTGTAATTTTAGGGTTATGTTTCAATTTTGATGTGTTGAATTTCGAATTTTATGGTATTATTTTTTTAAATTTTAGGATTCATTTGTTAATTGTAGTGTAGAAGGTGTAATTTTAGGGTTTATGTTTCAATTTTGATGTGTTGAATTTTGAAATTTATGGTATTATTTTTTGGAATTTTAGGATTCTTTGGTTAATTGTAGTGTAGAAGGTGTAATTTTAGGGTTTATGTTTCAATTTTGATGTGTTGAATTTCAAAATTTATGGTATTATTTTTTTGAATTTTAGGATTTTTTGGTTAATTGTAGTGTAGAAGGTGTAATTTTAGGGTTTATGTTTCAATTTTGATGTGTTGAATTTCGAATTTTATGGTATTATTTTTTTGAATTTTAGGATTCTTTGGTTAATTGTAATGTAGAAGGTCTAATATTAGGGTATATGTTTCAATTTTGATGTGTTGAATTTCGAATTTTAAAATATTATTTTTGAATTTTAGTAAAAATTTTGACGTCATTGTTCAATTTTTGTAATAGAAGTTAGGACTACTCCCTATTTAGAATAGCGGATGATAATCTAACTAATTCTTTGTATTCTAATTGTGTTTATTATATTTTATAAATGCAGGATGGCAAATTGGTACGATCGTAATATATATGGGCCTGCAGATCCTAGTGTGTTGTCGGATCAGGCAAGCCATATGTCTGAGTTGGTATTTTCTGGGAACGATGAAAAAGTACGATCTAGACGAGCAGATGGACATTATTTTAAAATGTTCAAAGCTAACGGATTTGTTCTACCACATCATCGAGTCTTACGAAAACTCCATCAAATGGGGTTTTACCGCTTTTACCTGTTAACGCGGTGTGGCCAACTTAGATTGGATATGGGACTGATGAATGCACTCATTGAGAGGTGGCGTCCGAAGACGAATACATTTCACCTCAGAAATGGAGAGACTACTGTTACTCTCCAAGATATAGCAATATTATGGGGCGTACCAATTGATGGTAAGGCATTAGTTATTCATCATCCCTTTAATGAGTTTAATGATTATGCGGCGTTAGTGCATCAGCTTTTAGGTTTACAAATTACACGAGGTGATTGTAAACCCGCGGGTATGCACTTAAAAATGAAAAGTTTATGTGCATTCATAAAATTGAACGCAACATCAATTGATGATGGGTCCCCTGAGCATATGGTTGATCAGATAGCACGATGTTGGGCTTTTGCATTGCTTGGTGTCATGCTACCTGACAGCACCGGAGAAGGGATTTCGATTTTGTGGTTAATTTTTTTTGAAAATATTGACGAGGTTTACTCATATAGTTGGGGGAGTGGTGTGTTGGCGTATTTGTACCGTCAATTATATCATGCCTCCATGAGGACTTCGAAAGGAGTGTCTGGCCCTTTAACATTGTTACAAGTATAATTTTTTTTTTGTTGTTATATCTTTATGTAAAATAATAAATGTTTAATAAATGAATGTATTTTTGTTTTTAACAGTTGTGGGCATGGTCACGAATATTGGTTGTGAGGCCAGCCCGTTTGCCACAGGAAATGGGACAAATTGATCTCTTAGGCATTGCACGAACGCTTTATGGGAAACGGTAACTTATTTAATTAAGATTTTTAATTCAAAAACAACTATTTTTTTTTAATTATTTGCATTATTGATATTGTAGGTGGTTTCGTCCCGTGAAAAACGAAACGACAACCACTGGCGTTGTAGTGGCAGCTAGAGAAGCATTAGATCAGATGGCCTATCATCATGTGAGTAAAAAAATTTCTTCGGGTTGTTATATTATAAAATTATAAAATCCTTGCGATTTATAAATGGTGGTGTTAAATGTTTTTATTTCAGTTTGTATGGGACTTATACAACTTTAATGAGCCCGATATTGCTGAGTTGCCACCTGAGTGTCTGGCCCCTAATGTGTGGAGAGCATCAGTTCCGATGGTATTCCTCAATATTGTGGAGTATCACCGTCTTGAGCGTGTGCTTCAACAGCTTCAATTCCGACAAACGGTTCCACACTTATATACGCACCCACATTTCAATAGGGTTGACCGTGCTGGGAGGGACAATGAGGATTGGTCCACTTTTAATAGGACTTTCATCGGTATATGGCATGACCGATTAAATCATATTGTGGGAGGTGACGAGGGTACGGGCGCAATAGATGATTACGGGTCCTGGTATGATAGGACCACGCGTCGTTATATATCAAGGATGTTGGATAGGTCTAATGAAGGCTTCCAAACAGGGTCGGCGCCTCTGTTGCATGATGTGGTTAGTATATATAATTGTTTTAGGTTAACATTACATTACATTTCGCCTATATATATGTTTTGATTTGTCTTATGTTTTTTGTTTATCTTTTACAGAATAGGCAAATTCAAGAATATAAAAGTATGATGTCCACATTCATGTCCACAGTTGGCAATCATATTCATGTCCAAATTATGGTGGTTTTTGTCCACATTTTCAAACATACACTCATGTGGCCCTTTATATTTTGATATCATCCAATAATGTGTTTTCTGGCTAAAATGAGCTCGAAGTCTAAACTTGCACCCTTCTCTTTCGTTTTTGTGTTTGCATACAACAACATAAGTAGTCGGGTTACTGAGTTGCACCGTAAACTCTCGTTTCTCATGTGTTACGTGGTAGTCTTTCACCGCTCTTTGCAAACTTTCTTTGTTCTCAAATGTTAATCCCAAACCAAGATTGCCTATCTGATAATCATAAGTCATATCCCCAACTTCACGTGACCGATTTAATGAGTCTCCTTGTAATTCTTCATATGATCTAGAGTAGAATGGGAGCACAGGATGAAGCCGTGGTTGATTCTCTGTTCGAGGAACATCTTCCTCATAATTCGGATCGTTGTTGATATGTGCCTCTAAGTCCGAGTCTGAAAGCCCATCAAGCGAATTTCGACAAGCACTGTCATTCTCATCCTCAAACTGATCGTTTGGAGGTGGTATCGAACTGCTCGCCCCTCCATGATGAGAAAAATGAGCACTATAGTTGCCTTCGTCAAAATGCCCAAACTCGTGATGACTGTGAGTAGACAGACCTACATGTACAAAAAATTGAAATTAAATTAAGGTTTGTTATAATACATATTCATATAATGCAATTATAAAGAATAAAATAAAATAGGACACAAAAATTATGCAAATGTATAGACGATTCATTATTACCCTCATCTTCATCATCCATTGCATAACTCCCTGAGCCATGAGCGGCCAAAGGGAAATTTGGCACATTTTCAACATCTCCAAAAGCATTACCCGATGTAGAACATCCTAAAAAGGTAATCATAATAAAGAAAAACTATCAAAAAGTGATACAATTAAAACTTCTCATAAAAAAAAATTAACATAATTATAACATTTATTTAAAAGTATGATGATACAAAGCAAATATAAAAATAAAAATTACCTGCATAGATATCGTCATTCGGATAACTACTGACATTTAAATCTGGTAAGAGTGGTTGAGCACAAAATGGTGAGAATTGGGTTGGCTGATACGACGTCATCTGTGTTAACAGCGATGTGTATCGACCCTGAGATTGTATTGGCTCTTTTTGAATATAAAGATCCATTGTACTAACCCCAGTATAAGGATCCAAGAAAAAACTTAAATCACCATCATTTTTTACCTCCATAGCTCTCTGCCTGAGCAAATTTCTATCCTCAAAGGAGTACTTCGAAAAAACTTTCAACGAGAATTCATTCGGATTAATTCCTGTACTCTCATATACCTTATTCACCAATTCAACAAATGTGATCGAACGAGATATTCTCATGTACGTTGTTGCTGGAACACTATAACTCAACATATTGTTCGCATCTTCAATTATTTGTCCATCCAAAAATATGCAAACATCAACTAAGTTCTGCCTAGACATTTCTGCAAAGTATACATTATTAATTTATAGCGCGAAAACAAAAATTAAACCTTGTAAAAAAACCTAAAAATATCATTCATAAACACTAAATTCAATATTACATCTCAAAATTATGAGCACAAAATTATACATTTTACCTAAAATATTATATCAAAGTTCAAATCCTAAAAACAACTACATTGAAAATCTAAGTACAAAATAAAAACTACATAATTAAATCAAAGTACATACCCTAAAACCAACTACATTTAAAATCTAAATACAAAATAAAAACTACATAATTAAATCAAAGTTCATATCCTAAAAACAACTACATTCATACCCTAAACATTAATTTCGATATTATACCTAACATAATTTACACCTAAAATTAGAATGCAATAAATATATAAACCATAAACTCAAAGATTAACATTTAAACTAATATTTATGTTATAACTTGATTCAAAATTAAAATTAAAAATTGTGAATATTTAAACTATAGGAAGGAAATACTACACTAACTCAAAAAATGTATTTAATTGAATAATAATATAGAATTAAAAAAATTACCTTGTGATCTACGGATATAATGCAATTGAGAGAGAGGAAGAATGAAGATGGAGGAAGAATGAAGCAGCAAAGCAGTAGACGGAGAGAAGAGGAAGAAGAAGAGAGAAGAAAAGAAGGGAGGGGAGAAAGAGAAAAAAGGGTGAGGTTACGCCATTGTAAATGGCGTATCCTGACACGTATCCTGACAAGAATGGTGTAACCTGACACACATGTCTGGATACGCCATTTACAATGGCATATCCAGACTCAACGGCAAAAAAAAAAGAAGTTAATTTGAACGAAATTACAATTTTTTTTTTTATTAGACGATACGCCAATTGGAATGGCGTAACAAGGTGGATACGCCATTCCAATTGGCGTATCGTTCTATTTCTGAATTTTTAATATTTTGTATATTATTTTTTTTAAAATTATTAAAAACTATGTTATTTATTTAAAAAATCCGTTGTTTTGTAGGGTTATCATATATATAGAAGAACTAACACAGAGCTATTAAAATTTGAAATACTCAATGATTATTATCATCTCAGCATCTTATAATTGAAAATAAAATCACATATGGGATCTACTAAATTGGATATACTTCCATTGCATCCATGTAACCAGATGCATGGTATTTTGTTAATAAATTTTTAGATTCTCGGAAATTATAAAAGGACGATCAACAATAACAATGACAATAATGATTAGGGGGTTGGTGGTTGAACACTTTGCAAAAGCCTCCTTTGCCACAATCACTATCAAGGCACATTTGGTTACACTTTTGGTCGTCTGATCCTGGATTACAACTACCAATATGATTGTCAGCGCAACATGTCAACTTCCCTTCAACAGAAACACGATTTATATCTGCATGAGAAAACAAAATAAAAATAAACTCATTAAACATGCATGCATGCACCCGAAAAAAGAGAGAGAGCATAACGTTGTGAATATAAACAATATATATATATATATATATATATATATATATATATATATATTGTCCATTGCTATAAAACTTGTAGAGCTCAGGAAATACACAATTTTTGAACCTGTTGACATCACGAAAACCACAATAAAAAGTAACGCCATAACCCTACTGGTGGCCATGGATGTTGGGATCTGGAGCTTGTGTGGGTATATTATAGTATAAATTATTGATGAAGGATGAATTTTGTGGTTTACATGTACGTAGTTGGGAGTTTATATAAGAAAAATTGGTGGTTTAAGCTTGGTAAGTGAAATTATTAATCAATTTCCTTTTTTAATTGGTTATTTTAGGATCGATTATGTATTTATGGTTTAATAAGATTTTAATTTCCAAGTTATTCAAGGGAGATTTTATAATGATTTATTTTCCTTTTAGGTGATCGAGGTTGAAAAATAGTATATTAGCTAGTTGGATTCTCAACAAATATATTTTCTGCGAGCAATCATGAAGAATATGTGATGTATTACCAAAACTTAATTGAGTATATATGGAAAACGAACAGGGAAATATAATATACTACTTATTATAAATAACATGCCTAATTCTCGTTTTTGCTTCTAAAGGATTTTTTTTTTTTTTTGGTATATACCAGGGTTTTTCCCCAGCTGGACGCCGAAGACTATTTCCCTTCGAGGCGTAGAGATCACCGAAGTGGGTTTTGCCTCTCCCAACAAAGCCTTTTCCATACATATCGCCAGAAATCGAACTCTGGACAAATGCTTAAGAAATCCAGCTATCTACTAACTGTACTGGACCTTATTGGTCTTCTAAAGGATTATTGAATAAGGAAAACTCTCTCTCTCTCGATTTGTTTAATTTTTTCCAAACTGTTTTGAACCAATTTTCTTGTTTGTCAAACATAACGGGGGTTAACCCCCGTTATGTTTGACAAACAAGAAATTCGGTTGGCACGTGTACAATACGTACAACACATGCACTCTTACTAATCGACAGTTAAATTCAAGAATTACGAAAACTCTATTCTTCCATGATTCATGTCTCAACCATTATTTTATCATACGTGCTCATGTACATACACAAATGGCCTCTCTAACTTTTTTTTAATCAATAAAATGGTCTATCAAACTAATCAAACTAGTCAAACTTAATACCAGAATGTCATTTAAACACTTAATTAGGCTTAAGCAATTTATTGAACTCATAACTTCTAATATCGAAACAAATATATTTCACGTCCATATATAACTGTAACGACGACACTAATGAACATGTTTTAATGTTTAACTTATTATTGGTCGATAGAATAGAGCATATGACAATTTTAGCTAAATAATTTCAAAAGTTGGAACTGGGGTGTACATGGTCGGATTTGGACGGTATTATGATAAAAATTCAACTCGATCAAATATGAGCGGGTTGACAAAATATCAAACGAAACCCGTATAATTATCCTTGCAAATCGAACGGTTCAGGTTGGTTGGGTTCAATGTGTATAAAGTGGGCAGATAGATGGACTGATGGGTTTATTGAATTATAATTATAGTTCTTACAACGTATTTTAGTTAAAGGAGTAAATAAGAAACTAAAGAATATATTATTTGCAGTAGATATAATTTTAAAAATTAAGTAGGTAGGAAATACAAGAATAAGTGGGTTTGCTTCATATTATTATATTTTGTGATGAGAATTTATCATATATATATATATATATATATATATATATATATATTTCCTTGATTAGGAAAATAAAATTTTCTTCAAATCAAATAATAGCACTCCTGTTAGAGAGTATATATGTATATATTGTTTCAAAGTCTGGTGATAATTTTTAACTATATAATATATATCCATACGTGTTCAATATATATAATTAGTGGTCGGGTTGTGGGTTAGGCGGTTTGCAATTATTCAACCCACCACTTGACTCGAAAGTGATGGGTTGTAATATTTTCAAACTGCCACTATTATTAAAAAAATTGAAACGGACGATTTTCGGACATATCGGCCTAGTTTGAGCGGTTCAGGCGATTAGTGCGGGTTTATATATATTCCTAGTTGCAACAATTGTCCCATACGATTCTTTGTTTGCAATCTGGTTTCTATCTATTAAACACATGGATGAGATTCACGTGTGGCATGCACAAACTGTTAAGGTTTTAGGATAAACTAGATAAATAACCTTTGAATTCTAAAAAAAAAATAAAAAAATTCACAATCTTAGAAATTTTAGTATGCTTTAATTAGTCATTCCTCCCATCACGTATAAGTTTAGCCATTCCCTAGCATTAGGAATAGATCTTGGGACAACATTATCCTCCCCAACCTAGTAAAAGGATATTGAAAAATCGATGCAAAAATTACATTTTGTGATAATGATTAAAAATTTAATTACTTTATAAATAATACAGATAATCAAAAATTCAAAAAAATTAGGAAGAAATATATAGTAAAATGCATTAGAAATTTTTTAAAAAATAGGGACTAATATTTTTGTGCACAACAAATCACTTTCATTATTGAATAAAAATAAATTTAATTGAAAAAGTGAGAAAAATAGGGAAAAATACTAAATGAATTGAAAATTTTGAAAAAAAAGACAAATAATCTATTAAAATGTTGGAATGTGCTTAAAAACATCAATCGGAAAATTCTCGATATCCATCAAAGTCAATTATGAAATCCAATAATAACTCTAACATTGCTACAATTCCTCAGCCGATACCAATTATATATCTTTTTAATAATCACTCCATATATAGAGTTCTTTTTTTTTTTTGATAGAAAATCCATATATAGAGTTCTAATTCACTTAAAATTAAAATTCTAGTACTGGTGGAACTCGAATGGAAATTTCGAACGTAACCCGTCCTACGTAGGAAAGGAGTACACAATCTATATATAAAGTCCAAACTAACTTTCCTTTTTAATCAACAACTCATCAGATCAAATCTCACTTCATTAATTATATTATTCTCCCAAATAATTAAATCTCTCTCTCTCTCTCTCCACACATATCATATCATAATTTGTTACTTTCCTTACAAGTTTTTTATTATCATTCAACCCTCGTCTCTTGACGTTACTACTTTTGATCATCTTCAACAATTCAATAATAATGCCGGAAATCGATGGTGGTAATGGTTGGGAACGATGGAGATGCTTAGTTGAAGCGGCGCATATGTTGTCTGAAGGTATCCCTTTGGAGCAGTTAATGATCAATACGGCCACTACTAATTATCAAGAAGAAAAACCCACAAAATCAGATACTAATAATAGTATTCAAGATTCTATTCATGGATTCTTGAAGAAGGGCAAGAGATCATCTGCAGGACCAAGGAAGGAGAAAAGTACTTCGACAAAAAGTAGTGCATATGATCATGATGATACTACTACTACTACAAGTACAACAACAAACCTCCTGAAGAAGAAATCAAACCTCAGAATAATTTTCAAAACCAGTACTACTGTTATACGCACTCAAGAAGGTATCATCTCCAAGAAAATTGCTATCAAGAAACACCACGACGCCCCCGAAACATCGACGGCCCGTGAAAACGCCAAGTATCTTGGAAAAAGAAGAATGGATTGTGACAACGACGACGTCCCAGAAGCGAATAAGGCGAAGAAGAAGAGAGGTGTAATTAATGCAAAACCTCCAACTTCTCCTCGGCGTAATCTTCCACAAGAATTCAAGGATCGCATTCGTGCTATCGGGGGTTGTCCAGACAACGCTGTTTTAGTTATTCAGAAGAAACTAACTAAAACTGATGTGAGTAGTGGTCACAGTAGATTATCGGTGCCCTACAGCCAAGTGGAGCATAAATATTTCTTGAATCTAAGTGAAGTCAAAAGTTTGGAGAAACCGAAAGCGGACATTCTGGCCACTCTCGTTCAGCCATGTCTTGAAGAATGCGACATCAATTTGAGAAATTGGAAGACCAATAATCATTACGCGCTGGTCAAAACTTGGAATGAGGTTTGCATTAGAAATAAACTGAGAGAAGGGATGAAAATTCAATTGTGGTCGTTTCGGAGAAATTTGAAGTTATGTTTCGCCCTTGTTCCAATTGTCGTTTGAAGATGATCTCTTCCTCGATGGAATATCGATCTCTTTTAATTTGTAGATTGGTTGGTTTTTATTTTGAATTGTTTGTTTGTTTATAGGAGGATTCATGAAATTCTTTAATTTTTTCTGGCTGCTTTTAGTGATCAGGGAAAACGGAATTTGAGTTTGAGATATTATACATCTCATTTGTTAATTACCTTGAGAAATATATAAGAGATTCTTACGTTCATGTATTCATCAATTTATTTTACGTATTTGCGAGTATTAATTGTTGCTAGTATGAAATTGAATGTTTAACTTTATGTTACTATTCTTCTGTAATTATTCTTTCATGAGACAGATAAAGTTAGATTGATTATTTCTAACATAAAATTAGATTAATGCCAAAAATTGTGTACTTCTCAAATAAGACCTCTACTTCTTTTTGTGTTAATTCAAAAGCCAATAATTGGTGATGAATAAGCTGTCTTTAAGTTTTCTTCCTTAATTATTTCTCATGTTATTGGGTGTAAACGAAATATTTCAAAGCTAAAACATAACCATAAGCAGTTAAACTGGCTGGCGAATTGAACATATAAGAATTGAAAACCAACCACCTTTTACACAGCAAATACTATATTTTAGGGTTTACTGGCTTCCTTTAAGAAGCACTATTTAACCAATCTACCGTGGAAATTAGTAGTTGTTATTCGTCATCATCGACTTAATACATTTTAGAAGAAATTATAGTATATCAAAATACTCTTTTGGTGCACCACCCCTTCGGCTTGCCGCAAACTGGAGCCAAATTACCGCCTCAAGCCCTCGACTATGTAGTCTGCGTAAAGGTCCCTGCAGCCAGGAAAGAATTATATGAAGCAATAACAAAACTAATAAGGGAGCCAAAAGAGGACGATTTAAAAGGAGCCGAACTTATGCAATTTATATTTACTGCGCGACAAAATACTGATCCATATCATATTTTTTTCGTATCTTAGTATTTCTTAGGAATAAATACATGCACACCTCCTCACTTATTGTGTAATTACCACAAGCCTCTTGAGGTTTTGCAATTTACCAAGACACCCAGTCATATCCTGTCAATTTTAAAAGTAAGGAGTGAAATTGTAATATACTTTTACTGACCGGGTGAAGTTGTAATATACTTTGACAAGGAAGTTATGATAATTTTTCAAACATCATAGTGTTTTCGTAATTTTAGTCTCACACAGGAGTGAGTGTACTTTACTTTTACAAAGGAGCAAAACTAGCTGTTTTATGTCTATAGTTCTTTTTAACAAAATCCTGAATAAGTAGTTTAAAGAGGGATGGAGCCACTCACATGGAACGCTGGATTGCGTCATAAGCGTTCGTGGCTGGAAGAAATTGATCGACTGCAACATCCTTGTTCTCATTTTTCTTGTCTGTTTCGATTGTTTAGGTAACAAGATAGTATAAAACTCCAGCATATCAAAAGACTAGTCAAATTCCAGTAGTGAAAGCCAGGGACGTTTTGTTCAATAAGAAAAATCCAAATACAATCTTTTATAAAGGATACAGTCTTCGAAAAAACGGCGGATCTCAGCCAATCGGTGGGGTGGAAGCTCTTTAATGTCTGTATAGTGCTTATATTCAGGATCATCAGCACATACAGCAATTATCTTGTCATCTTTCTCACCCTGTTGAAGGTAACAAGTCAACAATTGTTTTTCTTAATTGCTATATGGAAGTGATCTAAATGTAAAGTAAATGTACCTGATCAATCATGGGCATGAGCCCTATTGCTTTAGCCCTGAGAAAGCAGCCAGGAAGAACTGGTTCCTGTTTATGTTTGTCGGTATAGTTAAATGACAATAAACATTATTTTTGAAAGCCTAAAAACATTTCAAGCATCATATTTTGCACAAATTTAAAGGGTTAAACTTAGCTATCATGAGTTTCAAAGCAAATGAGGAGATTCTAGTGAAAATTATGCATTTGCTTTCTGAGAGTGTGAGAAATTCCAGATTGATCATACCTGCATAATGACCAATACATCAATTGGGTCATTGTCTTCGCAAAGAGTGCGAGGGATGAAGCCATAGTTATGGGGGTACACAACTGATGAGTAAAGGACACGATCAACCTGCAGGTGCAAGCATATTTTTTGGTACTTCATAATTGACCAACAGAACTTGCTATATAATTAATAAGCCTCATACCTTGATTAGACCAGTTTTCTTGTCCAGTTCGTATTTCACCTTACTTCCCTTACCTATCTCAACCACCTGCAGGATTTACACAACTTGGTTTGAGAAGCTCCGCAAACCAAAATATCAGAAGATCATGGAAGAAAAAAAAAAATCAAATTATATAAGCTACAATAGATCCTTCACAGAACAACCTCAAATGACAGTAGAAAGCAACTGATCCACATATTATCAGCAATGTTTATGAGGCCTTGTTTAGTCGAGCTGAATAACCTTTTCACTACTATGAAATGACAATCTAGTTTGTCCAAAATGAAGTGATGAGATATTTTATTTTACTGAATATCAATAGACGAAATTTTGATACAAATACGTGATCAATGAAAGGCTGAATTCAACAGAGACCAAATTTAACGATTTTCCCAAGAGGTCAAAAGAGTATATGTAAACAAGGTTCATGCTCTGATGTTCTAAAAACTGAATGGGGTTATTTGTCACGAGTATGACCAGTTTCAGTAGGATGTTCTCAACTCAAAACCTCTATGGTCATATGATGACACCTTAACTCTGTCTAAAAGTATAAAATGATTGACAAGTTCCCAACTGAAGTATTCAATCTCATATTTGAAATCTTCTTCAATTTATTACAATAATATGAAAAGAAATGAAAAGGCTAAATAATTTTCAATATCCTTACACAGTTAAAAATTACTGGTGCTCCAGGTCCTGTATTGGAAAATAAGAAAGAAAATGATTAGACTTAAGAATTCTAACTGAAACTTGGACACGATCGTAGAGAGTATTGATACATACCTATCTCAAGATCGTGCCAAGGATGAGCAGCGACACTTTTCGTGGTCAGGGAAGAGAGAATCTTTTCATTGAGAGGTAAATGTGATGGCTTCTGAACACCAGGGGATTTGTTTGGCGTCTCAATTGGTGGGTCCATAACTGCAGGTGGCATATCAGGACATCAGTAAACATTTTTTGACTTATTAGCTAAGATACATGCATTTCCTGATAAAATTGAAATGTGATAGAATATAAAAGATGTTATGCTAAATAAGTATTACAGCTCCAAAAATTCATATTAGCGGTTGGCTTCCAGTGAAAGTCAATAGATATTATGCAGCCAGTATTCGAAAAATGAAATGGAAATCATACAAAACCACTTCTCTGGTGATCAGCCATTTATTATACTCCTTATCTCGCTGTAACATCTACAACTAATGTGAACTTTGACATACAAACAAACCTAAAAGGGTACCGAGATCAAAGTGAGTTAAACAATAACCAGCTGAATAATCATGCCAACAGAACGGAAAGGGACACGGTTACTCATTCCATAACATCAAAATGGGCAAAGCGTTCTGATGACCCTCGATAAAGTGTCAACAAATCACCATGCAACTTTTTAATTGTTTCCCATTGCTAAAGTGCATAGTTTTTGAACTAATCAGGTATAAAAAATCCTCAGCACAACAGGCCTTAACAAAATAATTACAAATCAGCTTCCTGCTAATACAAATGACAAAGAGTAGTCACAAATGCATGTTTGCTGCTCGCTTTATAAGAGACAATATTTCGACAAAACTACATAAAGATCCGAAACGCTTTTGATTCTAATGGGGTAAAATACTGCTAACTACAAATTTGGGAAATACTCGTCACCAAAACCTGATAAAAACAAGTGACAATTTAAATTCAAAACAGCCAGACAAAGAAAAACACCAACAAAAAGCAAAACGAAGGACAAAACACCTAAAACAGAGCATAACTGCAGAATAAAGATTCTTGATGAAGCAAACTTTGCTGTCAGTTGACTAAAATCACAATCAATTCAGTTGACTGCATAAATTGGCTGGAAAATTGAAAGGAAAAAAAAAAAGAAATAATGACGTGTCTATGAATGCATGGATTCAACCAAGACAAGGAGATCTCTGCATGCACAGTTGCGTCGATCTATGTTCGAATACATAATTTAATAGTATGATTACAGCCTATGTACGGTATTCAGAGATCTCAGCATGGATACTTGCGTCGATGTATGTTCGATACATAATTTAACAGCATATTTACAGCCTATGTACTGTAATCACTTAAACAGCAGGAGCGTATACATTCAAGTCCAGCCAACGGTTACCATATTAATGGGAAAAAAAGGTTACATATAGGAAAACGCACTTAAATGCACACAAACCTGGTAAAACTCAACAGAAATTGTTGGTGAATCAGGATAAGCCAAGTAAAAATTGATTCGATGTTGATAAATCTATAACCATACGGTCATCAAAATCAAGCAAACATTTCCATATCCTCGTAACAGAGTAATGCAACTAAGATAAACAAAAGAAACCAAAATTACACAAAAACACACACCATACAAATCAATCTAAATCACAGTTATAAAAGGGAAAAAAAAACAACATACCTGAAATGATCAAAATAGGTTAAACAGAACAAGAGAAGATGAAAGAAGCTCAGATCAGATCTCGAATAGAAAATGGAGAGTAACAATGAAGGCAAGCAGGAATATATATAGATGTTTTAGAGAGAGAAAAAGCCCTAGAGAGAGAAAGGAAGGAGATGAGTAAAGGAAAGCTTTCAGTGAGAGCTAGTGTGTGTGTGTGTGTCAGTGGTGGTACATTCCGCGTTCCCGCTCTGTTCCGTGCTTTGCCTTTTAAAAGAGCATATTCAAAGCAAAAAGGGTGAAAAACAGAGAGAATAAAAGGGCAAAATTCCTGCGTTTTTTTCGCTTTTTTTTGGCGGATAATTTTGGCATATAGAATGTATGAACATTCTGCGGGCCAAGCTTAGACACGTGGTCAGCTATGATTGGGTCCTTGGGTGATTGTAGGACCGGGCCTATTAGATGCTTATACAGAGTTGATATGGCTAAGTAAAGAATGAAATTCTAGCTTTTTCTCGACTTGGCCTCGTTCAATCGTATTTCATAAAATGAATGACCTATCATATGATAAGTGTAATACACTCACTCTATATTTTGACCCGTATTTCATAGAATGAATGACCAATCATACGACAAAGTTAATGCATTCTCCTTATACATAAGTGTGGCTGAGCCGGAAATGGATTAAAATTTTCGGTAAAGTATATAGTCGAGCAAAGGACATTTGTTACCGGGTATATTAACACCCCCGACGTTGGGCTCCGCTCAATGCTGGCGCCTTAACTGTCATCGAGTATTTCTCTTCATGATTCATGGAACTTTGCTTTGATTGGTTAGTTACACCTGGTTTGAACTTCAAGATTCCAAGGCCTGCTGGTGCAATTTTCAGGTCCACATTTAAATTAAGGCACAAGTTACCCATTGAAAAATATTTGTTTGATAATTGCTCTTTATCATACTTCTTGTAGTTATAAAGTTAGGAGAATAAGTGTGATAAATCAACAATATTCTTAACAATAATATTATGTTACCATTCACAATTCTTAGCAAAAAAATGTTATATAGGGATAATTACACTCACACACCTTCAATGATGGTGTAATTACACAAACATCCCCTCACTAATTGATAATTACCCCATATCCTATAGTGAAAAGTGGACCTGGACCAATGATCTCGGTTTACCATAGAATTAGACGAAATTGAGAAACAGGACCGTTTGAAGTTTGAAGTATTTAGCTCTATGAAGTTGAGCTTAGAGGAAGGGTGTTGCTGAAGGTGCCACGCAAATTAGAATAGGTAGGCTTGGTTTAACTAGGGTGTTCATGAGCTGATATATTATATATGATATATTATAAAATATAATATTATAGTATATATTAATAAATAAAAATTATTCTATTATTATTGGCTTGAGTCGACTCGACTCTCGAGCTCAACTCGAGTCGACTTTAACACAGAGATGACAATGGGACAGGTATGACTATGAGCTGGGTATTGCAGGACTCGAGATCTGTTGTGCTAAGAAATTTTAACTCGGTCATTACCCGACCCCACCTTGAATGGGTACCCTGCAAACCCGACCAATTTTTATTTTTGATTATTTTTTTGTCTAGCATCTTCTCGTGAACGCATTCAAAACAAATAAAAAAAATATAGAATCAATGATGTAGTGTAAACACATCCAAAATATAAGTCATCCGGTACTTAAACATAAATACATTCGAAATAAAGTACTAATTTCACAAATAAAGTCATCTCATACTCGCGTTTATGTCAAACAACTAGCTAAGCGAAGGTAAGATGCTATTTGAAATAGTACTTTTTGTGGTTACAATCTATTAATACTTATAAATATAAAATAATAATTAAATATATAAAATAAATAATAATGTATTAATAACCGGCGAGTTCGAGTCTGGGTCCAGCTTCGGGTTTGAGACGGGTATTTGCAGGACTCATTACCCGCCCAGACACAACCGGTCTTGAATTTTGACACTCGGACCTAATCCTATTTAATTTGACTCATACCCGCCCTAATATGGACGGCCCAGAATGGGTAATCGCTCTACCCAGATTCATCCTTAGTTTAGCAACTAAACTTTGGAGGGCACACCCTATTCCATTTAACAAGGCCATGCATGGAGTGTAAACGAGCCGAGTTGAATCAAACGGGATATTGTTCAAACTTGTTTGAAATACAATCGAGCTTCAAAATTTGTATTTGAGCTTGTTTGATTATTAATCGAGCCAAACACTAGTCGAGTTCGAGTAGTTTGATTTTTTTTTACATGTTTTTATTATTTTTTACTAATCGAACCGAATTTCAAAACTTATAAAACACAAAAAATTGTTTTAATTTATTTTGATAAGTTAACGAATCGAGCTCAAACGAATTTTTAATAATCGAGTTCGAATCGAGTATCTAATAGTTTGATTAAAGCAATGCAAGGGGGAGGGAGTTCCGTGTATATATATATATATACATAGAAAATGTTTACTAATGAGGTTAATAGTTTGAGAAAATTGAAATATACTCGTAGCAAATTGGAGAATAGCATGAGACGGGTTTTAGGGGAGGGGCCGGTTTTAGGTTTTCAAATTATTACAATAGGCAGGTTCGGGCCGGGTTAACGGGTTTAAGAGAGAGAATCTCCTCTGCGTAAGTTTCTTCAGGTCCGTCTTCCTTCCTTGTCCCGCCGAGCTGTATACATACCGACCTTCGTTGCAATGCCCCCTACGTAAAGTTTCTTCAGGTCCGTCTCTGACTCTCACTTCTTTGTTTAATTTTGAATTGTTCTTCCGATAGAGATAGAGATAGAGATAGAGATAGAGATAGCCCTCATCTCTATCCTGCTGCTTTGGAGACTTATTCATAAATCTTAAGATGTTTGATTTTTGAACCTTTTGACATTACATTTTAATCTCAAGTCATATGCATTGAATTCGATTCCCCTAATGCTGTTTCCAATCATTATGTAGTTTCTTCGCCACTAGTAATCTTTTACTACTTGTTAGTTACCACAGAATTTTCGCGCTCAATTCTGACACTATTTCGGCAAATTATAATGGACGTCAGCAAGGTAACAATTTCTAAAAAATTTCATGCTTCATTTGCATTTCGAATTAGCAAGGGTACTAAGAATTTTTACTGAGAACTTCAAGTTTGTTGCTGCTTGCTGGGTTGTAGAAATTTACTACTGACCAGAGTAGATGCCGAGAGCTGGCAATGTCGTCGTCTTTTTGCCGTAGGATATACTCAGAGGTAATCGAATTAGGTATACTTCGATTCATATCATCATATGGTGCAATTGCTTATAGAATATGCAGTTTTTTCTATAATTCTTTTTCTGAAGGATCTTGCTCATAATTCGTTGGATGAACTTGTGCGTTTGTACAGGTAGAAGAGGTTGGATGGGAGCACCTTTTGAAATTGGGGGAAGATCTGTCATTTCTTAGCTTTCGTATATTGTAAGTCTAGAAATTAAGAAGAAAAATTATTAACTCATACTGCATAGATGTATAAAAAGCACTTTCTTGTTCTCATAACTAATACTTCTTTACATGCATTAGTTGTTTGGCTATGCAATTTTCTGGAAAGCTTGGGTTTAAGCTAGTCCTAATAACATCATTTTGTTATTTAAATAACTCAAGCTCGCTTGATATGATTTGGCGTGTGCTACACTAAATGGGGAACAATGGGCAGCTTTCCATAGAAATGTATATGTATCTTCATGGGTGATAAATAGTCTTCAGGTGATCCTCTATTTTTTTTTTGATAGAGAACAAATCCTCGGCCATTTCAAGTAATATCTCTCATTTCCCAAATAGCAGTTACCAAAGAATGTTATTAGGATTAGAAACATACTTCTTTTTCTTCTAAAAATGCATATTTTTTCATCATCATTTATATTTGTTAATATCCTCAATGTTTTTAACTGTTATGGTACTTGTGCTAGGGACAATAAGGGTAGAGCGTATATCCTGGAGATAACATTGGATAAGACCTATCCTAGGTATCCACCTTCAGTATCAGCGGTTTGTTCATTGCCACTACCTGTTTCATATTTGTTTCTTCTTGTGAAATGTGTAATCGCTGAGGCCTATATCATGTCCCAGGATGTGCCTTGTAACTTTAATCTGGAATGGACTTCAAACTCAAAGTTAAGAGATGTTGTGAAACAATTTCATGAGGTAACTCCGTCAGATTTCTAACTTCCAGTCAAATCTTTATTTTTCCTTGGAGATAATTAGATGTTCACCTCTTCACTTATTGGGTAATTACCACGAGCCACTTGAGGTTCTGCAAATTACTAAGCGCCTCCAGGTACTCGAAAACAGGGTCTAGATTGTAATATGCTTTTACAACAATGGGTGATATTCTAATATGTGTTTACTAACAGGGGAAGTTCTGGTCATTTCTAAAACTTCAGGGTATTTTGTAATTATGGTCTCACACAGTGGGTGTCTATGTAATTTATCCTATTCCTTGAAGGTTTTTGAAGCATGATTTCTTTAGTCATGTTGATTTTGTTCATGAATATAGTCTTTTGTGCCTAGCATGTATATAAGCTCCAGGATTTCTGGTCCACTTTGGATGACATTGATCGATCTCTTTGGGTCACTGATCCCAAACAATCACATCATGCAATGTCATATCGCCAAATTAAAATGGGTTAGTTTTCATGAAAAGAATTCTCATAATCTTCTTGGTTTCTCATTGCTGTTGCTAATCCTTTTTATTTTATTTTATTTTCCTAAAGGAAATGATTGCAGTATCATATTGTCGGTCAATTCCGGTGATCCTCGATCCCTACCTGAGTAGGATCTTCTTAAATAAGTTGTGTTATTGCTAAGTACAATTGGTCTCTTACTCTCTTATACTAATTGACTCGTAATCTGGTAGGTGTCGCTTCCTCGGTTCAGATGGCAAAGTCAACTTTCTGAGGGAAATTTGGAAGAGAAACTGTAAAAAATGGTAAATTCAAAATCCTTTCTACTAACATCTTGTTGACATAGAACCTCTAAATAGATAACATTTCCTATGTTTATTAATAGCTTCAGCTTGGTATTATTTGTCTTAAAATAATAGTTGCCTTCTCTTCTGGAAAAAGGGCAAAAGAAAAATCTTTCCCAGAAAATCTTGCACGTGTTTTTGACACTCATTTACTCGAACCCCCGCATGGCGAGAAGAATGAGGAGCAGGTTGAATGTGGCATTTGTTATGCTCAATATCTTCCCATAGGTAATTCTTCCAATCATGTCATTAAGCAAAGAATGATTTATTTTAGGGTAAATTAGATAGACACTCTCTTTGGGACTCCAATTACGAAAAACATCTCGAGTTTTTGAGAAAATTTCATATCTTCCTTTTCAGTAAAAGTATATTACAATTCCACCCCATATCAGTAAAGAGCATATTAAATTTTCACTGTGTTAGGGTCTAATAGGGGTGTTTTGGTAATTTGCAAAGCCTCAGGGGCTCGTGGTAATTACCCTAAGTGAAAGGGTGTGCATGTAATTATCCCATTTCATTAACTTGGGTTCTTTTGTCATAGATGATGAACTTGGTGCTAAGAGTGGCAGTGCAACTGATCATACGTGTGAAAATGGAAACTGTAATCGAGCATTCCACAGTGTTTGTCTTGGGGATTGGCTCCGCTCCATTACCACAACAAGGCAGTATGTTCTGCTCTTTGGATCTTGTTTATTTTAAATCTATGTTCCTTGATAACTTGATACAATTTTAATTAATTCTATACAATTAATTCCTACCTTTCTTCTTAGAATTATCTTTAGTTTAAGTAATTTGATATGAGTTTGTTCTAACAGGGGATTTTGTTATTCGTATTAATATCGTCATGTACACTTGCATTGCAGGTCATTCGATGTTCTGTTCGGGAACTGCCCCTACTGTTCAGATCCTATTGCACTCAAAATCAGTACCAAGAAGTAGAAAATAATTGTTTCCTGTCTGAAGGAGGTTATTTATGAGAGTATTTATAGTAGATGAAGAATAGTTAAGGCACTTTATTCTCTTTTTTGATTTATGTCAAGTTTTTTCTGGAAAGCAGTTTTTTCTTGCAAGTTTGAGTAGATATATCTGTCTTAGCATTGTAGCTTGCTTGTCTGAAGGCCTTTTTGTTAAAAGTAGTAAGTTTTACGTGTACTTGTCAATCTGTGAATGTCTTGTCCCATATTCTTATCAAAGTTGTGGAAGTTAATAAAAATATTCAAATAACTGAAACATGTAATAAAGAAAGAGAATGGAAAAGCAAATATGAAAAGAAAAAAAAAGCTAAAAAAGTTGCTACCTATGCTAAAATTGGGCTAAATAATGTAGTAATAATGACTGATTTGTGTGCTAACTAATTTATATAAAAATTAACTAATTTGTGTAACCTTTTATGATTCGTTGACTATATATTTCTAATTGTAATTTATTAACAGATACGTAATACCAATTTTTGTTCGTTAAAATTTGAAGCCCAAGTCGTGCAAGCTCGTTTAGTTAAAAGGGTAACAAAATGTGTTTCAAAATATCAATTTACTCGAGTTCAATTTGTATTTAGTTACAATCAATCATGTGCAAATAAAACATAATAATTTAAACTTGATCAAAATCTAAATGCACTTGATTAATATTTTGTTCGCCTCAACGCAATTCATTTACACATCTATGTAGCAATTAAAATTAAAATGCAATGTTATCAGCAAGTGGTAAATTTAGCATGTATAATATTACTAAAGTCGCTTGACCCGCTCCTTTAGAACAGATACACATACTCTTTAAAATTCAAGACTCACGGTCACCATATTTTGTCAATTTGAAATTATTTTTGTTTCAAATGCTCCCCTTTGCCTCCATTTTGCATTATTAATGCTTTACTTTCATTTTTTCTTTTCAAATTTAATTGACCTATGTTCTATTTTATTATTTTTCATCTATAAATCTATTTAGATACTAGAAGACTAGAATATGTCAATCCAGCAGTCATGGGCCTGACCAGGCTGTCAAAACTCTATCCAACCCACACAAAAAAGATAACACACCCAAATCAATTTACTCAGTCCAATTCAATTTAGGCAAAAATTACACACAAACCCCTCATTTATTGTGTAATTACCAAAACTCCCTCTCACTTATTAAAAATTATCAAGAAACTCTTTAATGGGTCTATTTTATAAAATTTATGAGGATAAAATTAAAAAAAAAAAACTAAATACACAGGGTTTGGCAGGATGGGTGCCAAGTTATTAGTAGCTAAGCAGCCAAGCCACTAGTAGTTCAGTTCATTGAGGAAACTGATTCTCGTTCTTTGGACTAACCTATAGTTAGTCTTTCGCTCACCTCGGATACTACAAGCCCCACCTATTCGATGGGAGCATGTGTTTGATTGAATTCGCTGCATGGGTTCTTCTCTTTCCTTTGATCAATTTATTCTAACAAACTCTTGAAAGTCTTTGAGCTAAGCCTTCCCGCTTGACTGGAAACTTTCCAATATGCTTCATGTAATTGTAAGAATAGGAGATTTTATATAATTTACGATAAGTGTATTTTTTGATAATTACACAATAAGTGAGGGGTCTTTGCGTAATTTTTCTTTAAATAAAATAATACTATTCTCTTTCCATCATTGATTTATTCTAAATAAAAGAATTTATTTAAAAAAGAAAAGTACAGAGGATTCAACGACCGACTGGTGCTGCTGCTTCCCTCCTCTTTTTCCTCATTCCTCATTTATTAGATCCCTCTTTTCTCCGATCTGGTAATTATTTTCATTCCCCTTTCTAATCATTTCAAATTTCAAATTCCAGATTTCAATTCATCTGAAAATAAGTAGTAAATTGGAGTCACTTTTTTTGTTGCTAGGGTTTGTTTTTGAGGATATATATAAATAAATTCGTATATATAGAGAGAAGCAAATCCGATGGCTGCTCCACCCGCCAGAGCTCGCGCCGATTACGATTATCTCATCAAGCTCCTCTTGATCGGTGACAGCGGTGCGTGTTTTTCATTCGATCATATATATATATATATGTATATATACATATACTGGATTTTTGTGTGTGGTTATTTTGATGTTCTTCTGCTTTTAAGCGTGAAATATGTCAACTAGATTGTTTATTTTATATGTTATTAGCTGCATTTGATGCGCAGTGGTTTTATTTTTCCGGTGAGTTATCATTTGATTATTTTTACGATCTTTAGTTTGTTCATCTGATTCGGTTTTGCTGTGATTGGATATGAAATGTGTTATATGATTTACTGGTAAAATTTGTTTGTGGCTGTTTAACTGCACTTGTAAATAAATGTTGAATTTATTGGAACGTGTATAGAAGCTTGGTAATGTGATAGAACAAATGAAATATTTGCACAGGATTTTATGGGATAATGAGCTGTGTTTTGGATTCGTGTTCAATTATATGTCTGTGTTTGCTGGGAACACATGTTAATGGTTTGAATTGGTGATTTTTAGGAAACACAATAGCGTATTTCTTCACATTGAAGAAAATAACAGAGAAATTCAGTTTGCTTTTTCAGTCCAAGAGAGATTTGAGAAATAATACGACTTGAATTTGAGTTGAGGAAGTAAGATAGCTATGCTAAATAAATTGTGAAGATAATTATGCAACATAAAGTGTTATGTATCATAGGTTACTGACGTTCCGGGGAAACAGGATGTTCTCGGAGATTATGATGTTAGACTATCCATATAAGTTTCAAAAAAAAGTATTTTTTTTGTAGATACCTTTTACAAATTCTTTATTTCAATATGCAGACAGTTTAGTAGGTTATTTAAGTTGTGATAAGGTGGACATTGATGTTCCATTTTGATGATTTTCCAGGTGTGGGTAAGAGTTGCCTTCTATTACGTTTTTCCGATGGTTCTTTCACCACCAGCTTCATTACTACCATTGGGTAAGTTTCCTTCAAATGTAGATAGCTTACCCCGATTTTGTTTTTAATAATCTCCTGCCTTCTCTTTTCGATTCCGTTATCTACTACAGGATTGATTTCAAGATAAGAACAATCGAGCTTGATGGGAAAAGAATCAAGCTGCAAATTTGGGATACTGCAGGACAAGAGAGGTTCAGAACTATCACTACTGGTATATGTTTGATTCATGCTGGAATTAGTTCCCTTTTTCCTCTCTCCTATGGATATAAGCCAAACTAGATGAATTTCAATAGCAACTTCTTTCTTCTGAAAATGTGTTATGTATATATCAGTATCTTCTTTAAGTGAGATAGGCAGCAATTTTTAAAAAAGTGGGTTGTCATTTTGGCTAAAGGTATGCTGAATTTACATTAAGACACAGGCAGACATGCATTACCATGTTTGTCTCATCAAGAAACAAAGAGTGAGCCTTAAGTAAGCGACACAGAGATTTTCATGGTCATTCCATTTATCGCCCTAGGTTGGGACCTTGTCAAGGAAAACTTTTCGTTACTTCTCTCTTAATTGGCCATGCTTGAGTTTGGGGCGTACCCTGTTTACATAGAGTAACCTATGAATTTAGCATTCATTTCCATGTATCCGTATAGGCAGTTAGTGCACCCTGTGAAACTTAATGGGTGATTGCTTCAACATACAGCAGAAGCCAGAAACTTGTGCTAGGAACTTTGTTTGGATTAACCTTAGCCTACTTCTAGATAGTGTCTGTTTTTACATTTAGCATTGGAATGAAGGATTTCGAAAATCCTTCACAGCATGAGGCTTTCCTATCCACTTGTTCCGTTTCCCATGAAATTCCTTTTAGCACTTATTTTTTTGGAGCAATACTTATTTTAATAAAGACAGCTTATGTCGGGGATCATATAGTAGTTTTGTTTACCTGCTCTATGTGTTTCTAGCCATTTTGATTCACAAAGCATCTTTTTCTTTCTTGAATTTCTTGCCTAAGTAAATGCTTTCTTTTTGCAGCTTACTACCGCGGAGCAATGGGTATATTGCTGGTGTATGATGTTACTGATGAATCATCTTTTAACAGTAATGACCCCTCTCTCTCTCTCACACACACACACACACACACACACATTTTAATAATGTCCTGATCATCCGTAGAGGTTTTGTCATTTGAATTTTTGGGTTCATCTTCTCTTTAAGATCGTTGATGTATCAATTGACTTTTAAGGTTGTATCGTTATTACCAAGCTACAAAATGTTGTACTTTCTCGTTATTTACTTAACCCTTTCTTCAGACATTAGGAATTGGATCAGAAACATTGAGCAACATGCCTCTGACAATGTCAACAAGATATTGGTGGGCAACAAGGCTGACATGGATGAAAGCAAAAGGGTATCCTCTCTCTCTCTCTCTCTCTCTCTCTCTCTCTATAGACATGCATGTACATCTGCCTGTATTTCATTAATCAAATCAGATCCCATTAAATAAGTTTTGTAAATTCTTGTGATTAACTAGAGACTGGAACATCAACTGTCTTTTAGTGCGTACATCTCTAATCTTGCTTGTTTTCCACAATAACCTCACACGGATTACTCAAACTTCTGTAGGCCGTGCCTACCTCTAAGGGTCAAGCACTTGCTGATGAATATGGAATCAAATTCTTCGAGACAGTAAGTATCTCATGTTTCTAACATTACAATTTTACACCACATGATTCCTGTCTAAATAACACAATGTCAAACAGAGTGCTAAGACAAACATGAATGTGGAGGAAGTTTTCTTCTCAATAGCCAGGGACATAAAGCAAAGACTTGCCGAAACCGACTCAAAGTCTGAGGTATCAAATGTTAGTTTATATATATGGACATATTTATTAGGGATAATTGCAAGCAGCCCCCTTACTTATTGGGTAATGGTCCCGAGCCTCCTGAAATTTCGCAAATCAGGATACCCCTGTCAAATCTTGACAATTCGAAAAATAGGGTGTGAAATTTTAATTTGTGTATGGACAGGAGAAATTGTAATTTGTTTTTATCAAATGTTCATTTATATATATGACATTTACATCAGTAATAATTGCATTCACGTCCCCACTTGTTGGGTAATTACCGTGAGCGTTGTGAAATTTTGCAAATTATCAAGACACCCCCCGTCAGATACTGATAACAAGAGAAACAGATAGTGAAATTGTAATATACTTTTAGGGGGTAAAATTGTAATCTACTTTTAATGGTAGGAAGTTAACATGAGAATGTTTTTCGCAATTAGGGTCAGGGGTGTTTACGTAATTTACACTATTTATTAGAGACTGACTGATGGTGTTCTTGCATGAATGCAGCCTCAGACTATACGGATCACCCAGCCAGATCAGACAGCAGGGGCTGCCCAAGCTGCCCAAAAATCGGCTTGCTGTGGCTCTTGAGTGAAACAATGTTCATGGAAATAGGGTGGCTAGATGATCCCTTAAATTGACCATTTTGATGGAGGAATATGGGTGTTACTTGTATGTGTCCCTCTCATTATTTGGATCCTTAACAATTGTGTTTTATTGGCAGTATCTTTTATTAAAAGAATTAATTAGTATATATGTGTTTCGTATGATCTGTACTGGGTTGAATCAAGCTTAGTGGATTGCTTCTTAATTTGACAAATTGCTTTTGTTTTAGTTTGTTTCTGTTATTAGTTTTAAAGATGAAAGCTCAGTTCTAGTCAAACTCAAAAAGTCAGAATGGCTCAACTCTTTTGAGGTGGCAATTATTTGCGACTTCTTGATAGGTTGTTCAACAAAACTGCAAAAAATGCACTAACCCAACCTAGGCTACAATGCATTTGGTGGGTCTGAGGGTCGAACGGGTCGGTCTCGAGTTGTTTTTAAAGGCCGCAATTTTTTAATTGGGTTGGTTTTTCATTTACATAGACTGCATAAATCATATTCAATCGAAAAACATATAGATATACTTCTATACGCGCTAATTACTCTTCATATACTTGTTGCAAATTTTAGTAACTACTGATTAAAATCAGTTCCAATATCATATATTATATATATCAATATATGAATCTGAAGATGTATAAAATAACAATATATCAATATATATATATATATATATATAAATTACTCTTTAACATACATGCATGGTTTCTAATAAATAATTATTAACATTATTAGTAATATTTCATTATATATTGATAATTTTTTATACATAATATTAATTACTACTTATTAATTAATTTTGATCGATCGCTACTCCATGTAAGATAGAAATTTGTTAGAGTTTAATTGGATGGACACTCCTATAAAAAAAGGTTTTTCACAGATTTTTTTTATCTCAAAGACGCATTTGGTTGGCTTGCTAGAAAAGGAACTAGTTATATATCCCCACTTCAATGCTACCATATATCTTTTGCATAATGTCTTTCAATATATTATATTATCTTTTGATTAAATATTATCTCAAAAAAAAAAAAAAAAAAACCTCATGTCTAGTTTCTTATGCTATCTTAGTAACTAGATTCCTAGTCAAATTAAGGATGAGTACGTGTAAAGTGATACTTTGACGAGAAAAATAAAATAAAAAAAATTGAATATTGTAATTTTTTTCTAGAAAATTAAATATTCGCTGCAAGTTTTAAAAGTTGCTCATGGATGCTACTATTAGTAGACACCATGCATAACATTGTTGAGCATACAATTACTTCACCAGTCTCATTAATCTTCTGTAGTACATCATACAAAAATGTCAAATGTCAGAAATGCAATCCCTGACCAATTTTTATTAATTATTTTGGAGAACTAAATCATTCAAAACCACAAAGACCGCCCCAACCCAAGTAGACCTCAAAGTTCGGGTTTGAGACTTGTAGGAGGACTTGGGCTAAGATGTTTCAAAATTGCAATCATGTCTGCCCAAAAAAAATAGTGAAACTGCCTCAATCCGCATAGCGAACGCCCCTATTTCTTGGTTACCCAGATAAATAAATAAATAAATATATATATGTATTATATAGGGGTAATGTCACTTTTGGCCCCTCATATTTGCTGTTAGAATCACTTTAATTCCTCAAGTTTAAATAGTGATTTTAGCATCCCTAATATTTGGATTTGATTTCACTTTAGTCTTTTTGGACATACTTACCCTCAAATTTGGTTTTACTTTAGTTCCTCCATGTTCGGAATGTGATTTGATTTCACTTATGTCTTTTTGGACATACTTACCCTTAAATTTGGTTTCACTTTAGTTCCTCCATGTTCGCAATGCATGCTCACATTTAAGGATAAAAATGTCCAAAAAGATTAAAGTGAAACCAAATTCAAATATGAGGGATGCTAAAGTCACTATTTAAACTTGAGGTACTAAAGTGGTTTTAACACCAAACATGATGGACAAAAACTGACATTACCAATATATATATATATATATATGTATATATGTATATCCAATTTATATAGCATAAGTAATTTAGAATAATTGCTTTTGATGTGTTCTTATAAGAATTTTTTTTAATTAGTTTTTAATTTTTTTTAATTAGAATATATTTCATGATTTCTCTCTTTCTATGTCCTTTTGTCCACTGTCTCCTTTTTCTCTCATATTTATTTTTCTTTTTCTCTGATCATATTATTTCATCTCATATCCAAATAATTTATAGAATAAAATCATAAATCCACAAAACATAATAATTTCAAAAGGAGTTTCATAAGAATTTAATATATTGAAAAATTATTATGTATTTTCAATTATACACTTGAGAAATAGGAACAGTGTCGCGACATCGCTCATTTTAACTAATTGTACAGCCAAGTAAAACTGTTAGAGTTGCCAAAAAAGGTAAAACTGTTAGCACTGGTTTCTTGAGAAAGATGTAATAGTATGTTGCATTAAATGTTCGATATCATAGATTTCTATTAAGTGTATGAAATATTGTTCTAGTTGTATTCTGAGCATGGATCCAAGTTCCGTTAATTTCTAAGAGGTATTTTGAACTGTTAGAACCAAAGGGTTGTGGTGGAGTGGTAGGGGCTTCTCCACTCTTAACCAAATATCAAGAGTTCGATCCTTGACTTTGGGAATGAAGCAGATTTCCTTGGCCAGCTGTCCCACCTTTAGAGGTGCCTGCAATCAGCAAAGGGAATAGTTACTGCGATCGACGGTGGACACCCTGATTAATAACCCAATTTTTTTTTTTTGAACTGTTAGATATTCAACATGTTAAAAAATATAGAAAAACTGTAAAGCAAAAGGAACATGGAAAAAATATATGAAAATGAAGAACATGTGGAAAAAATATATGAAAATGAAAATATGAAAACATTAAATTGTTTAGGCAATTTGAGCCAATGTTCTGAAAACCGGACCGGACAGCGAACCGAAAAAGTGATCGGGTCACGGGTCACCTGTTCAACCGTCGGGTCAACCGCGGTCGAACCGGTGATGTTATAATTATGTAATAAATAATAATTAATATATTATTAAATATATAAAATATATAAAATATGAAAATAACATATATGCAATCCCCAAAATGTGGGCTCCAGCTAATTAATTTCTTCTAAGCCCATTCATGTGGGGTCAATGTGGAGTTGACCAGGTCTTCAAGGGCTTAGTTGCAATTTTTCATGACATATATGCAAGCCCCAAAATCAGTCTTCCCCATACAACGAAAAAATGCTCAGCAGAATTCTCTCTCTCACAAAAAGTCCCAAATATTCTTCTGTTGAATTCTTCCAAGTCTTTGTAATTCTAGTTGATAGTGAAGAGTTTATAGTTTTCTTTATAGGTTCATCTTTTATTGATTGTTAGGGTTAAAATTTTTCCTTTCTTTTTTCTTGTTTCTATTGTAATATTTTCAACAATATTTTTCAATAATATGTTGTCTTTCAAATTTTAACAAAGAAGAGATATACTCACAATCACAAGTCACGAGTGCCGTGAAGATGGAGAAGAGTTGAAGTGATGAAAAAAGGGGTGTTTGAAGTGAATAGCATCCCCTCTGCCTTTCTGCCTTCTGGTTTCTTTGTTTCAGTCTTTCAGATCTGGGTTTGGTGTTGATTTCAGATTTTGGTTGGAAAAAAAGGGTTTTTAAGTTTTTGATTTTATTTTATTTAAGAACCGTCCGGTTCACCAGTTTTAGGACCGGTTTTGACGGTTCGCCGGTTGAATCGGCGGGTAGAACGGTTTTCAGCCAAAATCACCGGTTTTTGTCCCTGAACGGTTTTATGGCATAACCGGACCGTTTTTATGACCGGTTCCGGTTCTAAGCGGTCGGACCGTCCGGTCCGGTTATGATAACACTGATTTGAGCAGATCAATCATAATTTTAATTTTTTTGATCAAACATGTTAAGTTTTTTAGTATTACGACATTAATTCAAAGTCATTATGTGAGATCTGATTCATATTACAATTAACCAATAAAGTAGTAACTAAAATGAAATATACATTAGTATAATACTTTAATAAATAGAAGTTAGATTATGTAGTAAATAGAAAATTGCATGTGCTACTGTTTTCTCTTCAAAAATAAATAAAGAAAGAAAAATGCACATGCTTTGTACGTGAATACATATTTTAATTAAAATATTTAGTACTTATTAATAGGAATTAAATTATTAATCAATATATAAATCTAAATATTATATTATAATATTTAGGCGATAAACTCTACATGAAATGAAAATTAATAATCATGAATCGGTAATAAATTTAAATTATTAATAAAATGCACTAAATTTGTACGCAAAATATAAATAATTGTTAAAATGTGAGTGTTTATAATATGTGATACTAAATGTTTATATGTAGGACTATAAATAAAAATTTTACTAATTTTTTTATAAAAATGGAAGGTTTTGTAGGAAACTAATAGGTAAAAGGTTTCGTATGAAAATAACGAAAAAAGAGAGTTATACTAGAAATTAAAGAATTTCAAAAATATACTATATTGTAGTTTCCATTAACTTGAAAATAGAACGTTTGCTAGTTTTGATGGAGACGTATGAAAAATTTAATCAATGATTCTAAGCAAAACGTGTCATATTAGAGAAAAACTTTATTGAGAGAGCTACAATCAAACCTGATTGTACCTCAAGAGATAAGTTTTGAGACTTCGGTTCTAGAGATCTTGAAAACGAAAAGGAAGAGAGAAGATTCTAATTAAACTTTAAGGCTAAAATTTCTCCTTCTGAACCAAATCAATTCCTTTCCAATTTTCTTGAAATTTCAATAATCCTTCCAACTTTGTGTAAAAGCTCCGACATTTCTTTAAATGATCCTTTTGAGTATGAAATTGATTAGTATCCAAAATGTTTTGTCTATGATAGTGGGAAGTTGGCGAGACCCATTTTTTTATTTTTTATTTTTATTATTCAACCAATAGTAGAAGATGCTCTTAGAATCGGGCTACGTGGAAGGCAAAATCCCATATTTTTTTATCTATTTTCATGGGGGCATATTTCATGTCACACATATTCCTAATTATCTTTATGAAAATTCAGGTGCAAAACTACAAGGAAAACTTAATGATCGAATGCTTGGAAAATAAAAAGATAAAGGTTTCGGATTTTGGTTCGGAGTCCGGAGACCATGAATCCTATACCTCATTTTTTAATTAGAGAATATTTTTAGTGGAAAAATCACCAAAAATCATGGAATTATTTTGGGGTGTATATATATATATATGTATGTATATGTAGGATCAAAATAGTGCCGAGGTCAAAATTGGAAACTTCGAAAAATGTAATGTCAGGAAATTTGTTCGGGAACGTTGGGTCCGACTTGAATCACGACAAACCAGAGCTCTTTAAGTAAATATTTTTAGTCCTTTTTTTTGGGTCAATTTTTGTCAATTACTTACAAGTATATTGAATCAATATAATATTATCTATTATTTTATCTATACTATATATATAATCATTACTTTTAACTAATTCAATCATTTCACACATCATCAAATTATCAATTCCAACTATTTCCGAAAACACAGCCAAACATGGGTCTTTTTCACACAAACATAAAAAACTCATTTTTCCGTACCTTTTTGAAAATGATGATTGAAAATGAAATGAAAACACACCCAAATAGAAACTTTGGATTTTGGAATTGCCAAAATAAGGGGGAAAAGTAAAAGTGTTAGCACTGATTTCTTAAAGAAGCTGTAATACTACGTCGCATTAAATTATTAATAGGGATTAAATTATTAATCAAGATATAAATCTAAATGTTGTATTGTAATATTTAGGCGATATGCTCTGCATGAAATGAAAATTAATAATTGTGAATCGGTCATAAATTTAAATTATTAGAAAAATGCACTAAATTTATACGCAAAATACAAATAGTTGTTAAAATATGAGTGTTTATAATATGTGATACTAAGAAAATTTATATGTAGGTGATTATAAATAAACTTTTTACTGAAAAGTTTTGTAAAAGTGGAAGGTTTCGTTTGTAGGAAACTAATAAGTAAAAGGTTTCGTACGAAAATGTGTTCGGAAAGTTGGGTCCAATTTGAAACAAACTAGAGAAACCAGAACTCTTTAAGTAAATAGAAATTGGTGTTTTTTAGTACAATGATTCGATTCCCATCATTAACACTAATAAATAACTATTTATAGTGTACATAATGGGCCTTGGGCTTAAGTTCTTGTGGGCAAGCTTATGGACATTAATAATGGCTATTATATATTAATTGCCTCTAATAATCAATAAATTACTACTAGTTACTAATACATCCCTAATCATTATTTGGACACATCACAATTAATATATATATATATTATATATATAATCACGTCACACGTAGTATGTGGCTACATTTTTTTTTTTGGTAGCTAACGGTAAACATGAAAGTGAAAAAAGAGGAAAATACAAAGGGAGACTACACTGTCTCTAGGATCAGATCCTTCAATTCATCAGGCATAAGATCCCAAAAATGCACCCCTCTTGACAAGGAGTGCCCATCTTGGCTGACGCATCTGCACAAGAGTTTTCGTCGTGCTTCGTGTGAATAATCCTACTATCCTATGGTTTATTTAATAACTGACGACAATCCTCAATAACACCTTTAGGGGGGGGGGGTAGAGGTATCCGCTTTAAGTACAAGGTTCACCACCACCTCCGAATCAACTTCGACTTCAATGTTCTCCACTCGTCTATTCCATGCAAATCTGAGTCCTTCCCGTAGGGCAAGGAGCTCAGCCGTGTTGATTGTCTGTTTCCCAATGTTCCAACTAAAACCCCATATCCAATTTCCTCTATCATCTCTCATAAGACCTCCTCCAGTCGCTAGCCCCGTAGAGTCTCGATAACTACCATCCGTATTAAGCTTGAACCAACCTTGTGGGGGAACATGCCAATTTATGCTACTGCTTGTGGGAATTTTCAAAGGTCTCACCACCATAAAGGCTGTTTCAATATCCATAGCAAGTTTTTTTGCATTAAAAACAATATCCCAAAGGTCTTTTGCTCGTGCCGAATACACAAATTCATTGCGCGCTTTCCAAATAGACCAAGCTGTGGAGAGAAAAATGATCCTCCAAGGGAAATCAGGGAGCACTATATTACTTAAATTAGCATTGAGATTCTTCGGTATCCATGAAGCAACCGGAAACATCATAAACTCGCGAAATTGAGTTGGAGCAATTATGTGTTCCCATATTCTAGCCGAAAGAGGGCAGTCACGAATTGCATGAGTAGAGGTTTCACTTTCAGAAGAGCACCGAGGGCACAAACTCGTTTCACACCCATGTCGTACAAATCGAAGTGCATTCGTAACCAATCGATCACGTTTTAGCAGCCAAAGAAAGAGTTTAAGTTTATGGGGGCACTTTAGTTTCCACAACCACTTCCAATTGTTACAAGTGTAATTATTTACACCATTTGACTTCGTAATTGTTGCATAAGCCGAACTACAACTAAAGGCACCATTCGTAGACGCACACCAGATTCTTTTGTCCTTACAATTTGGATCAAATGGGATAATGTGATCAAGAATCAAAGTGGTGACAGAAGGTGGAATCGGAGTTTGAACTTTTTCAAGGTGCCAATTACCCTCCCCATCCAAAACGTCGGAAAGTTTGAGGAACAAATCTTCTTCATGGATATCTTCATCAATCATTTCCCAAAGATAATTATCTCCAATTCACCGATCATACCAAAAGGAAATATTTTCTCCATTACCAACCCGCCACCGGACTTTCGATTCAACTTTCTTAATACTTCGGAGTAATCCCTTCCATTGCGCCGAATGAGATGATTTAATCTCACAATCCAAGATATCATGGTTTTTAAGATATTTCTTTTGAAACAGATTACTCCACAAGGTCTTCTCTTTTGAAAGAATTTCCCACCCTATTTTTTCAAGGAAGGCGGCATTAGCGGATCGAGTTTCTCTAAGCTCGAGCCCTCCATCAACCTTCTGTTTGATCACATCTTCCCACTTGACAAGATGATATTTTTTTATGAGAGCTATCTCCAACCCATAAGAAAGTGCGATTGAGTTGGTCCAGTTTATTGCAAACACCCGCCGGAAGCCATGCCGTTTGCATAACATGAGTCGGCATGGAGGATGCCACCGATTGGATTAACGTGACCCTTCCCGTCATATTAAGAGTTTTTGTCTTCCATACAGAAAGTCTCTCTTGTACTTTATCAATGAGCGCTTGGTAGAGTCGAGGGCTAGATCGTTCTTGAACAATTGGAACTCTAAGATACCTACCCAAATCCGAAGTGCATCCCATTCCCACATCACTAGATATGAATCTACGAATTCGACGCGGCGTGTTCTTAGAGAAAAAGACCTTCGATTTTGCGTAGTTGATTGAAAGCCCAAAGCTCTTACAAAACCTCTCAAGGATCTGTTTTATGGTTGTCACATTGTCTCGAGCTGCCTTGGCCATGAGAATGAGGTCCTTGGTGAAGAAAACTTGAGAGAATCGAGGTCCTCCTCTACAAACCGGGACGGGCTGCCAAGTTTTGTTTTGAACCGCCTCCTCGATAAGATATCCCAACCTTTCCATGCATGGTACAAATAAATAAGGGGATAGAGGGTCCCTTTGCCAGAGTCCACAACTCGGGGAGAAGGCCGGAAGAGGTTCCCCGTTCCAAAGAACCCGAGGAGTAGCGCTACTCACGCAATGCATAATGAGCCCCACAATGTGTCCCGGGAAACCAAAAAATTCCAAGGCTTCCTTAAGAAAATCCCATTTCACCCTATCGTAAGCTTTTTCCAAATCAATTTTGAGGATCATGCCACCCGTTTTATGTTGGCTTGACTCATTCCCTCGGGTGGCTCGTGGTAGCGAAAATTAAAATTTTACAAAAGTAAACGTACAACCACCCGAAAAACAGGAATATGGAATTGGTTCGATCGAATTCAATAAGGAGGTAAACGAAATTATACTTTTCGAAAATTTTGTTTCACCTCGTACTTTGGATCTCAGCAACCCTGTGGTGCAAATCCACACAATTTCCCTTGGGTGAGAAATTGCCCGTCGTCTTTTTGTATCTCCCGGTTTAGAGTGCTCCAAGCGTCGCACCTCTAAGATGTATCCACACCTCGTTCAAGTCGCCAATTGTCTCGCCTTGCGTGCTAGACAACAAAATGATTCTAAGCTTAACTTAGGCTTGATTATGTGAATGGTAGGAATATTTTCTAAGTCGTTTAATTCAACACATGAATAGAACGACGTCTTGTTGGAAGTGGGAGAAAGGTGGCCGATTTTAGTAGGTTAGAGAGGGGCGATTTTTCTAGCAAGATTCATCATCATTTTAGTCTTCTTCATCTCTTATTTATAGGTGAAGATTACCTAGAGTACAATTAGGAAAAGGAAACTTCCTTTCTCCTAAACTCTCTAGTAATCCTTATCCTATGAAGACTTGGAGAAGGGGAAAACTCTTTTCCTCCTCCACCACATGGTAAAAATCGCCCCCTTCCCTTATTTTCACTCAAGAAATCGGTCAACATATTCAATTGGACTCTAGGGTTCAATTTTGACTTCTCAATTTAATTATAGGCACAACCCATCAATTAAATACAAGTCAAATTAAATCCAACCAATTAATTCCAATATTTATTTATTTAACTTGGGCTCCACCCAATTAAATAAAATATTTGGACTCTACTAGGTCCATTAATTTAATTAATTCTATAAGATTGATTAAAAGAGTACAATTAATTGAATCCTTCAATTAATTTATATTCCATATTAGGAAAGTACTACACTTTCCTAATTCCCTCAATTTACTCGAAATTGATTAATCACTACTATTCTTGCAGTGACTCTCTCGAGTTAGTGTGTGACCCCTTAGGCTCGTTTCTATCTAGTAGTAAGTACACCTTCCCATAGTGCTAGTGTACCTTCCAAAAATGGAAAGTACTAGATTAAATCAATCGTTTGATTTAACCAAGCCTCGAATTAGTCACCAAGCTAATTCTCGGCACTTACAAATCGCGGTTGCCCACCTAGTATAGGGTCCCGAAGACCTAGATAAAACGAAAGTAAAGATACGCCTTTTGCGATCTTGATCCTCGCATAAGTAAGATCTCTCTATCTAATTCCCCGATTGAATCTAGAGCATTGGCTAAGGTCGAAGCTCTATTAATTCAATACTATGTTTCCACGTTATGTGAAATCGACTTCGACTATCTCAACGAGGAAACCCTACGCCTCTTTAGATATCATACTTCGACCGAAGATTCCTTAAGTCGATTCACTATGTAACCATAGGAGATTAACCGACTGGCTAATGTCAGAGATAGATTCCTCTTGATTCTCACGTGTCTTACTACGTAAGACGTGCATGTCTGAGTTTGCCCATATTCGATCATCTAAAGTGATCATGTAACAAATCAAGAACATGCGCGGTTACACATAAAACATCCAATGGAATCTTAGGTCCATAAGGATTACTCTTATACTACAAGACCACTGGAAGTTCCACATTCGACTGGGAATCCATTTTAGGAACTTCCATGGGGTTGTTCAGTTCGCCCATTACCACAATGACAACCCTCATATATGCATTGGCTTTCACCGTGCGAGTATCTATGGAACGAGATATACTTCTACCAGAGTATGCATCATACGAACAAGTCCTTTGGGTTGCATCGATATCCCTTTATCTCGATGAACCCTTTCACAACTTGGAACAATGTTTAAAGATCACAGCCTTCGAGACATATTCCATCATTGCCACACCCAATGTGCAATGATGTCCCATAGATATGTGTGATCCTTCGGGACTTTATTCTAAGCCAAAGTAAAAACTAATTTAAGAATAAAGACATGCCACACATATAAAAGAGATTGACTTTATTTATATGAAAACGATTGTTCAACTCTAGAGTTACTATTACAAAGAATGGCGCCCAATAATTGGTGCGCCGGGCACTAACTCTAACCTTTTACTCTTCGACTTACGAAGTGAGTGGATAACTTCTTGGAGAAGAATGATATTATCGTGAGTCCCTCGTTTTGGAATGAAGCTACTATGTTGGGGAGAGACGAGCTCATTCATCCAAGGCTTGATGCGTGTGGTAAGCAATTTAGTAATAAACTTGTAGAGCACGTTACAAAGGGCAATAGGACGAAATTTTGTAATGGAGTCGGAGTTGTTTTCTTTCGGGACCAAGCAAATAAAAGTATCCCCAATTCCCTCGCCAAATCGAGCGGAAGCAAAAACTTGACGAATAAATTCCGACACCGAATTCCCCACAATATCCCACATGTGATGGTAGAAAAAAGGCTTGACACCCGTCGGGACCAGGGGCCTTATGAGGGCTAAGGGAAAAAACTACATTTTTAATCTCCTCGTTAGTCAGCATAGAAATAAGCCCGTTATGATCGTCCAAAGAGATTTTCCATTGAAGGTCACTACACGGAATACGGACTTTCTCCCTACCATGGTGGCGAGAGAAAAGACTGGCATAAAAATTAAACACATGGTCTTTGAGGAGTGCGCTGTCCGTATGCCACTCGCCGTCGATTTTTAGAGTGTCAACCCGATTTTTCCTTCTCCGTACAATCGTCGTCGCATGAAAGAATTTTGTGTTATTGTCCCCGTGAGAAAGCCATTTAATCCGGGATTTTTGAAACCAATACATTTCCTCTTGGTGAAGGATATTATTGTATTCTCAATAAGCTCATTTCAAGAATGCTAAGAGAAATGCTATCCCATTTCATAAGACAACGTTGAACCCCTTGAAGACAAGAGAGGATTCTCCGTTTATTCCCAAAGATATTCCCAAACTTATCTCGATTCCACACTTTCATGACTTGGGGGAGAGTACCAATGGCCTACGTAGTATGTAGCTATATTTCAATTTGTACTTCTTTTTAAAGAAAATAACCCTGGAGTCTGGAGAATATACAATCTTTTCATCATGGTCGATGCTGTTAGTGTATAGATTATAGTCCGGCCCATGTATAGGTTATAGTCCGATCCATCTGTGTATTAGGGTTACGTTTCACTTCTATATATACATATGCTTGTATTGTTGTAAGAGATCATTCAGAAAATATATACATGAGTTCATAAACATTACGTGCTTTGAACTCTATCATGGTATCAGTCACCGGGCCAATAGCGCCTGTGGCTAATTCTACCGCCCTCACGGCATCTATATCTGCCGCCATCTCCTCCACCCTGTCCGGCACCACCACCGTCAGCACGGTCCAACCCACCTATCCTCTCGATTCCTCTTCTTCTCACCATGTTTCTGCCCCTCTTCTCTCTTTCTCTTCCCATACTCTATTGCTTCCTTTTCCTTCTTCTTCTCCGCCAGCGTCTGTCACCTTTGGTGACGTTCATTTGCCGACGACCATGGCGGCCAACACCTCCAACCTCGCCGCCGATAACACCTTCTCTTCGTTCACCACTACCGGACATAACCCACCTGCTGGAAGTCACTCAGCTGCCGCCGGTTCGTATCTCCTTCCGACAACCGACTCCATTTCAACGCTCCTCGCCGTCGGTACCTTCAATCTGTCACAACACTCCGTTTCCGCCGGTGGAGCCACGCCTGCTTCCGTCTCCTCATCTCTCGCCGGTGAACCTGCGTCTCTCACTTCCGCCGCTGGTTTTAATCCAGCCGACGTAGCTGCTATTTTCAATCCCGCCGTTGCTGCCGCCGGTCTTCATCCAGCCGTCGCCACCGCCGGTCTTCATCCCGTAGCTGCCATCGCTGTTCAACATCCCGCTGCTGCTGTTTTTAAACCAGCAGCTCCCGCCCCTCCTGATTCCGTCGCCACCGCTGCTCAGCATCCCGTCGCCGCAGCCGTTCATAATCCAGCCGCCGCCGCCGCCGGTTTGCCATCCACCTTCGCCGCTGCCCACTTCTCTTTTGGAGGCGCACATGAAATGGCAACAGGGGCTGGTTCATTTTTAAAAGAAAACCCTACCTTTCAAAATAACCCCCAACTTATCTCTTCTTTTCAAAACAGCCCCCATAATAACCCTACTCTCACAGATTGCCCCCACCAAATCACTAATTTCCAAAACAGCCCCAATATTCTCTCTCATTTACACAACAATCCCCATATGCCTTCTCTTCTTCCAATTAGCCCCCATGAAAACCCAATTTCCCCAACTACATCTGTCTCCTCCCTTTTATCTACATCTTCTGCCTTTGTCGCCCACTCTCACTCCTCGAATTCCAACAATTCTGGTGCTAAAGGTAATGGTGGCTCCCATGGTCACGGTTCTAGTTCCGGACATGGGAAGGACCGTTATGGTCGTGGATCGTCCCCATCCCCTTATACTTTTCAGTACTCTCCGGGTCCGGGTCTACTTCCGACTCCTACTCTTGGTCAGACATGTCAACTTTGTGGTATTTTGGGTCACACTTGTGTTTTGTGTCCCCAGCGGTTTAACCACAGATATATTTCTGCGGAGCTTCCACAGTCTTTTTCAGCCCTGTCTGCTGCTGCCACCTCTGGCATACCCTGGTATCCTGATAGTGGTGCCTCTGCTCATATGACTCCGGATGACAGTAATCTTTCTAACGTACCAACAAAATTTTAGTTGGTAATGGTGCACTTTTGTCTATTAAGCATGTTGGCTCTTGTACGTTTCGTACCCCTTCTGGTCCCCTTACTTTATCTAATGTGTTGCATGTTCCTCATTTGTCTCATAATCTCTTGTCTGTTAGACAATTATGTCAAGATAATGATTGTATGGTTGAGTTTTCTTCCACTGGTTTCTGTGTCAAGGACAACGCAACAGGGAATGTTCTTCTGCAGTCCCCTTCCAGTAGTGGTTTGTATCCGATCTCCCCTAGCCTAGTGTCCTCCCTTGTTGCTCGTACCGTCTCTAGTGATGTTTGGCATCGCCGCCTGGGTCATCCTAGTCTTTCTACTTTTCAGCAATTGTCTCGTAGTGGTAATATCAAGTCTCAGGATTGTTCTGTCTCTTTTTGTCAAAATTGTTAGTTAGGTCGATCACACAAGTTACCTTTTCAGCATGTTGAGAACCGTAGCTCCGTACCCTTTTATTTAATTCACTCTGATGTTTGGACTTCTCCCGTTCTCTCTCCTACCGGTTTCAAATATTATGTTATTTTTGTTGATGATTTTTCACGTTTTACTTGGTGCTATCCTATGCGTGCTAAATCTGAAGTCTATACTCACTTTTGTAATTTTAAAATTCTAATTGAAAATCTTTTTACAAGTAAAATCAAAATGTTTCAAAGTGATGGGGGTCGTGAGTTTGATAATGCTCAATTCCGTCATCTTTTTGCTGCTTCTGGTATTCCGTTTCGTCTGTCATGCCCTTACACCCCACAACAAAATGGTGTGTCAGAACGTAAGCATCGTCATATTTCTGAGTTACTTCGCACTTTGCTTGTTACTGCTCATCTCCCCCACTCCTTTTGGGTCGATGCTCTCTATACTGCTGTTTTTCTTATTAACCGTCTCCCTACCCCTACGCTTCGCCGCAAGTCTCCTTATGAGGTCCTATTTGGTCGTTCTCCCGACTATTCCACATTTCGGACTTTTGGTTGTGCCTGTTTTCCACATCTTGGTCATCGTGCTGCTCATAAGCTCGATCCTCGCTCTGCCTCATGTATCTTTTTAGGTTATGCCCCGAATTATAAAGGGTATCGGTGTCTCGATCCTATTTCTGGTACTATCCATATTAGTCGTCACGTCATCTTCGATGAAGACTCTTTTCCTTATCCGACCTTACCTTCCACTTCCGCCTCTGGTACCCACCAGTCTGCTGCTGAATCTATTACGGTTTCTCTTCCTCATCCTCCTTATCTCGGTCCCACTGACCTACCTATTGCCACCACCACTGTGTCCTCCATGCCGCCTAATCTACCTATTGCCACCACCACTATGTCCTCCATGCCGCCTCTTCTGGAGTCCTCTCTTTCACCACCCTCCTCCCGGAGTCCTCCCCGTCCCACTGGTCCAGGACCATCTCCATCATCTTCCCCGACTCCCGTGTCTCCCTATGTCCAATCTCCTTCCACTACCTCTTCCTCGGTCTCTTCTTCTCCTGCGTCCTCACCTAGTGTTCCTCCTCTGTGTCCTCGTCATCCTATGGTCACCCGCTTACGTGATGGTACACGTAAGCCTCGTGTTCTTCCCTCCTTGTCTGCTGTTTCCCCTCCTCTTGAGCCGACATGCTATACACAGGCCGCCAAGGATCCCCTTTGGCGTGCTGCCATGGCTGATGAGTGTAATGCTCTCCAAGCCAATGGCACATGGACTTTAGTGCCATCGCATCCTTCACAAAATCTAGTTGGTTCCAAATGGGTATATAAGGTTAAGTTACGTTCTGATGGATCTGTTGAGCGCTATAAGGCCCGCTTGGTTGCTCAGGGGTTTAAGCAACAGGCTGGTATTGACTTTGGTGAGACCTTCAGCCCTGTGGTTAAGCCGACTACTATTCGCACTGTTCTCTCTATTGCCGTTTCTCGTCAGTGGGTTATCCGACAGCTTGATGTGAAGAATGCTTTTCTTCACGGTGATCTTATCGAGACTGTTTACATGGCTCAGCCCCGCGGTTTTACTCACTCCCAGTATCCTTCACATGTGTGTCAGTTACAGAAGGCTTTATATGGTCTGAAACAAGCACCTCGAGCTTGGTTTCAGAAATTTAGTTCGTATTTGCTGCGTCTGGGATTCACTAGCAGCAAAGCTGATATGTCGATGTTCGTCTACCGTTCTGGTTCTATCACCTTGGTTCTCTTGCTCTACGTTGATGACATTATCTTGACTGGGAATGACTCTACTGTCGTTACTGCTCTTATTTCTCGTCTTTCCCAGGCGTTTGCTATGAAGGATTTAGGGGATCTTCACTATTTTTTGGGTATTCATGCTACACGAGACTCTCTTGGATTGTTTCTTTCACAGAAAAAGTATGCAACCGAGCTTCTCCAGCGTTTTGACATGATGAGCTTGAAGCCTGTTGCCTCTCCTCTTTTTGCGACGTCTACTCCCTCCGCTCTTGCAGGCGACCTTTTCTCTGATCCGACTCTTTATCGCAGCATTGTTGGGGGTCTTCAGTATCTTACTCACACTCGGCCTGACATTGCTTATGCAGTTGCTTTAGTAAGTCAGTTCACGCACTCACCTCGGGATAGCCACTTTCAGATGGTCAAACGCATTCTTCGTTATCTTCGGGGTACTCTTGATTATGGTCTTCTCCTTCGTTCTTCCACTGTGGACTCCCTGACTATTTATGCTGACTCAGATTGGGCTGGTTGTCCAGACAGTCGTCGTTCCACCACTGGCTATGCTGTTTATCTTGGTGATAATCTTATCTCCTGGTCTGCCAAGAAACAGGCTACCGTCTCCCGATCCAGTACAGAGTCTGAGTACCGCTCGGTTGCCTATGCTGTCGCTGAGTCTTGTTGGCTACGTTTTATTCTGCTTGACTTGGGCGTCTTCCTTCCGCATCCAGTTCGGGTCTACTGTGATAATATTAGTGCCATATATCTCGTTCTTAATCCTGTGTTTCATGCTCGTACGAAGCATATTGAGATTGATTACCATTTTGTTAGGGAAAAAGTTGTCATTGGTGATGTTTTGGTCAAGTATGTTCCTACCGCTGAACAAGTTGCTGACATCTTCACCAAAGCCTTACCACCGACCAAGTTTTCCCAACTTCGGGCCAATCTTTGCGTTGGTCCCACTGCTCAGATTGCGGGGGGTGTTAGTGTATAGATTATAGTCCGGCCCATGTATAGGTTATAGTCCGGCCCATCTGTGTATTAGGGTTACGTTTCACTTCTATATATACATATGCTTGTATTATTGTAAGAGATCATTCAAAAAATATATACATGAGTTCATAAATATTACGTGCTTTAAACTCTATCAGATGCGAATTCCAAAAAAAGGAAAAAACAAAAGCACTAATAATTGAATTTTCTGAGTCAAGAAATACAGCAGGATATGGTACAAATAATAATATGCGAAGATAGCTTCTCCTTTTAGCAAGTGGCTGGCACAAAAAATAATGATAGGCTTTTTTTCTGTTTGTGTCCAAACTTTTCTTCAACAATAATGCGGAGACATCATTTTTGAATGCCTACACACGTTTGCACTTCACTTCCATGATCAAAATATTGTTGCCTTATGTGACTAGATGGTACGATGGTTAAATCTCTAATATTTTGCTTCAAACAAAGAAAAGAAAAAAGTCTCTCATATTTTATTTAAATATTATGAGTTTAGATTACACTAAAAATGTGGAGCTCACCATTTTATATAGGGAAAATTATATTCACCCTCCCTGTAGTTAGGTCTAAATACAAATATGCCCCTCAACTTTTTAGTTACTCACCCGTGTAATTTGCAAACGTTTACATTCGTCAACCGTTGCTAGGGTTATACTAGGGTTTTGTTAAATTTTTTGTGATCCGACTAATATGCCCTTATAATTAATATTATTGAATTTTTTAATCAAAAATTAAAATTTCTAAAAAGAAAAGAAATACAAAAAAATATTAATTAAATGTTAAAATATTAAAAATTATTATATATAAACATTAGAAATATCTGAAAAATATAAAAAACTATATAGTAAATATAAAAAATTATTATAAAAATATAAAAATTATTTAGAATATGTCAAAAAATAATTGAAAAATAGAAATAATATTTATTAAATATTAGAAATTATTACAAAAACATTAGAAAATATCTTTAAATGTAAAATAATATTTATTAAATGTTAGAAAATATCTAAAAAATAGAAAATATATTTAGTAAATTTTAGAAATTATTGTAAAAATATTTAAGAATATAAAAAATATTTATGAATGTTTATATAATATATGAAAATTATAAAAATATTTAGTAAATATTTGAAATTATTATTAAAATATTATAGAAGTATAAAAAAAATATTTAGTAAATATTAGAAAGATCTAAAAATATTTAGTATAAACATAGTAAAAAATAACTAATAAATATAAAATATATTTAATTTGATTTTTCACCAAATAAAATTTGTGAATTTTCAAAATTTAAAAATTCTGAAAAAAAAAGATAAATCAAATAGATAAATAGGTTTTGTAAAAGATGCGCATCTTCTCCACCGGCCACCTCCCCGCCACCACCTTGTCGGCCTAAAGCCCGAGGTCTATTTCGAATAAATTATATCGAAATTGATTTTGATTTGATTGATTCAAAAAGATCCTTTCCTCGTGGTGAAGAAGACATGGCGAGGTGCGGCCAGGTGGCGGGGTGTTATGAAGAAGACAACAGGGTATTTTTCATTCATTCTCTTTTTTTTTTCCTTCTAATTTTCATTTTCTATTTCCCTTTTTCTTTTCTCTTTTTTCCATTTTCCTTTCTTTTTAATATTCTAATCTTTTGTTTTTTATTTATATCTGATGTGAGTAGAAATCCGTCTTTGGGCCAAACTGGGTAGTCCAATACATTGTGGGCCCAAGCCCAATGATTTTATGGACTTGGATCCTTCTAGAAGATATCATATTCAGACAGGCTTAGCTGGAGGCCCAGATGACCCGACCTGCCATGGGTAGGGCAGCGCTGATTTTGGACTGCTTGGAGACAAGATCTAATCAATCACCAACCTTGCCATATATAGACTTGCGGTGATCAGCCCCAAGATTCTATATATTTACCATTTATACCTTATTAAATATATCCCAAAATAAAGGGATCATGATTTATTCTTATTACCTTATGTATTTTAGGCATAGTTGACTTACCATTCTAGTCTACTCATCAATTACTTGTATAAATACCTCCTATAAGGATGAATAAACCAAGCAACAACTTTACACCCGTGGACGTAGATCTTCATTAGACTGAACCGCGTAAATATCTTGTTATTTACATTATCGCTCTTATATAATATGTTAAAATCTCACCATAATGATCATATTATCCCATATTTTAATATAAATATTATTGATGTGAAACCCACACACATCAATTGGCGCCGTTTGTGGGAATATTGAGTGAGACGTGAGTTATTTTCATCTTCAAACAAGTTGTGTGTAACTCGTTTAATAGTGGAATGAGGTGTTGGAGAATTGATCAAACGAGTTTGCTATAAGATTTTCCAAGAAAAAGTTCACATATTTCTTCTTTGCAGAATACTCCCTTGGCAGCAGGTTTATAATTACAATTTTCGTGCATTTCTTATGGGTGATAGTATGATTTGGTAGGTCAAAAAGAAACTAATTATTACTCCATGAAATATAATTATGGTGGGAATAATGTCAATAGAAAATGTCTTCTGTACTTGAAGTATTCTTTGAGCTTATTCATAATTATAGTTACTTAAAACAAAAATTGAAGTGGGCTGTGATATCTCACTATTTTTTGTTAATCATCAACAACTAATCATTGTTAATCTGGTGTACATTATAATTGTTTCACTGTTTCCGTGGTGAAAATTAATAAGTAAGGGGAGTGCTATTTTATGGCGACGCAATGATTAATCACTCCTTGGTAAGATATTGTAGGATTCGGTAAATTTTATTGATAAATAGTTAAAAGAATAATTTTTGGCATTAATAATATGAATGTATTTATTTGGCGATCGGAGGAAATATTATAATATTTTCTAATGTCTACTTACTTCATAGGATTAATTCTCTTACATAAATAATTCAGACAAGTTGATTTTCCACGTCCTATTATTTTATGTGATTTTCTTTGGAGTAACGCATGGAGTAAATTCTGGAGTATAATAGATAGTTTCCATACTTATATTATTTCCTTTTTTATGTTGTCACGTGGAGTAGAAAAATTAAGCCACATATATGGAATAAGATCATGCTCTTATATTACATTATTTTTAAATGTAGAATAAATCAGGCTACTTACCATATTTTGTTAAATCCTCAATTATCTCATGACATTGAAATGGAAGGTCACAAATAAAATGGAAAAATCCCTAAGTTTCACTCCTATTTTTGGAGAACATGAATTAATAATAAATCGGGAACGCATGGTTTGCTTTAATCTTTTTGTGAAGTCCTTTTTATAGATCAGCAACGAATCAAGGCGTTGGAGAACTAGCTACGCAAGTATGGAAAATCCAGGTGTGGTGACCCAGGTAAGAAAGTGTGACCAAAGCATGCCCAGCAAATGTGGGAAAAATCGGTAATAGCTGGAGGAGCTAAGGCTGCCTAGCAAATGTGAAAAAATCGGTAATAGCTGGAGCAGCTAAGGCTGCCCAGCAAATGTGAAAAAACCGGTAATAGCTGGAGCAGCTAAGGCTGCCCAGCAAATGTTGGAAAATTGGGAATAGCTGGAGCAGCTAAGGCTGCCCAACAAATGTGGAAAAATCGGTAATAGCTGGAGCAGCTAAGGCTGCCCAACAAATGTGGGAAAATCGGTAAGAGCTGGAGCAGCTAAGGCTGCCTAGCAAATGTGGGAAAAATCGGTAACAGCTGGAGCAGCTAAGGCTGCCCAGCAAATGTGGGGAAAATCGGTAATAGCTGGAGCAGCTAAAGCTGCCCAGCAAATGTGGGGAAAATCGGTAATAGCTAGAGCAGCTAAGGCTGCCCAACAAATGTTGGAAAATCGGTAATAGCTGGAGCAGCTAAGGCTGCCCAGCAAATGTGGGAAAAATCGGTAATAGCTGGAGCAGCTAAGGCTGCTCAGCAAATGTGGAAAAATCGGTAATAGCTGGAGCAGCTAAGGCTGCCCAGCAAATGTGGGAAAAATCGGTAATAGCTGGCGCAGCTAAGGCTGTCCAGCAAATGTGGGAAAGGCAATAGCTGGAATAGCTAAGGCTGCCCAGCAAATGTGGGAAAAATTGGCAATAGCTGGAGCAGCTAAGGCTGCCCAGCAAATGTGGGAAAAATCGGTAATAGCTGAAGCAGCTTAGGCTACTCAGCAAAAGATGGTAATAGCTGATGCAGCTAAGGTTGCTCAGCAAAGACGGTAATAACTGATGCAGCTAAAGCTGCTCAGACGGTAATAGTCAGAGTAGCTAAGATTGCTCAGCAAAGGCAAAAAATGACGGTAATAGCTGATGCAGCTAAGGCTGCTCAGCAAAGACGGTAATAGCTGAAACAGGTAAAGCTGCTCAGCAAATGCGGTAATAGTTGAAGCAGCACATGCTGCTCAGCGAAGGTGGAAAATAACGATAATGGCTAAAGCGACTTAGGCTGCTCAGCAAGGTAATAGCTGAGGCAGCTCATGCTGTTCAACAAATGCGGGAATTTAGGTTAGGTCTTTGCATGACCGAATGGAAACGTAAAAAGTTCCGTAACAAATCTCCTCCTTGGACATCATTCAGGTATCATAAGCATAGCATTGCGTGCGCATCATAGGCATAGTTAGGCATCATCTACGCATCATGTGCATGCTATTTAACCACACCATAAACTAGTTGTAATATTATTAAAGTGTTATACTTACTGAGACTTTAATGAGGTTTTCGCAGGGATCACAAATTTCACTAACATTTATCTTCATGAATTTAAGATTTTTCGTCTTTTCAAAAAATTTGCTAGATGGAGGAGTCTACGAGGGCATACTACTCCCTCGCCCATGGAACATGCAAAACAGGGAAACAATCTATTTTTTGAATTATTTCTAATGTGTTTTACTATTATGATTTAATGTATAGGCTCACGAAATCGCTAATATCTCTGTGGGAAATCTGCAAAGGCGTGAGGTAATCTTTTTTTTTCATAAAATATTTCTTTTACTATAACAAGTTTTAATGGCAAAAAGGAACGTTATGGGAATGATAAATGGAGACGACAACATCGAGAGAGGGAAAAAGGCGATGATATTCCCGCTGGGAGAAGAACAGTCCACATTTGAGACACCGACGCACCTGGTGAGGCGTTGGTAAACGACTTGCAAGATCCAACGTTGGGCGGTTCACCAGAAGGCCTGGCAAAGGGAAATGACGTTTCTCCTCAAAGTGTGTTGAGCATGGATCTCATCGTTCAAAGGCTAGAAGGATTCATCGACAAAGATGTCACCAAGGTAGTAGATTTTAAACTTGCAGGTGTGGCAGATCGTGCATGTAAGGGCGATTTCGTGTCCCCTCCTCAAAAGGGAACGTCCAAAGCTGGAAACGCTGAGGCTGGGGGTGTCAACGACATCACCTTTGATGGCAACTCGGGCAAACTTGCTAAAAGGCCAGAATGTCCAAAAGAGGAAGGAGAGAAAGGAGGTACCGCACCTCGAAAAAAGCACTTGGCTCCAGAGGAGCATCACATTCGTTGTCTAGACCTGAAGGATGAGGATGACTGGAAGGTTGGGCACCCCGACCTGGACTACAGAGAGAACAAAAGCATGATGAAGAACTACATCAGCTGATGCAACATTTGCACCACGGCATACCTGGGAAAGATGACCTGTAGAAACGCCGCTATCAGGATCTCGATAGGCGTGACAAAGATCTGAAGGATGATACTAGTAGCCTTGTGTCTGCCAGATCCGGCTGGGCAGACCTCGGCAGGATGGCTAAAGCAAAGGAAAAACTGGAACAGATAGAGCTCATCGCCAAACAAATGGAAGAAGTGGAACGCAAAATGACAGGTGGCAAGATCCAAATGGATCGGGAGATTCCATTCACGGAATCCATCATGAGGGAGGAGTTGCCAAGAGACTTCAGGGTTCTTTCCATCATGCCCTATGAAGGAATGACATATTCAGAGAATCATTTATATACCTTTTGAAATTATGCTTCGCTGCACAGGTATTTCAATGCTATCAAATACAGGGTCTTCTTGACCACGTTGGCCAAATCTGCGCAGCAATGGTTCAACCAACTTCCTGATAGATCTATTGGATCCTTCTCGGAGTTTAGCTCAAAGTTCTTACACCAATTCACTGGTAGCAAGCGACAAGAGAAAACTCTTTTGAGTTTGTTCAACATAAAGCAAAGAGGAGACGAGATTCTACGGGCATACATTGGGCGTTTCAACGTGGCTACGCTGGAAGTACCATCTGCAACGTCTGACCTGAAAGTTAGTGCTTCTACGCAAGGCTTTAGGGAAGGAGATCTCTTCAAATCACTTACTAAGAGACCAGTCCTGGGCTTCGACGGATTACTCGGTCGGGCTGAAAAATACATCAACATGGAAGATGCGCAAATCATGAGGCGATCCGAGCAGAGGAAGGACAAGCCTGAGGAGGACAATAGCAATAAGACTCACAGGAGTGGTTGGACATCTAGTCCAGCCCCGGCAACCTTACCTGGTCCAGGTATGCATGCTAGATAAGAGGTGCTCATACCTGCAGATATCAGGGTGCAGACCCATCGGGTCAAATACTTCGAACTTGAGCAAAACGAGGAGCGACTAAGGGAAGAGCTGGACCTAATCAAGGAAGGCAGAGAGATAAGTCATACCTGAGGATAGATCAGTACACACAAAGAATCATGCAGAACTAAGCAGCAAGGGTGAAGGCAGATCTCTACAGGTGGGTGATTTGGTACTCAAAAGAATAGATGCAGTGAACACAGTGAAGAAGTTGGACCCTAACTGGAAGTGTCCCTACAAAGTAATCAAGGTGTTTACGAGAGGAGCATACGAGCTGGAGGACAGCCAAGGAAAACTACTCTCTCGTCCGTGGAACATACAAAATTTGAAAAAAAAATTCTCCATTCAATTATTCGTGATATGCTTTATTTTGCGATTCAATGTATGGTCTCACCAAATTGCTAATGTATTCGTGAGTAGTGATGGTTTTTGTTTTCTGGAAACAAAATTTGAAAAAAAAAATTCTACATTCAATTATTCGTGATATGCTTTATTTTGCGATTCAATGTATATGGTCTCACCAAATTGCTAATGTATTCGTGAGTAGTGATGGTTTTTGTTTTCAGGAAATAACTAAGAGTGTAGTACCTTCTTTGCAACGTCAGATGCGGAGCTCCAAAGTTCTAGTAAGAATTTATTTTATATTTCTGATTATATGTATGTATATATAAATTGATTATTGAAATGTGGAGTAAAGGTAGTTGGTGGAAGGGAGGTAGTCGGAGGACTAGGAATGCACCACCTGGGTAGGTAGCCGGGGTCCGTGACGCAAGGCGTAAAATTGGTGGCGGACCCGAAGGCTCTATACTAAGAGGAAATAAGGAGGGACTAGGTGAGGAATCACCTTCGGGGTGGTTCCAGGACCTGTCCTAGGAAGACCGGGGTTTGGAGTGACAAGGAGGAAAGGGAAGCCATAAGGTTGTAGAAGAAATAAGGAGGGAAGGTATGGAGAAAGGTGGAAAATAAGGCAGGATACCTGCGGTAAGGGCTGGCCACCCGAGCCCGCTCAGGAAATTTGTGTACGGAGGGGAGATAAAGGTGTAATAAGCCAGGTGGCAAATGCAAGTCCCCACGATTGCATTGGTATGGTGCAAGTCCCCACGATTGTACACGCTTGTTGACGGGTGTTCGATCCCGTGGGCAAGTCTCCACGATTGCCAATGTAAGTCTCCACGATTGCATAAGAGAAAGTAAGGGTGTTTGATCCCGATGCAAGTCCCGACGATTGCATAAGAGAAAGTAAGGGTGTTTGATCCCGATGCAAGTCTCCACGATTGCATAATGACAGTGCAAGTTCACATGATTGTACGTGTCAAGAAATTACTAAGAATTGATGGATGTTTCGAAGTAAGTCCCCACGATTGCGGAAATTGTACTACCTAGCCCAGCTGCAGCTATAGCTCAGTGTAGGTCTGGCGGTATTACCTGAAAACTGATTAATTTGTTTGATTTTCATGAGGTATATTGGATGTTGGATTCCACCGGAAATGCTAAGGAAATGTTTGAAATTCCAGGATAGAGATATGGTCATGATATTTTGTGACAATTTTATGAACACAATATTTTATAGCAATTTCATTCATTGTTTATCCTACTAAATTTGTCTTGTGATGGAGTAACATTAAGGCTAACCTACTCCTTTGAGGAGGGAGAGCAAGTTTGGCTCTATTTTTTATTTTGTGAAACGAGACAGGTAAGACGTAGGCAAAGCTGAGCAATACGACCTGCAAACTGGAGGAACTGTGGATGTCCCTGCCTACAACCTAGGCAGGTGAAGAGAATGAGAAGGAAGGAATGAGAAGTACACGCGCTCATTCAAAAGCACAATTCATGAAAGAAAGGAGAATTACTTTGCAAGCTTTGTGTCGGCAAAGAGAGGAATAACATTAGCCAAGTTAAGGAGGATAGCCTCAGCAACAGGCTGCCCAGGTAAAGCAACAACATTCTGGTTAACTACAGGGAAGGCGATCTTACCTACATAGGAAGGATTCTTTGGCAGAGCTAGAAAGGTCACATTCGTGATCATAACGATAGAAGATTCTTCGCGATGTCGGCACTCGAAGAAAGAAATTTCTCCGTAACATATATCAAATTGAGCATGGATCAACTAAAAAAGTATCGTGGACGCGACTACCCGATCTGCAGAGGTCTGCAAGTCTGCAGGCTTTGAAAAAAACACGTATAGACCTGATGTACCTGTCCTTGGACATCCAAGGCTGGAGAAGATGATGCCAGAGGTGGTTATAAGATCACTTCAATAGATGAAATATCTGGAGCTACACGACCTGGACAAGCTGGAGAAGTAACTGTAGATTGCGCCACTCGTGGTTGCAAACCTGCAGGGCGACCAACATGAAGAAAGGGGAGGATTCACCTCTAGTAAGTGGATTCGACACTATGGCGACTGGTGGACCATCGCCACGACTGATCAAACATGCCATTTGAAGTTTCCTGGAAGAATGGAATATTAAACACTCAAAAAAGAAGTGGAGTACAAAAAAGTTAATCAATGGTTACGATTTCTTGGATCCATCTGGAGAGGAAGGTTTGTCTTAGATCCGTAGCTCATGGGGCTATGTAGGTGAGACAACTTGGCAATTTTCATTAGCTTGGCCCACAACACTTGTTTCTTTTCAACTCTTACAGCTTGACTACGTCAAACTTTAGAGTTGGAGGGGACTTATTGATGTGAGTAGAAATCCGTCTTTGGGCCAAGCTGGGTAGTCCAATACATTGTGGGCCCAAGCTCAATGATTTTATGGACTTGGATCCTTTTAGAAGATATCATATTCGGACAGGCTTAGCTGGAGGCCCAGATGACCCGACCTGCATAGGTAGGAGGCCCAGATGACCCCACCTGCACAAGTAGGGCAGCGCTGATTTTGGACAGTTGGGAGACAAGATCTAATCAATCACCAACCTTGCCACATATAGACCTGCGGAGATCAATCCCAAGATTCTATATATTTACCATTTATACCTTATTAAATATATCCCAAAATAAAGGGATCATGATTTATTCTTACTACCTTATGTATTTTAGGCATAGTTGACTTACCATTATAGTCTACTCATCAATTACTAGTATGAATACCCCCTATGAGGATAAATAAACCAAGCAACAACTTTACACCCGTGGACGTAGGTCTTCATTAGACCGAACCGTGTAAATCTCTTGTTATTTACATTATCGCTCTTATATTATATGTTAAAATCTCACCATAATGCTCATATTATCCCATATTTTAATATAAATATTATTGATGTGAAACCCACACACATCAATATCTTTTTTGGGGTTTAGTCAAGGGCATTTTCGACTTTTGGACTATTCTATTACAGCAAATTTCACCGTGTAAGATTTTACAAACTACAGGAGTGTGTGAAATTAAAAAAAGTTGGGGGTATATTTGTAACTAGGCTTAACTACAGGGGGTGTGGGCATAATTTATCCTTTTATTATATTATGAACTAGTGATGACTAGCTCAATATACTTGATTCGGTGGGAACCAGAGATTACTTTCTTGTGTGATGCTGAAATTGTGTTGACCAACTTCAACTGTGTATATCTTAGCAAACTTTGACGGAAAAAACATTTTGTGGTGGTTAGGTCTTCTGTGTTGGGTAGCAACTATGTGATGTGGTTCTATTATACTATTATGAGGCTCGCGATGACTCGAACAGAATGCTTGATGTAATATGAGTTAGATTGAGTTTATTTTTTAGTGTACGGTTGAGGTTGAGATTGAGGGGACCGAATTCCATTATATATTCTAGCAAACTTTAATGACATTAATATTTTGTGGCGATAATTGTTCCTACTGATTTGGTAGCCACTACAAATCCTATCCTACTTAACCATTTCCTAATTACGAAAAGACGAATGAAATTATTGTGTTAAAGTTTTCCCAATAATGCATCATTGTGTTCTATGACGACGCGGAACAACCAAAAAGATAATGAAAAATGAAGATATAAAGAAGCTTGTATTTTTATTTTTTTTTAATCATCAAACCATTAATATTATAAAGTAGAGAAAAAGGGATCAATGTCTGGAGATATCTCTATCTCATTACACAAAACATTCTCTGGTAAGAGGGATAATGGGATAGGCCCCTCCCAACATCTAACAAAACCCCATTGACAGAGGTTATGGGCAAGATAATTTAAATCTCTACGAATAAAAGACAAAGAAGCTTGTATTCTCGCTTTGTTCAGATAGAAACTTATGTTTAGATTTTTGAGTGAGTGATTGATAAATACCTCTATGATGGTTGCTTGCATTTCGATGAGGTTCAAGATTCGGCGTATTAGGGTAAATAGAATCGATGTTGTCCAGAATGAATCCAGCAATAGAAGAATATTGAGGTAGAATTAAATACACGAGAAGATATAATTTACGTGGTTTGGTGAATAATACAATTTCCATTAATGTACTCTGAGATCATAATGATTTTAGAATTACAAATTATAGGAAAGGCGAATTATAGGGCTACAAGTAGGGGTGTTCAACGGTCGGTTTTTGGACTGAATCGAACCGAAATTTCAGTTAACGGAAATTTTGGTTTTCCGAAATTTCAGATTGAAAACCGAACCGAAAAAGCGGTTCAGTTCAGTTTGGTTCGGTTCGGTTTTTCGATCGAGCCAAAATTCTAAAAATAAAAAAATTAGATATAAATAAATAATTAAAATTTAATTTGACTAATTTTAATTCATTTTCCTATAAGTTGTCACTAGGAAACACATTTTCTATAATTTTTGGTCTATATTATACTATATAAAAAAAATAAAATTTTTGGACTTTTCAGTTAATCGAACCTACCGAACCTCAAAAATGAAAACCGAATTTTGGCAAAAAAAAAAAAACCATAAATTCGGTTCAGTTTTTGATCGGTTCGGTCAATTCGTGAACACCCCTAGCTTCTAGTAAAATTACCAAAAAAAATTCTGTCTACAAATATTATTGGTTATGAGATTATAAGCGAATTGAGTCGAGCAAAATTAGTATCGTTAAAGCATGTTTGAACTTTTCTTGCACTTCAAAAATTATGTTTGAGCTTGAGTTAATGTAAATGGAATCAAACTCAAACGAGTTTTTAATCAAGTCAACAGAATCAAACTCGAGTAACTTGATATTTTTTACGCATGTTATATTAATATTTAACTAATTGAGCCGAGTTAAAATATTATCAAACAGAAAAAAATTGTCCAATCATAGTTTGTTAATTAACCGAGTTAAAACTAGCTTTGAGCAAACAATTTTCTCTTTCATTATGAACTAATTTGAAATTTTAAATAATGCTTTTGCAATTAGCCAATTATGTTAAACAAATTAGTAGAGATTATTATTTTTTTTTTAAATGGATAAAAATGGGGGGTTACCCAAAATAATATATCTTAGTCCGACAAACTCGGACTGATAGTCACAATACGAGGCCAAGTAAGACCATCTCTATCATTGTCTAGAAGTTGATAGATTTGTGAAATAGGTGCATCCATGTGGTGCATAGGGGTGTTAATTCCCCGTTTGGCTAATGCATCTGCGACTTGGTTGCCTTCGCGCCAAGTATATTGAAAGGAGACATCCCAGTCTCGAGCTTGCACACAATGAATGCTAGATATCACCTCAAATTGGTGATGTGCCCTGGAGGCCTCCACAATGCTCTTCAGTGGTACTCGGCAGTCCGATTCAACAATGACTTTCCTCACTCCTGAGTCCCACGCCAGTTCTAGTCCCAATAGAATGGCAAGCATCTCCGCCTCCAGCGACGAACACGGGTCAATGTGCCCACTGAACCTCCTTAACCAAGCTCCGTGTTTGTCCCGTAGAACCCCCCCAACGCCAACTCGGTGACCTTGAGAGTTGGTGTAGGCCACCGCGGCATCCACATTTAGTTTCGCAAAGCCCGACCTCGGCTTTGTCCAACCCGCATGCATACGGTCTTGTATCATGTCCGGGTCAAAAGTAAGGGAATTTTTATTTCTGTCAATTCGTTTAAGTATCATATCTAGTCTCCCGAGTGGGACTTCATCGCGGACCCCATGAGCCACCTCGTTACGAACCTGCCAGATGAAAGAAATAGTCTCAGTAAATGCAAGAGGCCAATTATCACACGATGCATACCTATTTATTGCATGTTGGAGGTTCCAATTGATCCATTCCTTAGCATTGCCTGTAAAGAAAGAAGAGTAAAATTGAGGTAAGATAAGCTGACTCCAAATAGTCTTCATCCAATCACAGTCCCGAATAGCATGTATGGGGGTATCAATGACTATTCGACATAAAGGGCAAAATTCGTTATCTGAGATGCCTCTTGACACACAAAATCCTAGCAAGTGTACTAGGTCGTGCAAGTAATATAGTGGATGTAAGTCCGGATTATCGTACCCTAGAGACAATTGTATTTAAGTACTGAAATTACTGTATTATCTAATTCTAAGTTAAATCAAGAGATAAAGATGTGAATTATGATTTAAAATATTAAATAACAATTAACAACTAATGAGAGAAATCAACTTTGAATTAAATCAACGAGAAAAGTGATTAAGGCACATGATTCAACCAATTATTCAATTTGACTATGATTCTATCTTACCGGATTATTAGATTGATTAGGTTAAGGCGAAATTCCCTAAATTACTTACTATCCAATCTCTTGGTATAACAATTTCTATATCTCTATATGAAATTCAAATTAATGAAAACGCATTACAAAGATTCATGGAATTTCCCGTTTTCACGGAAAGCACACACAAGGAAATCGAATCTATCTCTAGTCAATTTTACATTGTGGTGTTTAATACCTAGATGCATCCCTAGTTTATCTCCTCTCGGTCTCAAAACTAAGCACAAATTCATACGATTGGTAGCTAAGCAATCATAAGCATTAAGAACAAATATTAAACACATAACCCAAAACAAATTTAATCCAAAAAAATAATACTCATAAATCAAACATAATAATTGGATTTCACATGGCCTCAATCAAAGGGAAATTAAGTCATAATCGTAAAAGAAAAGAGATAATTCATCTTGAAAGACATGTTCAATGAAAACAAATCTAAAAGCATGAAATTAAAACTCCCTAATAACGTTTCTTGATAGATCTTGCTTGAATTCTCCTTCTTCATAGACAAAGATGGAGTATCCTCGCGTTCTTCTTCTTCCCCAGACTTCTCTCAACCTTCTTGGTGTGTTTCAAAGTGTCAAACCCTCAAAAGTGGGCAAAAGTCCTGAATTTTGACCTAATAACGCGTATTTATAGATGTTGAAATCGACCCTTAGCCGCGGCTAAAAAGACGGTAGCCACGGCTAAAATTTGTTGTTCACGTTTTTTTGCCTATTTTAGCCTTGGTAACTTCATATCTTCAAAGTACAAAGGTTCCTTCATGATCACCATGGCTAAGGGTCTTCATAGCCGTGGCTAAAGGAGTATTTTGAGAATTTCTTTGATCTTTTCATTCATTTTTGCTCCAATTCTCAAATAACCTATAAAAACACAACCAATCACAAAATCAAAGCATATGTGGCATAAATACACTCAAGAACTCATCAAAATACAAGAAAAGAGGCGCCTAAAAGGCGTTAAATACGAGCTTATCACCTCTTCGATGAAGAGCCGAGTTTGTAAGCACCTTGTTATGTTGAAGTAACCATAAGAACATTCGGCAGTGCTGCAGACCCGGAACCTTCCACAACTTCGACCATGCTCTAGTTTCTGCCGGGTTCGGCTGAATTTCCGTTAGCGCCTTATACGCACTTTTGTAGCTATATTTCCCGTCTGAAGAAAAGAGCCACCAAGGGGTATCTTGCTGATTCGAGGTTGAATCCAGGTCTATTCTAAGTAGCAATATCCTGTCCTGGTCTGTGAGAGTACCCATCTCGTCCCAATCCTATCCGAGACCCGGGATCCAGTAGCTTGCCACTGAGCGGTCTCAATCACCTGCCGGCCAAGATTGAGTAGTATTCCGTGAGCTAAGAGGTGAGGAACCCAGCCAGTTATCAGTCCAAAACTTAATCGTATGACCATTTCCCACAAGCCATCTCGTGCCCGACTGTATCATTGGGATAACTGATAGTATCCCCTTACATGTGGCTGAAGTGGCTAACTTAGCTCGAGCTCTCTGACGGATAATATACTTATGTTGGAAGACTTGCACCCAAAGACTTTTGTCATCTTGTAGAAGTTGCCAACCTAGTTTCCCGAGGAGAGCTATATTAGTTACCCGAGTGCAGTCCCAACCCTTCATGTTCTTTAGGCTTGCACACCGTTCCCCAATTCACTAAATGCATCTTTCGTTCTTCATCTGAGCCGCCCCAAAGGAGTTTCTTATTCGCCTTATCAATCTAATCGCATGTACTAAGAGGAAGTCGCACAGTCTGCATATGATAGGAAGAAATAGTTTTTGTGACCGACTTGATCAGTGTCGCGCGCCCCGCATGAGACAGTGTTTTTCACTTCCAACGTTTCAAACGCTGTTTAACCCTGTGGACTAGGAAATCATAGTCTTTGCGTAGAACCCGCCCATGATGGAGAGGGACGCCAAGATATCTTCCCAAGTTGTCAGTAAGTCCTAGATTTGTCAAGAGACCAATTCGTTTTCTTATCTCGGGGCACACATTTCGAGAGATGAATAATTTTGACTTATATTCATTAGTAGCTTGTCCCGATAGATCACAGTAATGTTTCAAAACTTACATCACCATCCGGGTTTGGGGAACCGAGGCCTCCCCGAACAGAAGTAGGTCATCCGTGAACATCAAATGCGAAATTCGTGGTCCAGTCCTAGAGGTGGGAATAGGGCGCCATTTCTTTGGCTTAACTGCCATATCTATGAGAGAGCCAAGTTTCTGCACACAGAACACGAACAAGAACAAATAAGGCGAGAGGTGGTCCCCTTGCCTTAGACCACACTGAGGAATGAACCATTCGGTAGCTTCCCCATTCCACAGAAGGGAGAGTTTAGCTCGAGTGGTACATTCCATAATCAGTGTGATCCAAGTCATGGGGAATCCCATCTCGTCCAACACATTTATAAGGAAAGTCCAGTTAATCGGATCATAAGCTTTTTCGAAGTCAATTTTAGCAAGAAAAAAACCTTTTTTCCCTTTAAGACGAGGTAAGTCATGTAAAATCTCTTGAGTTATTAGCACATTATCAAGCGTTTGTTTGCCCGGTATGAAACTACTCTGAGACTGCGGGATTAATTCATCGATAAAAGCTTTTATTCGATTAGTCAAGATTTTCGTTATAATTTTCAAGCTTACATTTGTCAGACTAATAGGACGAAACTTAGAAAAATGTGATGGATTCTTTTCTTTAGGAATCAAGACAACGCGAGAGCTATTTAAAGAAGGATCGATAGTACCCGATTGTAAGGCATTCTGGACCATGTGATACATGTCATCTCCTACAATATCCCAACATCTTTGATAAAACATAGGTTGGATACCGTCTGGTCCCGGCGCTTTTGTAGGGTGCATATCCCATAGGGCTCGCTTGACTTCGTCTTTCATAACCAGACGGGCCAGAATCTCCAGGTGATGGATACTCAGACGTGGAAAGTCGATAGTGTGAGAGTACGGAAGAACGGGCTGCCCCTGACCATATAACTCCTTGCAATAGTTAACTGCCATTCGTTTTAGGGCCAGCGGGTCCGATTCAATGGTCTCATCTGCTCGCTCGAGACTGCAAACTCTACCTTTATTTTGACGAGTGACAATGGATAGGTGAAAAAAGCGTGTGTTGAGGTCCCCTGCCTTCAACCACTGAGCCCGAGCTTTTTGTTTCCAAAACAATTCCTCCTGTCGCAGAGTGTCGATGTACTGAGCTTGTAACTTATTCTCTAATTTCCGAAGAGAGAAATGGAATTGGGTCGCCTTGGCCTTTTGGATACCGGCAATGCGAGCTATAAGAGATTGCTTTCGGCGAAAGATATTCCCGAAGATATCCCGGTTCCAAGAGTGTGCTGCGATGCGTATATGTTGGATTCGTTCTTGTAGGCCAAGTTCCTTTTTTGAACCCCACTCTTGCGAAACCATGTCATGAAAGTTGGGATGAGTGAACCACGCAAATTGGAATTAGAAATAGTCTAGACTGGCTTTGATTCGCGTGTTCTCGGCAAGAGTCAGCATAATCGGTGAGTGATCCGAACTTATCCTGGGAAGATGTTGAACCATAGCCTACGGAAAATTAATGCGCCACGTGTCATTGCAAATAAATTGATCCAAACGCTCTTGAAGGCTTGATTTACCACCCTTAGCCCACGTGAATGGAGAAACGACATATTGAAGGTCAATGAAGTTGCACTTATCGACGCACTCCAGAAATTTCTGACAATGATGTAGCTGAATGAGGGCCCCACCAGTTTTTTCAGCTTGCGTTGTCACGACATTCATATCCCCTGCTATAGCCCATGGACCGTATATATGGGGGCTCATACGTACAATGTGTTCCCAAAGGTAGTTCCGCGTCTCCAACTGAGGGCTCGCATAAACAGCCGTCAGGACCCATCTCACATCCCCTTTTCGGCTCACTACCGAAGTAATGCTCTGTTCATTTGCCTCTATTATATCTAGCTCAACCTCCATTGTGTTCCAAAATAGCCAAATTCCCCCTTCAAAGCCTCTCGCTTCCACTTTTTCAACCCTATCAAATTTACTAAATTTCATAATCACATCTGCTTGGTGACCTTGGACCCGTGGCTCAACCAACACTAGAATCATCGGCTTGTGCAGATTAAGAACTTCTCGGAGCGAGTTTTGAAATTCCGACTTTGCTGCACCCCTGAAATTCCAAAATATAGATGTCATAATTAATTCACAGAGGGAGAAGTTATGTGAAAACATAAGATCATACCTGGGGGGGGGGGGTCGGACCCCCCCTCCTCATGGTCATCGCAACATCTTTGTCCAAGTCTTCCGACAAATCAGTAGACTCGTTGTTGTTTTGACCCATGTTGCTTTGAGTAGCGACCATCTCTGAATAAACGTACTCATCATCCGATTCCTCATTTGAGCTAATTAACCCTTCGTGATGAAAGTCCGGTGGTCAAGTGTGCTAAAAAAGAGGGTTAGAATGGCTAGCTTCGGCTGACTTCGTCTACTTTACTTCCCTTCCTGTTATCAAGTCCGATTTCCCCATATCTTGATCGAGCTTGAGTGGTGTGTGTATGCTGTTATTGATAATGGAATATGTAGTTCCTCGAGCAATTGGTGTAATCTGCCCCACATTAACTAGTGCCTCAGGATGTGGATTAAGAGGTGCTTTTCCTTTCTTCTTCCAAACCTTTCTGCCTATTGTGTGAGTACCCACTTCTACATTCATATGCCTGCTTTCAACGCCGTCAGTGATCTCCATTTTCTCGTCCGTGTCCAGTAAGACATTAAACCTCGACCCACTTTGTTTCGCTGTGGGTGCCGTCGACTTTTGTTTTTCGATCTCATGGCTGTTCATTTTTTCTTTTCGTGGACGAGTCTCCATATTCCCCGTGTTCCTACCGGTTTCCGCATACAGATCTCCAGTTTCGGTTCTATGGGCTGTTTGAGTATTCGCCCCAAACTGAAATATTGGCGAATGATTTAATTTTTGCTTATCTGTATCTGTATCTTTTCTCTGACCCCCTCGCCGTGCTC